>CM053770.1:457832797-457877230 GCA_028658325.1 Potorous gilbertii
TCCATTCTAATTTTGAGAGAACTATTTTCTTCAGTGAGCTTTTGAACCTCTTTTTCCACTTGACTAATTCTGCTTTTGAAAGCATTCTTCTCCTCATTGGCTTTTTGAACCTCTTTTGCCAATTGAGTTAGCCTATTTTTCAAGGTGCTATTTTCTTCAGCATTTTTTTGGGTCTCCTTTAGCATGGTATTGACCCATTTTTCATGCTTTTCTTGCATCTCTCTCATTTCTCTTCCCAGCTTTTCCTCAACCTGTCTAACTTGATTTTCAAAATCCTTTTTGAGTGCTTCCAAGACCTGAGCCCATTGGATATCTATTTCAGATGTTTGGAATACAGAGGCCTTGACTCTTTTGTCTTTACCTGATGGTAAGCAGTTTTCTTCCTTGTCAGAGAGAAAGGGCAGAATTATCTGTTCACCAAGAAAGTAACCTTCTATGGTCTTATTTTATTCCCTTTTCTGGGCATTTTCTCAGCCAGTTACTTGACTTCTGAGAGTCCTTTCCACCCCTGCCTAGGTCCACCCAGCTAGTGCTTGGGGTCTGAGATTCAAATGCTGCTCCCCAGCCTCAGGGTTTTCAGCAGTGGGCTGGCTGCTATTCAGGGTAAAATTAAATCAGGTTCTCAGGTGCGGGCAGCACTGCCTCCCAGGCCCAGTTCCCTCAGGGGGTTTATGCAGAGACCTTCTCTAATGGAGCTCCTGCCAAGCTCCTGCCTGCTCCAGGAGCCTCTGGCCAACTGCTGCCTCTGCTGCTGCCTCCCAAGGGGGCCTGAGTCATCGAGACACCCCGCTCCCCTCTCAGCCCATCCAGACGTCTCTCTCACTGACCTGTGCATCTGTGGGTGGAGGGACCTTCGTGGCAGCTGTAGATTCCATCCCTGAAGCCTGCTCAGATCTGCTCACTCCTCTTAGTGCCTGAGCAGCCAGGGCAGTGCAGGGCTGGGCTCCGCTCCCGTGCGGTGTGCGACGGACCTTAGGGATTGGTTTGTCAGGGCTCTCTGGAATGGAAATCTCCTTCACCCTGTTGTTGCGTGACTCCACTGTTCCACAATTTGTTGGGAGTTCTTTTTATAGATAATTATGGGCTGTGGGTTCGGAGCTAGCATATGTGAGTCTTTCTACTCCGCCATCTTGGCTCCACCCCCCAAAAATAATATTTTTTATGACAAATAGCTAGTTTCTCCCAAAAAATGTAGTAAGAAGAGTAGCCTTATTTTACACATATTTTTTTCAAGTATCTTTAATGTTTGATTTAACAGAAGACAACTGAATTCTTCTATCTGCTTTTGTATACAATCTATCATGACATGTTAGGGTATTTTGGTTGAGTTATATGAAAAAAAATCTGACCTCACATAAATATGTAGTTAGGAAAGGGAAGGAATACTTTATTGATAAGTCTTAGTATTATTATAAATGAGTATTAGTAATACTAATCTAGACTAAATTAGTAATAATTAGTATTATTATAAAAATAGATTTGACCTGGCAGTTATGCTGAAGGGGTCTTGGTAACTCTCTGGGATGCTGGGCCCAGATTTTGAGAACTACTAATCAAGAACAAAGTTTTAAGGACTATGTGACTTTCCACAGAAGGATCTCCTGGACATAACACAGTTAAACTAGTCTATGCTGCTGTCTCTCTAAAACTTTTGTCTGGATTCCATTCTGTTTTGCCTCTGAACAAATTTGCTTCTTTCCCTCTCCATTGACAGCTTTCCTTCTGTCTACAATGATTTACTAGTTTTTATATCTTTAAAAAACCACAGTTATCCTCACCATTCCCACCAGTTCTTGAAATGGCTTACAAATTCACCCAGCTATCAATTAGAAAGGTGGTTTCTGGGTCAAATGAATTTGGATTCGAATTTGCTTCTAACAAACACAGACTGTGTGATCCTGGACTTAACCTCTCCATGCTCCAGGTAAGTCTTTAAGACCCAATTAGAGCAGACAAGGATCTACCTTAACAAAGGAAGCTTCTTCACTGTGAGTACTGTCCTCATGAAATCACAGATATGATTTTTAAAAATTAGTATAACATGTGATCACAGATTTGAAGCTGGAAGACTCAGAGGTTGTCTTTTCCAATTCTCTCTTATAAATTAAGAAATTGAGGCCCAGAGAAATTCAGTGACTTGCCCAAAATGTCAATTTAAGTGGCAGAGCTGAAATTGGAAGCCAGATTGTCTTATTCCAACCCCCAGCACTCTTTTTACTGGCATAGAACTGTGTATGTGTGTGTTAGTGGGGGAGAGGACATGCCAGGAATAACCTCAGTAGTAGATACCTTTTATCATCATACCAGCATACCAGAAAACAGTATTTAAAAGTTCCTTCATAGATTTAAGTGAAGCAGCTAGCGGATAGAGAGCTAGTTTCAATCCAGGATGAACTGGCTTCAAATCCCACCTCCATCACATGCTTGCCTGGGTGACCTTAGATAAATCACAACTATCCAGTTCTCTAAGATTATATATTGTAGAGAAAGTTAGTAGAAGGACTTTTCTCTTCTCGGAGTTCTCATATCCAAAACATAAGACAACTAGGTGGCTCAGTGGTTGGTTATCTTGGAGTCAAGAAGACCCAAATTAAAGTTCTGTCTCAGGTGCCCACTGAGTGACCCTGGAAAAGTCATTCTGTGCCTCAGTTTCTTCATCTATTACTGGGTAAATTGAATTTGATGGACTCTGAGGTCTCTTCTAATCCATGATCCTATAAGATCAGGGATACTAATTATAGATCTAGAGATGGAAAAGCCCCTAGAATTCATCTAGCCCAACCCTTTAACCCATTGATAGAGATCCACAGCTACTCTGTAATTTATGGAGTTGTCTGGAGGGTTAAAATGACTTGCCTAGGGTCACACTGGTCCTCGACAGAAGCAGGATTTGAACTCCTCTTTCTTACTCCACAGGCTGCCTTTCTATCCAATACACCTTGCTGCCTATAACCTCCGTCCTACTCAATTGACCGATAAGGTAAATGGAGTTGCAAGGAAGGAAACGTTTGGCCATCTGAGAATTCTATCCTCTCAGCCAATAGAAGGAGGGCGAGGACAAGGGTATCTAGGGCCTCGGAATCCTTTCTGTCGGAAACAGAAGCCCTGCTCTGCAAGGGCGTTAAGGCTTGTGGGATGGACAACGAAGCTGGAGCCATCTGAGGCAGAAAACCAGGCAGCAGCGTGGGGACTGAGTGGACTGAGATAGATGTGCCTAGGATTGAGTTGTCTGTGCAGGGGTGGGGGGGTTCCGATAGATGTCAAGAAATGACCAACACCGCACAGCCTCGCAAAGAGGGCTCCTCGGATTTTCTTTCGCAGTATGAGCACATCTGCGCCCTCCAGGGCTTGGTACCTCTGCCAGCGGTGAGGACCAGCCTGAAGATGGGTATGCTGGGCTTTAATGCGGATCGCCTCCGCTTACTGGACTGGGTGCCTCTGCTGAGCGCCCTGAGAATCAACAAAACCCTTCCCTCCGTCTCAATCAGGAGCACCTTTCAGCCATCCTTGCAAGACGCTCTCATGGAGAAGCATAAATCCTACACGAGAAGGCGCATCCCTGCTGTCACTACTAAAGAAGTCACTCTCCAGTTGTGTAAAGCTATCAAAGGCTACTTAACCACATCTACTGCTCTGACCAACCTCGAGTTTCAGGGAATCCTTTTAAGAGGGAGAGATATAATGTTCTTAGCCAAGGGATTGAATAAATCAGCATCCCTGGTACACCTCTCTCTGGCGTATTGTCCAATTGGAGATGTAGGTTTAGAAATTCTCTGTCAAAATATAAGGAGCGTAACATCCCTGAAGACTGTAAATTTCACTGCGTGCAATCTTACTTGGCGAGGAGCGAAGCATATATCCAGTGTCTTAAAATACCAGGCAGTGAAACGACATGAGGAAGTTTGGACTGCCAATCTTCGCAGCAGGAATGCTGATCTGGAGGGCATGGGTGGCTTGAAGCGAGTCACTTTCAATTCCAACCCACTTGTAGGCGATCAAGGTGCCCATGCTTTTGCAGACTCGATTTGTGACAACTTATGGCTGAGAGCCCTTGACCTGCAGTTGTGTGGTATTAGCAGTGGGGGAGCCAGAGCTTTACTAGATAGTCTGGAATCCAATGCAACTCTGGTGATTCTGGATATAAGAAAAAACCCACTTGTTGATCATTCTTTGATTAGGGCAATTATTGATAAACTTAACCATAATGCAAAGACTACTAAATCAGAATTTAAGTGGTTAAGTTCTTCCTCTTTAAAGGACTTTTTTAAAGGCAAACAGAAAAGAAGAACTATAATTCTGGGAAGTGGTCGAAAAGGAAAAGCTACTATTCGGATTGGCATACCATCCAAGAAACCCATATTGACTGGAAGAAGATATGTCCCAGTAAAAGAATTTTATGCCTCAGATCCACTACCAGGTGTACCTTGGCGTACAGCAGAACGGGCAAAGAGGTATAAAGGTTTCCCACAGATCAAAAGCAAAGATATATCGTGTTGAATGAAATGCCAGGTTGTGTCACTTTTCCAGAGAAAGAAAACTTAAAGGGCAAGACTTCCATTTGAAAGAGAGAAAAGATAGCATGGTTCAATATAAACATCCACATCTTGCCTTAAACACATATTTTGTAAAAATCAAGGGAAGAGCTATGGTGCCCTTATGAGAATCATTGAAACTACATTAAAATGGAATATTCAAATCTGTATTGCTGAAGTAGAAATTCATCCCAGTTATAATTGCCTCTAATAATTTAAATAGTATTTGTTAGTTTGCAAGGAAGTTCCCCGAATGTATGACTAAGTTCCTATCCTTCTTTGATCTAGTGGGTTTTTTTAAAAGAAGAAAAATAGTTTTAGTTTTTCTTCTTCTAAAGCCTGCCAGGAAAGTCTTATTAAATATGTTAATCCCCAGTGTTTGCCAGGTGATCAAATAAGAATTTACCATTTTTGAAATGCTAAGCATTGGATTCTGAACATAATGCACCCTGAAGAGGGGACAACCTGACCCATTTAATAATGCATACTTCATTTACAGTTCTGAGTACTATCCTTTTCCAGCTATGATATTTCCCTCAGTCATAGTCTTGATGCATGTGGATCTCTAAGTACATTTTAAAGTAGAACAATGGGATGATACACTCCACAAAATTCATGAAGAGGAAACAGACATATTTCGGCATGGGAGAATATTTATGCATTATTTAACAGCAATAATGTTTGAATTCATACATTATGCAAATGCAGTTATAATCAGGAAAATTAAAGAACTTGGACTGCTTACTGCAACATCTTTAAATTCACCATTAGGTACCTATCTATGCATAACATTTAATACCACACAGTGCTCTTCAGTGGTATGGTGTGTCATTTGAAGAGACAAGTTATCAGGGTTTAACAGAGTATAGAATGCAAAGGGGATGAACCCCTGATTTGTCACCTTGAAGCTGACTTCTATAAATTTATCATTAAATGAAGAGTCAGAGGCTTGTAGATTCAGAGCTGAAAGGGGACCTCAGGCTGTTGAATTCACCTCCTTCTTTTAATAGATGGGGAAACTGGGGACCAGAAAGGACATGTAATTTGACCAAGATCTCACAGCAATTAAGTAGCAGTAGCTAGATCTGGACCTAGGTCCTCTTGACTCCAAACCCTGTTCTGGCTCCAGGACCTTTAATGCTAACTAGAATTTCATAAGGATGAAATTCAATTTTTAAGTGGGTCATGACTTGACTTTGTTAATTCTTTTAGTTTTATTATTAGTTTCTTTTAATGCTTTACTTCCCCTCCCCCATTACCGTATTTGGCTTTTTCTTACCTACTTGCTCTCTTGCTTGACAATTTTCATCCATTCCTAGAGTTCTAGCCATTATCTCTATGCAGATGACTATGAAATCTCTAGGCCTGACCTCCCTTCTGAGCTCCATGGAAACATTCCTAAATTCTTATTGGATATTTCCAAATCTTTAATTTGCTAATGTTACAAATTCAGGTCTAAAAGCAGACTCATTCCCCAGTATCTGCACACAGTAGGCATTACATCTATCCTAGTTGTTGTTATTTTAAAATTAAGTGCAAAGAGCACTAGTTGTGAAATCAAAAGATCTGAGTTCAAATTCTGCCTCTGAAACACACCATGTGCCACTCAGATAAATCATTGAATATCCCTAGGTTTCATTTTTCTCTTCCATAAAATGAGACGGTTGGGCTAGATAGCCCTTAACGTCTCTTCCAGGTCTGTGTCTAGGATCCTTTGATCAATTTAGTTGAAAGCACTCCTTCCTCCAGTGTACTGTGATAGAATTTAATTTGGACCATTCATATGTCACTTAGTATTACATATGTATCATATCTTCTCTGTAGACTGTTAGCTATTTGAGGGCAGGGACTAGGACACATTTACTTTTGTATTTCCTACGGTGCTTTGACACAATGCCTTGTTAGAAATTCAATATAATTTGAATACCTGAATGGAAGAATGAGTTTGAAGTCAAAGAAATTCTACAAGGAGTATAATTATATTAGTATAAATATATTAATATAGTATTAGTACAATTAGTATAAATATATATTAAGTATGTATATATAAAATTATATATAATTATATTATATATGCACTCTGACCTTTTTAAGAGGAGTGTCTTGGAACAGATAAGTTTTAAGATATAATTCAGGAGTTTGGAGAGACGATGTTGTATGAGAAAAGGGAGGTATTGACTCATGCTGCAGAAGCATAGAGGAGAAAGGAAAATATTAGTTGGGGAATGACAGATCAGATTTGCCTGAAGGCAAGGGCAGGTTTGCTCAGCATAGCAATAAAAGAGTAGGTTAGAGGAGCCAAACAGTATTGGGTCTTGGTTTTACAGTCACTGGATTTGATTTGATGCAGAAAATTATGGGGAACTGTTATAAGCATTTAAAGATGGGAGTCAATTAGCAGAGGCTTTGAGTCTGTGGTCAAGGTATTTAATTTGATGTGGAAAAGTATGAAGAATCATTGTAAGGACTTTAAAATGGAAGCGAGTTGGCAAAAATGGCACTTGACAAAGATGGTTTTTATTGCTGTCAAAATAGGTTAATAGTCTGGACAAAGAATAGCCTGGAGGACCATTAACTAATTAATAAGAACTAAGTACTTGCAACTTAAACAGACAGTTATCATGTGGATACAAAGGAAATTTCCTTAACATGGAACAGTTTAATTTATAGTTTAGTTGATGGGTAATCTAAGCGATAAGTGACGGACCCCCACCACTTTGTTGGTGAGGGAGAGAGATGCACAGAGTGGAGCAACGATAACTTGTGAGATGACACAACTCTGAAAATGACTATAGGAAGAAGGTAGCCAGGTGGTACAGTGGATAGAGATTTGGGCTTAAAGAGCTGGGTTCAAATTCAGCCTCAGAAACTCCCTTACTGTGTGACTTTAGGCAAGCCAACCTCTGGAAGAAGAAATGGCAAGCTGCTTCAATATCTTTGCCAAGAAAACTTCATAGGTCCATGGGGTCACAAAGAGTCGGGCAGGGCAATAAAAATAAGAAAATGTGAAGAAGACAGAGATAACAGAGTAACTAGAGATAACAGAAATGATAGCAAAGAGGAAAGATGTTCGAAGCATGCAAAGTGAGTGTGGTGTAGGGGAGTGAGTACTGGACTTGGAGTTGGGAAAGTCTGGACTTGAGTCCTGCCTCAAGACACTATCACTCTTTATATCTAAACCACATATTCATTTTGACCTAATCTTGCCATACAATGTAAGGTATTGATCTATGCCTAGTTTCTTCCAAAGTGCTCTCCAGTGTTCCCAGAAATTTTTGTGAGATGATAAGTTCTTTTTTTTTTTTATCAAATATTAGATTACTATGATGATTGATGACTGTGTATTATGTAGCTAATCTATTCTGCCAATCCATCACTCATTCTTAGATAGTCACAGATTGTTTTGATGATTAATGTTTTATAATATGGTTTTAAACCCAGTACTGCTAAGCTACTTTCCTTCACTTTATTTTCATTCATTCTCTTGGTTCCCTTTTGTTCTTTCAGATGAATTTTGTTTTCATTTTTTTTAGCTCTATAAAATAATCCCCTGGTAGTTTGATTGTTATGGCACTGAAAAGTAAGTTAATTTAGGTAAAATCATTTTTGTTATATTGACTCAACCTACTCATGAGCAATTAATATTTCTAAAATTGTGTAGATAAATCTTTGTGTGAAAAATGTATTGTAAGTGGGTTCATATAGTTCCTGGGTTTGGGGCAGCTATGTGATCCAGTGGCTAGAGTGCTGGCCCTCAAGTCAGCAGGATGTGATTTCAAATACAGTCTCAGACACTTATGAGCTGATGACCCTGGGCAAGTCATTTAACCGTTTGCTTCAGTTGCCTCATCTGTAAAGTAAATTGAGGAAAGAAGTGGCAAACTACCTAAGTATCTTTCCCAGTAAAACTCCAAATGATGTTAAAAATGTTAAACATAACTGATCTATCAAAAAAAAAAATCCCTGGGTTTTTGTCTTGCCAGATAGACTCCTAAGTATTTTATACTGTCTGCAGTTATTTTAAATGGATTTTCTCTTTCAGGTTTTGTTGGTAATATATAGAAATATTAATTTATATTCTGCAACTTGCTAAAGTTAATTATTTCAACTAGTTTTTTAGTTGATTATCTAGTATTTTCTTTACCATCATATCATCTACAAAGGGTGATAGTTTTGTTTTCTCATAGTCTATTTTTATTCCTTTTATGCTTTTCTTTTCCTTGTCTTATGGGTATAGTTGGCATTTCTAATACCATATTAAATAATAGTGTCAATAAAGGAAATCCTTGCTTCATCCCCGATCATACTGGGAAGGCTTCTAACTTGTTCCCATTACACATAATAGTTGTTTTTGCCTTTAAATAGATACCACTTATTTTTTAAAAGGCTCCATTATTCCTATGCTTTCTAGTGTCTTTTAATAGGAATGGGTGTTGTATTTTGTCAAAAGATTTTTCTGCATCTGTTGATGTAATCATGTTTTTTGTTGTTTTTGTCATTGATGTGGTCAATTATATTTTTAGTTTCCACATACTGAATCAGCAGTATATTCCTGATATACCACCTGGTATGTATGATCTCTTTGTCCTTCTTGCTAGTATTTTAAAACATTTTCATCAATATTCATTTGGGAAATTGTCCTGTAGTTTTCTTCCTCAGTTTTTGCTCTCTGGTTTAGGTAACAAGATCATATTTATGTCATAAAAGGAATTTGGTAGGACTCCATCTTTACCTATTTTTGCAAATAGTTTATATACTAATGGGATTTGCTGCTGTTCAGTCATTTCAGTCATGTTCAACTCTTCATGACCCTATTCAGGATTTTATTGGCAAAAATACTGGAGTGGTTTGCCATTTCCTTTCCCAGCTCATTTACAGATCAAGAAACTGAGGCAAACAGGGTTAAATGACTTACCCAGGATCACATAGTAAGTATTTGAGATTTCAACTCAGTTCTTCCTGGCTCTAAGCTTGGGGCTCTAACATCATGAGTGCTACCCCTGCCTTTTTACTTCATCTGAAACATAATAAATTCTGTTTCAGTCCCTTATTTTAATTCTATCGTTCCTCTGTTTCAAGTATGTTTATTGTAAACAGCATTATTAGTAGATTCTGATTTTTAATACACTCTGCCATCCACTTCTGTTTTATAGTTGAATTCATCCCATTCACATTCAGTTGTCATTACTAACTGTGTATTTCATCTTATTTTTTTCTGTTTTATCCTCACTCTCTTTTTCTCTATTGTTTCTCAAAAGTCAGTTTTGATTCCGACCACTGCCTCCCTTCATTTGCCCTCTTCTTTATTACCCCCTGCCCTATCATCTTCCTCTCCTACTCCCTGTTAGGTAAAATAGATTTCTATGCCTAATTGAATGTGTGTGCCTGTGTGCATGCGTGCGTGAGTGCGTGTGTGTGTATTTTTCTCTCAAATTAATTCAGATAAGAGTAAAGTTGCCTGCTCCCTAGACATTTTCCTCTTTACTATAAAAAGTCTTCGTTGTGCACCTGTTTATGTCAGATAATTTCCCCCATTTTTCATCTTTCTTCCACCTTCTTCCAGTGCATCCCTCTTTTTCATCATCCATTTTTTAATATAATCCACTCAATACTTCACCTTTTTCTATGTGGACTCCTTCTAACTGCCCTAAAAAACGAAAAAAAATTATTAGGATTTGAATGTATCACCTATCCATATAGGAATGTAAGCAGTTTAACCTTAGTGAGTCCCTTATGATTTCTCTTTCAAATTTGCCTTTGTATGTTTCTCTTGCAGTTGAAAGTCGTTTTTCTATTCAGTTCTGTCTTTTTATCAGTAATGTTCAAAAACCCTGTATGTCATTGTTTCCATTTTTTTCCCTTGAAAGATTATACTCCGTTTATATTTGGTTGTAATGCTAGCTCCTTCACTTTCCAGGATATTATATCCCAAGCCCTCCACTCCTTTAATATGGTAGCTACTAAACCTTGACTGTAGCTTCCCAGTATTTGAATGGCTTCTTTCTGGTTGCTTGAAATATTTTCTCCTTCACCTGAGAGCTCTGGAATTTGGCTCTACCATTCCTGGGAGTTTTCACTGTGGAATCTCTTTGAGGAGGTGACCAATGGATACTTTTGATTTTCGATTTTGCACTCTGGTTCTAGGATATCAAGGAAATTTTCTTTGATAATTTCTTGAAATATAATATCTAGGCTCCTCCTTTGATCATGAGCTTCAGGTAGCTCAATAATTCTTAAATTATCTCTTCTTAATCTATTTTCCAGGTAAGCTGTTTTTCTGTTGAAATATCTCACATTTTCTTCTATTTTTTTTCGTTCTTTTGACTTTGTTTATTGATATTTTATAGAGTCATTAGCTTCTACTTGCCTCATTCTAATTTTTAAGGAATGATTTTCTTCAGTGAATTTTTATACATCTTTTTCCATTTGGCTAATCCTGTTTTTTTTAAAGGTATTAGTTTCTTAAGTATTTTTTTGTGTTTCTTTTAATTGTCTTTTCATAATTTTCTTCCCTCACTCTCATTTCCTTACCTAATTTTTCTCCTACCATTTTACTTAATTTTAAATATAATTTTTTAGCTCTCCTAGGAATTTTCATTGGGTTTATGTCCAATTCTCATTTTTTTGGAAGCTTTGCTTATAGGTATTTTGTATCTCAGATGTAAAGACATCATTTTCTTCTTCTGAGTTTGTATCTTTATCTTCCCTATCATGACAATTGCTTTTTAAGGTTGGGTTCTGTTTGTTTGCTCATTTTCTAACCTATTTCTTGACTTTAAACTTTATGTTAAAGTTGGACTCTGATCCCAGGGTGAGAGTGGAAAGACAGACTTTTTCGCACTGCTATTTTCAGAGCTAGTTCTAGATATTAAAATGTTTCCAGTACTTTCAAGGTGATATCATCTCGGAGTAGGTTTGATCACTGCTCCCTTGGGACTAGAAGTGATAATACTCCTCAGAGACAGTACCTACTAATCTGAGAGAATTGCTTGGGCACACAGTGGTTATGTGACATGTTCAGAGTGACATAGCCAGTTTGTGTCAGAATGGAGACTTGAAACTCTAAGTTTCCCTGGCTCCATGGTGAGTTCTCTATTCACTATGTTATTCTGGTTTTTATTATATTATTCACAATGTTAAATCACTGAATACTCAATAAAGGAATTCTTTGTAATACCTTAGAAAAGCAGAAGTAATAGTCATAAAAAAACCCATGTCTTTTTGAAGGACAAGTCTTATCAGATTAACTTTGTTTCCATTTTTTGACAGGCTAACTAAAGAGGTACATCGGTAGAATGGTCTAGATATTGTAAATTTAGATTTCAGCAAGTAGTTTGACAAAGTCTCTCATGTAACACTTGCATAAAAGATCATAATGTTATAGGTTTAGAACTGGAAGGGACCTCAGAAGTCATTTAGTCCAATTCCTTAATTGTACAGATAAGGAAACTGAATCCCAGGAGAATGAAGTGATATATAGGGATATGGGCCAGATGATAATTAGTCTTAGGTGGATTTGATTCTTACAAACAGAGATTCCACTTCTGCTGATTGATTCAAGAATAGTCCCTACTGGATCTATTTCAATTTGGAAGAAGGTCTCAAGTAGACTGCTATATGACTAAGGAACAGTTTTTGGTCTGGTGATGTTTAACATTTTTATCAGTGACTTGGAAAAAAGCAAAGCTGACGTGAGATTTGCAGGTGACCTGAAACTAAGAGAGATAGAGGGGTGTGCAAGAGCTCCCTCACATCACTCAAGAAAGCAGAGTATTAAATTTTCTATGAGTGTATACACTTTGGAAATTGGCAAATGCTATGAATCATGGCTTGGTTTATTATTTTGTTGATTGACTAGACTTAAGAAAGTGATAGAGAAAATGTTAATTATGAAGTTTAAGTTTAAAAGTCTGTTGGGAATATATTCTCCCCCCTCCACACCCCAAGAGGGTTGATGGTTAAGCATTTCCTAGAACACCCCTGGATGGCTAACACTTTGGATGACAGGATTAAAAAAAAGATCTTGATAAACTAGAGGATGGCAAGAGATTTTTTTTTTTAAGATGTCCTCCATATAAGCCATTTAACTGTTTTGCCCCCAAGGACTACAAAATTACCAGTTTCTCTTTCAGGTGGTGATTTTTCTAAGTATAATGTCTCAACTTAATATTGGGGGAGCTCTGAAATCCATTCCTTACTGTTGCATGTGGAGAAGGAGTGAGGAGAAAAAATAAAAAGGAATTCAAGTTGAAAATAGATCTTTTAAAATGTGAATTTTTAAAAGTACCCTCTCAGATGAAGCTTGTTAAGGAGCCATTCTGTATTAGAGAGGAGATAGAAACCTCAGAAAAACCAGATTTTCGAATTGATGTGTTGACACAGCCATAACAGGAGAAGCTGGAGAAGGCTGCTCGACGGTAATTAAACTGAAGAAGTAAAAAGATGTTCATTATTATGTTACCATAGCAGTGTAGGAGCTGTCACGCACAAGGCTGGATTAGCATTTACATTGCAAATCTCATTTTCCATCCCCTACCCCCACCCCCGGTCATAACTCACACTGAAAAATTCACTTTAGGTGAAAATTCTTTACCTTTCTGTTGGCCTGTGTCACAACACACATGCACCTGAGGTCTATTCTAGTTGTCTAAATATTGAAGGGATGCTTTGTGATATATCGACTCAAAGCAATATCTTTCTTTTGTTTATCACTAGCCATCTTGAAACACGAACGGTCCATAGCAGAAGGAAAGAATTCTCTATATTACAGAGATTATTGATAAAAAGATAGTTTTGTGTTGTGAAACAGGTTAATAAGGGAGAATATTACTAGCCATTCATCTTTCTGCCTCCAAGGCAAAGGAGATCTTCCAAAGAGATGGTAGTTGCTGTCATTTTTAGATTTAATTTTAATTTCCCCAATATAATTGTTATATGGCTGGAGACTTGGGGTGGAAAAATACCCTCAACTTCTTGAACCATTGATGAGCCACTGGCACCTCTTTTTTTAAAACTACATCTTAGGAAAGTGGAATACAATACCTGGACTTTAGTTTTCCTTGCTTGCATTTTCTCCAGTCATTTCAGAGGTTACATTGCTATTCATTTACAGATGCCCTTATTATGTCAGCATGGCAGCTATGCAGTAAATAATCAACAAAGCAATACAGACATGATGGGTGGAAAGAGGACTGGCCTGGAAGTCTCGTGCTATCCCACTTATTTCCATGGGCTAAAGTGCTGCTGTCAGTTACCTCTTGAAAAGATTAAAAACAACAAGGTATAAAAGATAGAAGTACTCTCAGGTAGCATGCCACCTACATGGTCCTTCCGGTTGGGAGGATAAGCCTTTTCAGGTTCAACTGAGTCCTCTTAAACACACAGCTTGGCAAATGGTACTGCATCTGAAAATGGTATAGAAGGAAATGGGGTTCACATTGCTAAGCTGAGAGCACATTAATGCATCAAGGACCAGTGATTCAATTGGTATTAGAAATCTTGGGGTGGGAACCCAACTCCCTCCACCAGATATAGATCGTATTCTATTTGTCACTTGTAATCCTACAGGGTCACCTGAAATTTGGAGTGGTCAAATACATTGCCCATCTTCATTTACCTACTAAGAGCCCAGGTCTTCCTGGCTCCATGCCCAACATTTTATCTATTATTCAATCCAATGCAAAAAAACATTTCTTAAGCACCTACTATGGGACAGGCCCTGTGATAAGTGCTGAGGAGACAATTTATAAGAAAAGACAGTCCTTGCCATCCAGGAGCTTACCATCTAAAAGAGGAGAAATATACCAAAGGAGGTAAGAAAGCAGGGATGGAGGTGAGGGTGAAAGATCAAGGGTTATCCCTGGAGTTGAAGCCGGGCACAGTAGCAGATGCAAAGTGGGACAAACTGAGAGTCCAGTTTCTGACCTCCATAAAAAGAAGGCATTGGGAGGAGTTTGATACTGTATCCTCCAGGCCTCCAAACAGAGAGAAGAGGAGGCTGATGGAGATGGTGTCAATCTAGGCTTGAACTGAGAAGCGGGTGAAATGTGACAGCCTCCAAAGCGGATCAAAAGTTATGGGTTAGATAACAGAATTAAAGGTAAAAAGGAATCAGAGCCTACTTAGTCCAAACCCCTCATTTTTCCAGATAAGAAAAATGAGGCACCATAAGGAGGGGTGTGCAGACTTGTCCAAGATCACACAGACATAAATTTGAGTGGCTGGATTTGGACACAAATCCTCTGGTGTTGATTCCTCTCTATTATACCACCTTCCATGAGGCAGCCAAGAAGTAGAGTAGATCAATTGCTGGAATTGGAGTCAGGAAGACCTAAGTTTGAATTTTGCCTTAGATATCTTATTATCTGTGTGAATCTGAGCAAATTACCTTTCCAAGCTCAATTTCCTCATCTGTAAAATGAAGATAATAGCATCTCCCTCAGAGAATTGTGAGTATCCAGTGATATAACATATGTAAAGCCCTTTGCAAATCTGGAAGTGCTATATAAACACCAGCTATTTATCATATTATTATACTTGATAGTATAAATTATAATAGGACAACTAGGTGGCGTGGTGGATAACGTGCCAGGCCTGGAGTCAGAAAAACCTGAGTTCAAATCCAGTCACTGACACTTACTAGCTGGGTGATGCTGGACAAGTCGCAACCTTATTTGCTTCAGTTTCCTTATGTGTAAAATGAGCAGAAAAAGGAAATATTGAGTATCTTTAAAACCCCAAAAGGGATCACAAAGAGTTGGACATGACTGAAAAATGACTGAACAACCACAAAACAAATTATGAAACCAGAAACAGCTTACTAATAGCTCCTAATTATAGCAGAGCCATCATTAGGATGAGGCATCCAGAACTTTGCTCCAAATTTAAAGGATGTGAAATTGATGGCACTGATGGCACTTGCAGTCCTCCAATATGGTAGAAACCAGAAAGCTTAGAGCCCGGTTAACAACAGTAACTCATGTAAGGGAATGAGTTCTGGATTTGAAGTTTGAGGACCTGGATTTGAATCCATTCCTGCTACTGTGTGCCTTTAGGTAAGTTATTTAGACTCTGAGCCCCCAGAGTTTTCTCATCGGTAAATAAAGGGATTGGGTTAGATAACATTTCTAGCTCTAAACGTACAATCCTGTGATGATGCTGTGGTGGACTAGCCTCTCTGGATCTACTCGTTCCTTTCCTGATAACCTACAAACATACCCATCTCTACCCACTTCTAAAAAAAGTATATCCAAAACAAACAAAAACCACTTGATCCAATCAGCCAACTAGCTCTAATCCTACATTTTTCCTCCCTTTCCTAGTTTAATCTCCTTAACAAAATTGCCTTCAAGTGACTCTGCTTGCTCTTCTCTCATTCTCTTCTAAACTCTGACTTAATTATTCAACTGAAACTACTGTCTCCAAAGTTATCAGTGATCTCTCACTCTCCAAATCTGACTGCCTTTCCTTATTCCTTTTCCTTTTTGACCTCTCTGCAGCCCTTTGATCAGTCACTGATTCTTAGATCTATTTATCAAGCCCCAACCTCTTTGCTGATTTCCAGTCTTCCGTTAGCAACTGCCTATTGGATATCTCAATCTGGATATCCTGTGGACATCCTAAAGGGAATGTATTCAAAGCTGACCTTACTATTGTTCCCCCCTCCAAACCCTTCCCTCTTCCAAACTTTCCTTATTAAGATCATCCTCCCAGTGACCTAGGTTCACAGTTTCTATGGTGTGGTATGGTATGATATTTGTCTCTCACACCCCACAGAACCAATTCTTTTCTTGACCTTGTACTTTCTATTGTAACAAGATCTCTCATACATGTCTCCTGTCCACTCACATAGCCACTACTCTGGCCCTCACCGCATCACACCTAGAATCTAGCCGTAATCTTCCTGCCTAAAGTCTCTCTCCACTGCAGTCCACCTTCTGTTCTGCTATCAAAATGATCTTCCTAAAGCTAAAGTCTGAGCATGTAAGTGCCTCCTCCCCACCAAAAAGTAAAAAACTCCAGTGACTTCCTATTACTCACAGAATCCAATAAAGAATTCTTTGATTGCCCTTTGAAATCCTTCATAAACTTGTCCCTTTCTACTTTTCTAGTCTTCTTATACTTTATGCCACTTTATGTACTCTGTGATCCGGGAACGATGACTGTTCTTACACGCAGCACTGTCTCCTTACAAGACCTTTTCGTTGCTGGTCCCCCATATCGGGAAAGTTCTCCCTCCTCACCTCTCTTGACTTCTTTATTTTTATTTAAGATTCAGCTCAAATGTGACTTTCTACAGGGGCCTATCCTTTATCCTCCCTCCTCCCATGTACTCTGCATATATCTTGTACATACATAATTGTTTGCATGCTATCTCATGCATTAGAAAGTGAGAGCAAGGACTGTTGTTTTGTTCTTCTTTCCGTTCTTAATGCTTAGAACACTGCCCAACATATAGAAAGCTTTTAATAAATGCTGTTTAGTAGCGCAGTAGGTTGAACTCTGGGCCTACAGTCAAGAAGCATCTCTTTGTCTTAGTTTCCTTAACTATAAAAGAGGGTTGTTATGAGAATCAAATAAGATGTCTGTAAAATGCATAACTGGCATTAAGTACCTGGCACATAGCAGGTACTTAATGCTTGTTTCCTTCCTCCCTCCCTCCTTTTCTTCCACCCTCCTATCCTTTTTCTATTCCTTCTGCCATCCTTCTCTTTTTTCATTTTTTTCCGTCACTCTCTCTCCACCCCTCCCTCCCTTCCTTCCTTTCTTAGTGACTGACTTGATTACCCCATCCTCCATAAAAACAGTGGTTTTTCCAGCAGTTTCATTACACCCTACCTTTGAGTGGCATCATACTCCTTAAATTCCTATAATGAAGGCATGTATCATACTACTTCTCCTTGGCCCAATTTGTCAAAAAATTCCTCATTACATCTTTCCTTATCCTTTGTGAGTTTAAAAATTGTTTAGATTTTAATTTCATTGGAATCATTAAATATGGGAGATGGACTAAAAACCTTCTTGAGTTCCCTCCAAGCTCTAGAATTCTATGATGCAATATTAGCTGTATAAATGTGTGTGCTGGCACAAAAGCCCTATGGAAACACAGAGCTGGATGATTATCCTCTCGGTATTGATTAAAATATTGAAAAGGCAAATGGCAGAGGAAAAAAAAAGCCAGGACTATACCAGTTCAAAAAGGGACCTTTCCAAGTGGATTGAAAGCCTTTCCAGTCCACTGATTTGTTTTAGTGGGAGCATTTGAAGAGAGCTCCATATTTCTAAACTTTACCAACCACCACATGGGTATCCCTTAAATCCTACTCAAGCTTCAACAATCTTGTTGCTTTCTCCATCTCGATGAGCATGGCTTTCAAAGTGAGGAGTGGGCAAGATAGCAGTGAGGATCCAGCCCAAGTAACACATGCTGAAAATGGATCTGGAAAAAGAGAAGTCTTTTTTTTTTATTCATCATGGAGACCACAACAGTGACCCAGTAAGAACATCAGATTCATGATTTATAGGAAGGGATGAGAAAACACAGACATATGTGCTGCAAACTGAAGTTTGGCAGGGAGGGCTCTGTCTTGTGGAGTTCTAATCATGCTATCATTAAGGCAGATGTTGACACATGATCTGCACACTTATTTTCAAGTTAGAAAATCCACAAATCACTCATGACATCCTTTTTTTATGAAGTAGCTACAGTGGAGATGTTTTTCGGCATTCTTCCTATTTTATATTGCTTATTGACCTCCACATAATTTTTACATTGTAACAAACCTCTTACTATGCAAACTTGCAACAACTTCAGGTCATAAATCAACCTTAGCAGGAGATTCCAGATTAACAGTATTAAGTCATCTAGACAATCCTTCCTGCACATATCTGACCACATGTTGATACCATCCAATTCCAGGTTGGTGGTCTGCATGAGATTATATATAGTATGAGATTATGATATGCTCTGGGGTATATTTTCTACTCAAAAGAGGCTCGATGACAGAATATTTTAATGTAGCTAAGTCCAACAAGTATAAACACAAAAATTCTGGAGAGAGCTTTGTGAAATAGTGCAAAGCAAAAAGGAACAACCAGAATGATGGCACACACCCTACCTATGATAATATGTGAAAAAGTAAATTAGAATAAATAAATGATCAAAAAAATAAACACTTATAAAGTGCTTGCTATGTTCCAGGCACGGCGCTAAGTGCCTGGGATACAAAGGAAGAAGCAAAATGATAGATTTTCACTTCAAGTATAAATGAGGACTATAGGGGAAGAGGATAGAAGGGGAAGAAAAACAGACACAAATAACAGTATAACACTATCTGTTGGATTTATTTAATTTCATGTTAATGGTTACTAGGCAAGTTAAATTGCTTATATTGCAGCTCAATGGTAATAGGACATTAAAAAAAAAGACACCTTAATTTTTCTTAAATCCATTTTTCCAAAAAATGTGTAATTCCTGATATCACACAGAATTTCTTGGGATCAGCATGTTAATGACTCTTCAATTATTTTAAACTAATATTTGCAGTACAATTAAGCAAGACTCAGTAAATCTTCCACATGAGGAATTTTCCTATAATTTTGTATTTATTATGTAACTATTGTGATTTCATTATCAATTCCTTTAGATTTTAATCAGAAACCTTCTCAAAAAAAAGCCATACCGCCCCATAGGATGCAGATGTCTTGGCTCCCAAGAACAACATTGCAGAGAAGCTTTGCTAATTGATTTTTCCTGGAGAACAATATGTTTCCCTTTCAGTGCATTGTAGGAAACACTGACATTTGTCATTTTCCCAATATTTGAAGCCTCCTGCCTCTCATAAATGCACGCATTAGATGATGTTCCAGCCCTATTTGATGGGTGTATGGTGTTGGGCAGAAGAAGGTCACAAGAATGTTAAATTTGCTGCTGAGCAGAGGAGCAGAGTGTAAATGAAATCTTGAAAGCTGGGAAATGGGAATGTGCAAGTGTAAATAATCTATTAATTATTGACAGCTGAGGGACTGGAGATTCCTATTTAGTCATGACATCTTCATTTTCACAGTGACTGAACTATTTGTGGCATTTTAAAAATGGAACTGTTCCTCTGCCAAAGAGAGTTATATCTATTCTCAGCACAACTATTGCTAGTTTATTTACCTTTGGTAGACATATGTGGTGCCACACAGGACTGAAAGGGATGGAGTTGTAAGGAGGGCATTATGTTATGGTGCAAGGGAATGAGAAGTCACAAGAGAGTTATGGGATCTGGATTCAAATCCTATCTCTTGCCATGCACTACTTTTGTGTCACCTTCAGCAAATCATTTCACCTTTGCACTTTAGATTCCTTATATGGAAATGAGGAAGGAATAGATGACCAATCAGTCTCCTTCTAGTTCCAAAACTAGCATTGTAAAAGTTGTCTATATGTAACAATTCATCAGAAAAAAATAGTTCTTCCTACTTGAGAAAAAAACAACTATAAAATAAAGAGGGTGTCTAAGAAGCAACATGTTCCTTAGTTATTTATAGAAGGTAAAAGTCGTTCAAAGTAATGACACTTATGGATGAGTGACTAGACAGTACATTACAATACTTTTTATGCTGTGTTCTTCAAGCATTTTAAAACACATTCAGGAATAGCCAAAGCAATCAATACAAGATAATTTAATGTCTTTACGTAAAATTTTTATTATTATATGAAACTGAGAAAGGACATAATTTCATAATATTTTACATTTGTACTTCTGTCTTTGAAATTTCTTTAGCATTGGTTCTAGAATGAATGGTTAACTTTCCCTGTAGGTGATCAACTCCCCTACCCATCTCATATGGGAAAGACTTTAGAAAGTGAGTCTATAGGAGATGCCTACCCACACTGGCAAATCTGGACACTTCGGAGGCTCAGCAGGTTAGTGTACCTGACATGTGAGAAAATAGGCTTTTCATGATTGGCAGACTTCCCATTAACGGGGTAAGGTGAAGTACTTGGCAGAACAGTAAAGAAACCTGAAGCCAGGAAACCATCTCCCAGATTTCCTGAGTCTAAAAGCTTGAATCAGACTTTTTCAAGTTCATGAACCCTTTCTTGGGTGCTTGGATCAAGAATAAAACCCCAAATGGGCTACTTTATGATTTCAGGTGGGTTTGACTTTGAGTTGGTGGGTACATTTGAATCTTGTATGCTCCATGATCAAATTCAGGGATGGATGATTCTCATGAGCCCCCTGCAAACCCAAACTGCTGAGTTTCCAAGGATTAGGATTTAAGCCTGCTGGTCTGAACTGGCCTTAAAGGATTCAAACCCAGGAGGAGACCTTTTAATGCTTGTCTAGCTTTGATTTCATACTCTGTACCACTGATAACTTATGATGAACCGAAACCTTTTGAGACAAGTGATGCTGGGGCCATTGCCTCTGATGGAAGTAGCAGTGGAAGACTTCTACAAATTGTCTACCAGAAAAAAAAGATATATATATATATATATATATATATATATATATATATATATATATATAATATTTGTACATATACATATATACATACATACAAACATACATTATTTATAATATTCATCTATGTGTATATGTGCCCTTAGCTATATATGTATAGATATACATTAAATAGCAATATTTTAACAGCATGAGATAGGCAAGGAATTTAGTCATCTGAATTTTTAAGAGAAGAAAAGGAGGAGGTAGATTCAGTTTAATTCAATTCAATAAATATTTACTAAAATTGGAGAAAGACAAGAAATTAAACCATTCTTGGTTTTTTTTTTTGAGGGGGGGTTCTCCCCTTCAAGTGTTTTTAAAGATTTGGTTTTTGTTTCTTTATGGGCAGCTAGATGGCACAATGAATAGAGAACTGTACTTGAAATCAGAAAGACTCATCTTCAGGATTTCAAATCTGACCTCAGACACTTCCTAGCTGTGTGACCCTCAGCAAGTCTAAGTGACTTAAATACCCTCTTTGCCTCAGTTTCTTTCTCTGTAAAATGAACTGGATCAGGAAATGGTAAACCTCTCCAGTATCTTTGCCAATAAAACCCCAAACACACAGAGTCAGTTGCAACTGAACAACAATTTTATTTAAGAGGTTTTTCTTTGGGGATTTGAGTTTTATTTGAGTATTTTTGAATATTTTTTATTTCTATGTTTCCTTAGGATTTTGTTTATTTCTGTAAGCGTTTTTGAGTGTTTGGATTAGGTGGCAGCAAACTGCAGAAAGTTTTCTGGACTTGGAGTAGTCAAAGGACCTGAGTTCAAATCTTAACCCTGGTACTTAAAACTCATTTGACTTTTGGTTAATCACTCAGTTTCTGCATCTGTAATGTGAAAGCGGTTGATCTATATGAGCTCCAAGTTCTGTTCTGGTCCTAAATCATAGTATTATAGACTTAAAACTGGAAAGGCACTCAGTAGACATTTAATCCACACCTTTCTTTGTACAAATGCGGAAACTAGGGCTCAAGAATGTTAAGCGACTTGCCTGATATCACATGGATAGCAAGCATCTGAAGCAGGATTCAAATGCAAACCCTCTACCTGCTGACTCCATGTGCTTTCCTTTGCACCACTCCATGAGATTCTTCATCCTGTCACATAAGAGAAAATGAGCTCTTTTCTTGCCTCTGGTTGGCAAAGCTATCCCCTTCCACCGTTCTTTGGTAGATTTTATTTACTGTGCCATGCTGTACAAATACCGAGTGTTTTGGGATCATCTAGTCCTGGAACAGGAGAGGAAACAGCCTTGTCATTTGTGTCCCTTACAGCTAGCTGCTGGGTGATGTTTGATGATCTCTGTGGATCAGCCACGAGAGTACCAAACCCACCTGAGGTTTTCATTCTGTCCAGAAGAGGGCACTGGTAGCCAATTCACACTAGTCAATAATAAGGCATGGTATGAGAACCACGAATAATCATATCCTTAGTGCACATCCAGCTATATAGCAGGGAGATACATAGTTTATTGTTCTCTTTTTCCTTTCCCCTCTTCTCCTCTCTTTTCCTCTCATCTCCTTTCCCTTCTCTTTTCTTTAGAAATCATGACATAATCTCTTTTCATCTTAGCTTACATTTCCACCTCGTTGCAGTTTTAGTGGAAATATAGATATCCAGTTACAAGATCTCCATCTGTACCTCCAGAACAAGTATCTTCAAGGGGAAAAAAAACCCACCCAGCCTTCTGTGCTGCCAAATAATATGGACTTCCCTGTATGCTCTTGCCATACAGATTTAACTTTTATCAGATTAACATTGCAGCGCACTCGAACTGGTCTCCATAGCAACGAGACAACAACCCCCTACACCTGTGATCAGTTCCCACAAGTGAGCAGTGGGGGCTTTGGAACTCTTAGCGACTCTGGCATGTTGTCCCAACAAGACAGACAGTCTTCCAAAGTGGGCCCCATGCAAGGAGGCACTAGGCAACAAAGTCTTTCCGTTTGGATTCAACTAACAAATCTTTTTTTTTTCCCCCTTCTCTCAATTTAAATAATCATTTACATAATCCTCGAAGTGTTACATTCATTTGGCAGCCTGCTGAATGTTTATGGAGTCTATTTCCTTTAGAGATTGACAAATGTTTCAAACAAATTATTAAATATCATTTTAAAAAGAAGAGCCGAAAGAAATAATAGTCCCCTTAGCCACTGGAGGCCAAGCTTTGAAAGGAGAGGTATTGGCACTTCTTGTATCATATTTTTTTTCTTTACTGAAACGACCTGCCAATAAAAACAAGTATGAGTGTGTCCAGGTAATTCACCAGAAGCACTTCTTGAAGATATTTCTATTACAACAATAAGGATGTACAAATAATGGTAGGATGAGGTGATGGCCACCTTGTAAATATTGTCGGTAAATGTCGAATATTGAAGACAGATTTGTTTCCTTCACAACAAAACAAATATGGAACTTTATGTCTGCAATGTATTTTGCATTTTATTAACATGTATGCCCCTTTAAAAAAGTAGAATATAGTGAATAGAGCCCTGGGCTTGGAGTTTGTCCATAGTTTTGTCCCTCCAGGATCAGAGTAGGGGCTCCTTGAGAGCTATGACTGTCTTTTGCCTTTCTTTGTATTCCACAGCCTTATCACAGTGTCTTTATTAAGGTACATAGTGAGGCCACAAGTAAATACTTGTTGCCAGACTAAAGTAAGAAAGGTTATCAGTTTCAATTCTAAATGAAACTTTCAGTTGTATGACGCGGGTAGGTCACTTCACTTTTCTTTTTTTCTTTTCTTTCCTCCTCTTCTTTCTCCTTCTTCTTCCCCTTCTCCTTCTTTCTCTTCTTCTAGCAATTCACAGTAGCCCACAATATATCATATCCTCACCATACCTTAAATTATGGCAAGAAGAAACAGAAGTTCTTGGTGTTTTTTCCCCCAATAATTACGTGTTCAGCCAGCTAACATTTCAGCTCCCTGAAGTTTTAATAGAAATATCAATATCCAGTTACAGTATTCCAATCCCTACTTATATAACATGTATCTTAGAATTTAAAAAAGAATATAGTTTCTTCATCTATGAAATGGGCATGATAATACCTCAGAGGGTTGCTTTAAGGTTCTAAAAAGAAAACATGCCTAAAGCATTTTGTATGTTTTAAAGTATGTATAAATGTCAAATATATCTATCTATCTAGCTATATATGTACATACATACATATATGTATAATACAAACATGTATGTTTATCTTTAAATCCTTCCATTTCTTTATTAATAGGCATAAGATCTTCTGATTATAGATGAAAATTCATAAAGCACACATATTCCATAGATTCTGTGTTTTATTTGTAATCTGTACCCATTTTGTCATCTTTGCAAAAGAATAACATGTGACACAGAGCAGAATCTGTCCTTACTGAGTTTGTCTTAGCTTTAGTTTGTAGATTATTTGTTTTTTTCTATTTACTTTACCCAGCTACACAATGCTTGAGCACAGAGACAGTTGTATTCAGGAATTCTATAAAATCCTGGGGAAAGATTGATGTTGGTCAACAGACACATATTAAACACCTACTATGAGCCAGGCATTGTACTAGCCCCTGGGGGTACAAAGACACAGACAGATACTGGGGATTATATTCTACTGCTATGATGCATCAGGCACCAAATAAATTGAGTCCACAAATAAGAGAAGAGAATACTAATTAATAATGAGAGGTCTAATTTGTATTGGGGGGAAAGCTGAACTTAGAGTCGGAAAGACCTGCTTCCAGATTCTGCCCCAAGTACTTCCTAGTTTCGCAACTGTGGCTATGTCACCTAACCTTGTTAGGTCTGCCTTCTCACCTGTGACAGGAAAGGGTTAGACTTAATAACCTTTGAGGTCTCACTGAGACTCAAATCTATGATTCCATGAGCCTAAGAAGAGGAGAGATAGAGAAGATCTTCACAAAACAGGGAGAGCCTAAGATGTGATATTCAAAGTTGTTTGCTTGAGGTCATCTGAATTTTTAATGGCCCTAGTTTTTTTATGTCTTATTTCAGATTTGACTATTACTGGGTTTCTGCTTCCGAAGCTGACTTTTTCTTCTCTGTTCAGCATCTGTGTTATGAATGGCATTGAAATAGCACCAAAGGAACTAATATATAGCTAGATGTATTCCTACTAGCCAATGTGAAGCGCTAGTATTACTTTGCCAGATGGCAAAGCAAGCTTATGACCTGGTCTCTCAGGGACAGAGCTAGGGATGGCTGCCAGGGAATGATGCTGCTAAGATGCCACCAGGGCAATGGGAGGATAAACCCACTTTAAGACATCAGGCAGCTGTTGTCAGTGGGTAGGTGGTTGGAGAGGTGAAGGAGAAAGATACGGTAAGAACTCTTGAGAAGGTGTTTGGGATCCAGGGAGGACAGCCATCAAAAATGGATTAGATTGTCTCAGGAGAGAGCATGTTTTTTCTCACTGATGGTCTTTGGACAAACACCGTACTACCAGGTTTTGGTGATGTTTGCACTAACCTGATATAGAGACACTCTCTTTGTTTAAGATGCAGTTAAAGAATTCTTTTCTTCACAAAGCTTTTCCTGATCTATGTGTCCTCCCTTCTGAAAAAATCCTATATTTAACTGCTTTTTAGATATTTATTCACTTCAATTTTGTATATACTAATATATGTGCTTGTGGTTTCCCTTGTTAGATTGTAAGCTCACTGCAAGTAGGGATCATTTCGGTATGTACCCTTGGTACCAAGCACAGTATCTATCACATAGTAGGTACTTAATAAGCACTTTGATGTTTTGTGCCCCTGGCTGCTTCCTGCCATGTGTGACTCATTATTTAGGTGTGTTAGGGATGAAAAGCACCCTGGTCGCTTCATGCATGTGACCTAGGACTGAAAAATTCCAAACTCTTTGAGATGAGGAAGCTATTCCTTTACTAGTCACTGAGGAAGAGAAGTCAATGATGCAATGTGATAGAGTGCTTGGGTGCATGTGCTTGGGCCCTAATTCTAAAATCACATTTCTCTTTAAAAGTCTCATTTCTCTCTAGCCTCAAAACACAGTTTCTCCCCAGTCCAGATAAGCCTAGATCTCCCAGTGATAGGTGGCATGCCTCCACACAAAAATAACCTTGAATACCAATAGTACTCTTTTGTTGGGCCTCTCATACTCTTAATGATATTTTGGTTTATATTATAGTTATTTGCTCTTGTCTTACTTCCCCCATTAAAGTTTAAAAGGATACAGCCTGCCCCAGTAACAACCATTATCTCCCTTCCTGCTACAGCAGCCAGCTGTACCTATAGAATTTATTAGTCTGAACCAGCTGTGTACTGGCTGAACTGGCTGTGTGCTGGATCATAATGACATTTACTACTCACTGACCAATCATATGTATCCTAGACTTAGACATACATATACTCCCTTACATTTATCTTGTCTAACAAGACATTGATGAGAGCAACCTGAGTCAACCCTGATCTTTAGTTGACTTAGTGACATTTCAGGTCGAAAACCACATCTCCAGGTACCCCCACTTGGGCTATTTCCTGATGAACTCTGGGTAAAATACCTTGTGCAGAAGATACCAAAAGTGCATGTTCCTTTAAGAACTGACCACTCCTTAGCCACTCCCTAATCCCACCCTAAAACACCTAGTTAACACATTTGGTACATGTTTCCTATATAAACTTTATCTGTATCTCTCTAAGGTTGCAGGTTCCCACAGAATTGTTGCCCTCTGAAAAGCATAATAAGTCTTTACCTTGACCTCAACAATGCTTGAGTCTGTGAATTCCTTCCAGGAGCAGTCTTTGTCAGGGTCTCACCCCACCTTTCAGCCCTCATCACAATGGACCTTCACCTCCACCTCGAGCTCTCTTATTTCTAGGACTCTCTATGAGACAATTAGCTCTCTCTTGAGGGGTGGGATGAAAGACTTCTCTTCCCCTTATTCCAGCAAAAGTGGCAATGTGCCAAGCTCATGGCAGCAAAAGTACATGTCCTGCCCAGGCAAGGCTGAGCCTTGGTTTGGGGCTCCCTCGTCTGAGTCCAGGTGATTGAGCATTACCAGCCTAATGCTTGGTTTGCCTGAGGTTATCAACTTTGAGGGAGATGGTGCAGAGCAGTCTTGCACTAAGTACCAACCTCCCTGCAGAGGATAACAGAAGTTATAAGTCACTTTATCTTGCTCTAAGTCTTTCTCTTAATGTGTATTTGTGAGTGCTTTATGTTGGCATTTCCTTTGTGAGTAGGAAATAAATGCCTGTATCAAATCTGGCTCATATTGCACATTCCTTTTTAGGAAGACTAGACAGAGCCAGAACCTAAGCCTTAAGCAACATTTCTCTGTACCAAGGTACAGAATGGATTGAGCCAAAGAAGGTGAGAAAAGGGAGCTGCTCCCATGAGAGATAACATCCTCTAGAACCAAATCTGGTCGCACTGCATGCCTTAGTCAACAGACCCTAAAGGAAAGGCCGAAGGCTGAGTGTCCCAGCTCTATAATCAGGTTCATGTTAGACAAATATAACTTATAACCTTAGGGAGTTAGCTGGGGAACTGAGAGTTGAAGCTGATAAGCATGCATTTTATTAATTGTCTTTCATGTTGTACGCATTGTGTTAGATGCTAGGATAAAAAGACAAAAGTGAGCAGTCCCTGAATTCATGAAGCTAGAAATAAGAAATAATAGAATAAACTGTAATAAATATTATAGCAATATTAATAATTAATAACTAAAATATGATAGAAATAAGAAGGAATAGAAGGAAATAAGAATAAAATATAATAATAAAATACTACTAATGAATAAATAAAATGATAATATAATGAAAATAAAGAAGTAAGAAATAAGAGGGAGATCACATGTACATATATGTGTATATGCAAAGAAAATACTAGGAGATTTTGGTGTGAATAGTATTACTAGTAGATGGGGAAATTAGGAAAATTTCATATAGAAAGTGATATTTAAGTTGTCTTAAATGAAACTAGGGATCCTGGAATGTGGCAGTAAGGGACTAGGCATGGGGAAGTGGAAAAGACACTGAGACAGGATATGGAACAGTCATCGGGCCATACTGGCTAGACTGTAGAGTGTGTAAAGGGGAGTAATTTTCAATTAAGCTGTAAAGGTGGATTGGGCTAGGCTGTGGAGGACTTTAAATGCCATAGAGACGAGTTTGCATTTACTTTTAGTAGTAATAAGGAGCCACTGAAATTTGTTGAATAGGGAACTGACATGGTCAGACCTAAACTTTAGGAGCGTCACTTTTGCAGTAATGGGGAAACAAGGCAGGGAGACCCATTAGAAGATTGTTTTAATAGCCTAGGTGAGAAGTGATGAGGATTTATACTAGAATGTGAGTACTGTGTTGGCAAAGAGGTGACAGATACTAGAGAAACGAGACTTAGAAACTGATTAGATGTGTGGACAGAGGGAGAGAGAGGAATCAAGGCTGACAATAAGGCTGCAAAGTAAGTGACTATAAAGCTAGTGGTCCCTCAACAATGAAGTTCAGAAGAGAGAATAGGTTTTGGGGAAAATCTAATGAGTTCTGGTTTGGACATGCCGAATTTGAGATGGGCATAGGACTTGTAGGTTGGAGAGGTAGGAAGAACTTAGGAGAAACTAGGGTAGAATATAGAGGTATAGGAGTCATCCACAAAAAGATGATAATTAAGCTGATTTGAGTTGATGAGATCACAAATATCTTTAGAGAGAGAAAAGAAGGATGCACAGAGAAAGTCTTGAGAATCACCCTCAGGTACAATATCGATGAGGATATAGCAAAAGAGAGGAGTGATACTACAGGTAGAGGGAGAACCAAGAGAACCCACGTTACATGACTTACTCGGGATATGTCAGAAGCAGGATTTGTTTCCAGGTCTTTCTTACTCCAAGATGGGTTATCTGTCTACTAACGTCTTAAACTTTTTGGTCTCAGGACTCCTTTACATTTTTAAAAATTGTTGAAGACCCCAAAGAGTTGTCTTGGTATGAGTTGTATGTATTAATTAATTTAAGAATAACAATAAGCCCACTACATATTAGCTTAATTACCATTCTATTTCCTATTTCAATGTTTTCCTTTCTCATGTTTTCTTTTGCCGCTTAGAAAAATCAATTATTTCATGACTTTCTCCATTTACATTCTCTTTAACAACAACATTAATAAAGATAAAAACTAGTATTTAGTTTTGCAGAATGCTTTACAAATATTATGTTACTTTCAAAACAATCCTTCAATATAAGTGGAACAGTGGCTAGCCTGGAGTCAGGAAGACTCATCTTCCTCAGTTCTAATCTGGCTTCAGACTCTTACTGGCTGTGTGATCCTGGGTAAGTCATTTAACCCTGTTTGCCTCAATTTCCTCATCTATAAAATGAGCTGGACAAGGAAATGGCAAACTACTTCAATATCTTTGCCAAGAAAACCCCAAATGGGGTCATGGAGAGTTAGACATGATTGAAAAAAGACTGAACAAGAATAATTATTCCTGTTTTACAGATGGGGAAACTGAGGCTGAGAGAGGTTAGTTGATTTGTCTGAGGCCGCATAGGTGTGTTTCAGGATGAATTCAAACTCAAGTTTTCCTGAGTCTGACACTGTTTCTACTTATTTTGTTTGTACCTTTGTGTCCCTTGTGTTTAGTACAATGCCTGGGATCCAGGAGTTGCTTAATAAATGCTGTCTGACTGTGAATTAAGGATGGTCAAACTTTCTTGCTTTTGAAGGAAAGTATTTTATAATTTTTTTTCCCAAGAAAAAAGTCCTTTCACCAGCACAGTTCATTTCCTTTTGTGATGTTTCTAGCTTGAGAGAGTTGCCTGTGGCACTGAGAAATTAAATGACTTGCCCATGGTTACAGCTGATGCGTGTTGGAAGCATGGCTTGAACCTGGAGTTTCCTAGTTTCCTCTGCCCTACAAGATTTTTTTATATTTTGTAAATATAAATTCAAAATGATAGCCATTGTGGTATAGACACAAAATGACTAAGCTTTCTAATTAAATTCATTTTAAAAATTGTTGTAGTCAAGTGTTTACAAAATTAAGTAAAAACAGGAACTTGAAACCCACCAATAATTGCTTAGATTTGAAAAGTAGTTTTCTTTATTAATTCAGTTGATCACTTTTACCTGTTCATTTCAGGTGCCTTTCTGATCCATTAAAGTATGTGCATGGTATTGAACATATTTTCAACAAAATTGTGGGGTTCTTTCAAATTCCTTACAGCTCCTCTATCTTTCCTGTACTGACAAATCTTGGTAAGATGGGTTATAGGAGGAGCACAACACTCTATTTCTCATCTCTCTCAGCTTGGGATTTGCTGGTCTATTGTGTTACTAAGCTGAATGGAAAAAACAAAACAAAACCCGGAAACAAATCAAACCAAACCAAAAAAAGAGTGTTCTTCCCTTCAATATGTCTGTAGTCATTGTGTGATGGTTACTGGGTAACAACCCCCATATGTTACACTGGGGTTGCTAACAGGAAAAAAATAACAGTTCTGAACACTGAGACACTTGGGGAACCTTCACAATAAAGAACAGCTGGAATCAGAAGGCAAGGGATTGATACTTAAGGCAAATACCACAGGAAAGCCAAATCACACGTTCTCAATTCACTATCCAACTTATGCCAAACCACATGCCCTCAAGGGAAAAAAAACTTTACAATTTAAAAAATTATAGAATTTATTGTTGCTTCAGTGTAGTGAAATTTCATAATGAAGGTCCAATACAATTGGGTCCAGGAAAAGAACACGTTACTGTGATTCTAATAAACCTGACAAAAATCAATTTTGCTGTTACTCCCCCTGAAACCGGCCAGCACTAGCTCATGTGACTATGTTTTGCCTTGAGCAGAACATTGGTAGTTCCTACAGAGGAGACTTTTTATTGTATAAAACTGAAAAACTTTAAGGAACATTTGCCGCGTGGTCTTTTGGCTTTAAATGAAAGATGCATTCTTTCTCTTTTTTATTGGCTTTTGTTAATCTAACTTGATACCCTTCCTAGTTTTCTTCAGTGTTATTTACCTGTTTCTTCTCCATCTCTTACCTAAAGTTCCTTTTTCTCCTACTCTCTAACAACAGGAATTAGGACTGGCCTTATTAAGTAAACAGCTTCTGAAATGGTGTCATTGGAAAAGTGCCATTAAGCCCTCCACTCCTACATAGTGACATCACCTCTCAGTCTTTTAATATACCTGAAATTCCACTACTAAAGTGATATTGATACATTTGAACAGAATGGGTAATGTTGACCCATGAGTCATTAAAACTTTAGCATAAATTTATTCATCCAATTTGCCATCCAGCAGGAACTTCTAGGCTTGGAACACAGAACAGGTGAAGATACTCCTTCTCTGGAAGTGTTAGGGTTAGTTTTTTAGTTCTATCTATGGTATAGGACATTACCCAAGAAAACTAGGTCTTAATTGGACATCTGCATTTAGAACACTACCAGGCACATCATGGGTGCCTAATAAATGCAGATGGACTGACTGACACCATGTTGAGAGGTCCTAAGCAAATGCTGTGCAGCATGTGTGCACTAGGAGAATGGGGTACATGAATGTATTGAGTGATATTTCCATGATAATTATGTAACTATATTGTCATTTTTGAGAAAATAGTTGTGATTAGGTGATAAATTCTAGTATTAGTCTATTGCTTTCAATTAATTTAGATTCAGACTTAATAATGTGAACACAAAGAAAAGTACAGGCAGCAAGAGGTAACTAATGTACTTTCAATTTTGCTCATTTTCATTTCATTCTCAGCATCTTTGTTGGTTTTGTTATTATTGATTTGTTTCAGTTGTGTCTAATGATTCATGACCCCTTTTGAGGGTCTTTGGTCATCTTTGGCAAAGATGCTGGAGTGGTTTGCCATTTCCTTCTCCAATGAGGAACTGATACAAACAGCGTTAAGTGACTTGCCCAGGATCACAAAGTTTGTGTCTTTGGCCAGATTTGAACTTAAGAAAGATAAGTCTTTCTGACTTCAGGCCTGGCACTCTATCCACACCAAATAACATCAGTAAATATTCATGATACCTTACTATGTGCAAAGAGAAACAGCATAACTTAGAGTAGTGGTTCTCACATTATAGTCTGGTGATCCCTGGGACTCTCCAAGGTCCTTTTGTTTCTGGGAGATGTTGCAATGAACCAAATATTTTTTCTTCTAGGGTACCTTGTGATGAAATGATACAGGTTTCAGAGAAAGTAAGGTTCAGAGTACAGTCTGGCACCGTGGAAAATGGTAAAGAAAACTGGGTGGAGCCTGTCACTTTGGTTTCATTGGCACAATGTTCTAACTAACTAAAGCGATGAGAGAAGAAGAATTAGAGCTGACTTCAAACTTAGGGGAAAATAGGCAGTCACTAGGTGCTAACACAGGAGCAAGCCATGCAAGTTTTTAATGATACTAGAGAATGTCTTACACGTAGGAGCTGCTTACTTAAGATTTGCTGATTTGAATTATTTCCTAAATCAGAGAGATGCATAATTAGGGTTTGGCAAGACATTCAATAACAATAAAAACCATCAGGAAATCACTATGGATGAGATATGGAAACATGGGCTAAAGGATAGTAGAGTTGGGTGGATTTGTGGCCCAAGAGATGATTAATAAGGGAGCATTGCTAACTTGGGAGAAAAAAATCTATTCTCTTGACCACAACTCTGTCCTCTTTTTATAATATTTTCAGTGATTTAAATAAAGTCTTAGTTGAAAGGCAGAATGGCATATTGGCTTCAGAGCCAGAAAGACCTGGGTCTCTCATATGTATTGCCTGTGTACCCTGGGTAGCTTGATCTCAGTGCTATAGGCCACGCTTGATCTCATGTGCTCGTCCTCAGACAACACGTTCTATCTTCTGTCTCTTTCCCTCATGTAGGCTGTCCTCCATGACCGGAACACTTTCTCCTTAACCTCTGCCTCTTAGGACCTCTAGCTTAAAGCTCAACTCAAATGCAACCTCTTATGTGAGACCTTTCCTGACCACTCCCTGTTCCCAGCTACTAGAGATCTCTCCCCATCACACACAATTACTTTTTAAAAAATTTTATTTATTTTAAGTTTATGAAATAAAATAAGCATTTCCATAACACAAGAGAATAAAAAAAGATGATCTCCCATGACACTACAATCTATTATGCATAATTTGCCATTCCTTCTAAATACACAATAAAGTTATCATGTAAATTTCTTTTTTTTCCTTTTTTTCTTCTCTCTCTCTCCTCCCCACCCCAGAGATGGCTACCATTAGACACAAATATGTATTTATCTGTAAAATCATTCTATACATATCTCTTATCAGTTCTTTATCTGGATGCAGATGGCTTCCTTTATAGGTCCTTTGTAGTTAATTTGGTTATTTATAATAGTCAAAGTGGCTTAATCACTCAAAATTGTTCTGGGATGAGAGACCTTCTCAACATCACTCTAACTAACCTCTATGTTCCAGTTCTGTTGGATGGCCTTTATCCTTCAGTGCTGTTGGTCAAAGTACCTCTCATATCCCAAATTCCTAAATGACAAGCCTGAGTCACTCTCTTGGTTATTAACTTCCTGGTTGTTCAGTCATGTCCAACTCTTTGTAATCCCCTGGATGATACTTTCCATGAGTATCATGAGTTTTTCTTGGCAAAGATACTAGAGTACTTGATTTCAATCCCCATGCTCTATCCACTGAGTCATCTAGCTGCCCCTCAATAAGTTCTATTCTATTCTTACTATTACATCTGAAATCAAGTACAAATTCCTCTGTAAGAATGTAAAGCTCTTCACAATTTGGTTCCATCTTTATTATCTATTACTCTCCTTCATGTACCTCAATGGTCCTGACAAAATAGCTTTTTAAGTGTTCTTTATGCATACCATTCCATCTCCCATCTCCACATCTTTGTGCAGACTGTCCCCCATGTCTAGAACACACCTCCTTCTCACCCCCACTTTTTTCGCATCCTTAGCTTTTTCCCCATATTACCTCCAACATGAATACTTTCCCCATGTTAGCTACTAGTATCTCCCTCAATTACCTTGTATTTTCTGTGTATATATTCTGTATAAACTTAGGTGTCTATATATAGTCTCACCTCAATAGAATGTCAGCTTCTTTTGGTCAGATCATGGACTGCTTCACTCTTAGAAATGCTTGTTGATTATGAATTGAATACATTCCTTTCCACATATCCATTTATTGAAATCCTCCCCCTCCTTTAAGGGACAACTCGGGTATGATGATATCCTCTAGTTCACTATCTCCACTCACTGAATCAGAAAGAACTCTTAATTTTCTAAATTCTTTCTTTTGTATCTTTTCTATGCATTTATCACATTCCATTTTGTTTCCTTTTTGTATATCCTGACTTGTGTATCTACTAGATTGTAAACTCTTTGAAGTCATGAACCTTGTCTTAATTATATTTGTTTTCCATCAGCATGCATTTAGCACAATTCTTCATGCTAGTGCTCAATAAATGATAACAGCTCACATTTATGTAGTATCTAAAATCTGCAAAACGCTTTCTTCACGCAACCTTGTGAAATTGGCATGAAAGTATTAGAACTTCTATAATATGGATGAGGAAACCAAGGCTTGGAGAATTTAAGTCACTTATACTTCACTTAGAAGTGTCTAAGGTGGGATTTACATCAAAATATCTCAGTCCAGAATCCTATACGCAGTATCACATTGCCTTGTTTGTTTCTTAAACTGAACTATTGAATATGTTTGTTCATCTTTTGATACCTGATTTTTTCAAGTCTAAATCAGTGAGTTATATATTGCTCCTTTGAAATAACAATGCTATGCAGATATTCTCTGCCTGTTTCCAAATTAGATAGAAAAGGTTGAGGAGGGAAGGGGCATTACTTCTAGCCATTCATCTTTAAAGGGCTTTTGAGAATGATGGGCTTTATGGACATTTTAAGCCATGTGGAGGCCCAGCATTGAAATAACCTTTTGACATTTGTGCAAAATGTGATCCTAGTGTGGATCCAAAAATACAAGTGATTCTTTATACTAGTAGTGCTAAATTAAGACATTTAGTCTGGTTCTAATCATTCATAATTGAAGCTCTGATTTTCTTTTGCTCAATTGTCCCCCTATAATATTTCTCTCTCTCTCTCTCTCTCTCTCTCTCTCTCTTTTTCTCTCTCTCTCTTTCTCTCTCTTTCCTTCTCTCTCTCTCTCCCTTCTCTCTCTCCCTCCCTCTCTCTCTCTCGTCTCTCTATCTTTGTCTCTCTCTGTCTTTCTATTGAAATAAACTACCTGTTCTACACCATGTATTAAAAAAAGAGAGAAAACAATGATGCTGCTCTCTAAACTCAAAATGAGAGGAAATATTAATCATAATCTTAGTGTTAGATTACCAAGGGGTAAAATATTGCCTAGAACCTAGTGAATAGGAGATGCTATAAAGAGTTATGAGAATTAAAAAGAATTGTTGACCTCATGCTTTTACTTCTGAGTCTTTTGGAGGGTAGTTGGGTGGGGATGAAGTAGTATAGTAGGGAGATATTGCTATACTTATACTAACTAATGCCAGTCTTCATTTGACTTTATTTCACTGCTGAATATAAGCTGGAATTTCATTCCAGGAATGTGATATCTTTTGGGGACAATTTGCCTTTTCATAGGTAATTTTTAGAAGTATTAGTTATCAGACATGTCAACAGACAGAATAAACAATACTGACCTTAAAGGACCAAAGTTGATTTAAATCCCAGCTGTGACATTCACTAAATGCAATGCAACCCTGGGCAGTCACTACCCTGTTTCCTCATTTGTAAAATGAAGTTAATAGTATTTGTACTAGCTACATTACAGAATTATTGTGAGGAAAGCCATTTGTAAACCTTAAAGTCTATAAAAATGTGCTATCATTGTTACCACCTTATGTGGTGATACTTTAGTGCTTTTTTGTGGAGGGTCCAGAATGACTATATGTAATATATATATGCACACATATAGCAATAAATGATAAATCATAGCTCACATTTATACAGAATCTTAAGGTTTACAAAACACATTCCCACAGAACCTTGTGAAGTGAGTATGTAAGTATTATGGTCCCCATCTTATAGATGAGGAAAATAAGACTGAGAAGTTCAGGGAAGGTGGTATTTGCAGCAAAGCATTCTAGTCTACTGTGCTATGCCCTGTATCACATTACCTTTCTTACTTTTCCTAATTGGTAAATTTGTTCCTTAAGGTACCATAGATATATGTCTATGTATGTGTATACACACACACTCACACACACACACTAACTGTGAATTTCATGTAAGACTGAAACTGTATCTTATTTGAACTTTATATCTGCCTCATCACAGTGCTCTACATAATTCATTCATTCAGCAAGTATTTATTAAACACCTACTATCTGCTTGTTAAATGAATGAATACATGAATGAACTCAGATCACACTGGGGATACAAAAACAAAAGAAAAATATATTCCCCATCCTAAGGAGAATACATTCTATTAGAGTGAATATAAAATATGCAAAGGTAACTAAGGACATGATTTGAGGAAAGATAGACCATCAACAGCAGGTGAATCTATCCTATATCTAATCTCAAGCAAACAAAAATCCTTTGCCCACTGGTCTCCAGAATGACTGAGGTGGCTCTTGAGTTTAGCCTTGATAGAAGCTAAGTTTCATGAGCAGCAAAAGTAAAAGTGGAGACATTCTGAGCATCAGGGAAAACTTTTGGAAAGGTCCAAAGGTAGGAGACTGAATGTTGAGTTTAGGACATAACAAATAAGTTAAATAAGTTGACTGAAATGTTTACTATATGAAGAGGGGAAATATGAAATAAATATGGAAATATGAGCTGGAGTCAGACTATGAAAGGGCTTTAAAAGACATACTGGGTTGTGTATATTTTGTCCTTGAGGCAACAGGCAGCCATCAAAGACTTTGGAGTAATATAGTGATATGGTCAGATTGGTGGTTTACGAATCTCTCTTTGGTAGATATGTAAAGGGTTGGAGAGGGAAAATACTGGAATGTGAAAGACCACTTTAGCACAGTAGGTGCCCAATCAGTATTTGTTTAATTGGTGAATATGTGATTCTGTTGATACTGCCTGCTAATTCCTTTCTTTTGTCTGTTACTTTGCATGGGGTTTGTTTCTCTGTGCTCACCCCCAAATGTGCATTCATGTAGGATATAAGAATGGGGGATCTGGAAACAGCTCTCAAATCAGTTGGCCCTCTTTCCTGTTAGTTTTTTTTTTTTTGCCAGCCAACTGAGAGCTTTGAACTAGTTGTGTTGTATAATCAAAACAGGATACACTTTTGATCAATATACTCCACACCATTTTATTTTGGAGATATAAATAGGAAGAACATGAACGTGGACACAAATCACATCCACTTCTTTTTGGAAAGTATGGGTTAATAGAGTGTAGGAGGTCAAGTGACCAGGGCTATTTTTCAGCTGTGCCAAGAATAGATTCTAATTCTTCTACACACACACACCCTCAATTCTGCTTGTCCGGGTTATCAGTGAGTATAAACAAATACTGAGAGCATTCGTGACTTTGTCAGTGTGAGGAATTCCAGGTGTGCTAATTCCCTTCAAGGGCACAGAATAATGAGGGTAGGTGACTCAGTAAACAAATCCAGGAGAGTTACCATACGCATTCAAAGGTTATGATTTTCCAGGGTCACCTAGTAGGGAAATGTTAGAGACAGGATGTGTACCCAGATCTGTTTTCAAACCCAGTACTTTATCGACTAGTAAGGCCACCTCTTATCAGTGAGTACAGATGAGACCATTTTCATAAGGCATTTCACAATCAGGAAATGAATTATAAATGAAATCCACTTGTGACCTTGTCACTGTGGTCCTCCAATGTATGGGAAGGAAAACAGTTCATTTTGGAATCTCCACAGCATTGCCAGAAGGGAAATTATTCTGAAAACTCCATGGAGTTATCCTAAAGCAGCAATATTATTTCTGAGAGTATTCAGAACCCCAGATTTGGTGATGGTGGTGGGGGCATGGGGTGAAGTTTCGGTTCTCTGCCATCATCTTCTGATTTCTCCCTTCAAATGACAGACCCCTCTCTCTTGGCAACAAATAACTCAGTGGCTGATTTGCTGACAAACTGGGGCTCCCTTGGTGCTTCTCTCACATCTATAGAGAAGTTGTCAGCTTCACCCTGTTCACGTTCATATCTGCCTGGGCTGCTGAAATATTTAAGCCTCCCTGATAGCTTCAGATGGCATTTCAGCTGCTGAAAACACCACCCTGTTGTGTCTCCTTCCAGAGACACTGTAGGCAGTGGTGCCCTGTGTCCATTATTCTTCTGTGTTTATCCTAAAAATGACACTTTTCCCTAATGGTGTTTTAATCAAAAGCGTCTTACCACCATCATTTATTTAGAATAATAATACTGATGAATCCATTCCTTGTAGGCTTGGCTCAGCTAGGCAAGTGTATGCAATTAGTAAGACCCTTTGGAGGAAAGAATTCACAGGAAAACATTCTATTCACTGACTTTCAATTAAAACAATAAGGGTAACATATTCGATGAGAGGAAGCCTGATGCCATTTTGCTGCCCCTGTGGCCAGCATGTGATGGCAGAGCAGCATCCTCTTGACAAGCCCAGGTGGGCAGGTCACTTTCAAGGCCACTTTCGTAACCAAAGTAATTGAGCAATGAAGGCATTTTCATTTTGACCGGTTCCAGAAGGAAAGAGACCTACCAACCAGAAGCACCTGTCAAAGATCTCTGCCCATGCAGGTAGGGTTAATAGATGTGAGGAACTAGACTCTTCTTAATATTAATAAAAATAATTTAAGACTTATCACAGTGCCCTGATTTGGATGTTTTATTTTTTTTCAAAAAGCACATTCACTTCCCTTCAGTATAGTTAATGGGGTCAGTCTGTGAGTCGGTTGGAGCCTGGTTGCCATGCCTTCAGTCATGTGGAATCCTAAAAACCCCTCATCGTTTGTTTCTAAACAGATCGAGAGCTATTTACCATCTCAGTGTTGTGCACACAGCTGGGTGTCTGGCAAATGTCCAATATCCATTAACATTTAAAAATTAGTCCCATAATGCATCTTTTCGGGGGCTTGAGAAGTAGACACATTGACACACGTTGAGAACCAATTACATTTGCTCTACCATCAGTCTGGCTGCATTCAACATCCCCTGTAAGTGAAGGCTCATTTAGTTTCCAGAATGGTGTGTTTAAATTCAGACAATGACCTTAGAGAAAGCAGAGTATTTGAAGATGTAGGATGGAGCCCACAACTCAGAAAGAATACTGCTTCATGTTCAAGGATGTGTCCCTGAGCTCTGTTGTACAAACTCTGAAAAACTGCCTTCCTTTTAATTCATCATTTCCAGGTTTCCCAAGAAGGGTTAGTTGTGGTCCAAAATCAGATTGACAAGAAGCTAGAAACCATTTCTCTTCCTTTGATCAGCATAGCTAACATCATGGTGTCCATTAGTAAAAAACCAACCCAAAGTGCCCTTTTGTCCCTTCTCAACTTCCTGGGTAATGGTTTTCCATTGATTCTTCCTAGGGCTGAAAATGAACCAATCCTGCCTGTATAGCAGCAAGTAAGTGCCTTAGAAAACATATTGTCCAACCATCCTGGAGGAGCCAAGGGAAGTCTATAATTGGTGGTCTGGTAAAAGGTTGAAAACAGAGCAGTACAAAAATACTTTCTGAAAAGTATTATTCCCTAAACCTCCACTGTCTTGAAAAATTCCTGTAATAATATCAGGAGTGAAATGGGGAGTCTAGTCTGCCTGGGGAAGCAGCCACAAGAGGGTTTTTTTCTTCCTGTGTGTCAGCTCAGCTCTCAGTAATCAGGACCAAGACTGATTGGCTTCGGCAGCTGATGGCTGCTCTACACACCATACCCAGCTCATCTTAGCTCACTTAGTCTATGTCACGCTGTTTAATAAAGCTAAATTGCTCTCACAAACAGAATCCTGGGCCACAGGCTTTTAGGATTCAGAGGTGGTTTAAAAATATAATTTTTCACTAACATTCAACAGGACAATTTAGCAAGAGCGTATAGAAAATTGCAGGAAAGCAGTAATTTTCCAAATGGGTACAAACTGATTCAGCAATTTCCAAATTAGAGACTTTGGGGGTGGTTAGTGATGTGCACTGTGTGAGTAGAGTTGTCCCCTCAGAGGTGAAATTTCCAATGCTAAACCATAAGCCTGAATGTGCCACCCAGTTTGCAAATAGGTGAGAATATGGGAGGGAAGAAACTCCCTTCTGTTGGTTCTGTTAATCCCCATTAAAAATTATTGATATCTTCATTGTTAAACAACACAGTTATTTCCCAATATACCCCTCCACTCACCTGAACCCTTTGTTCTAACAAAGAGAATCAGGGAAGCAGTGTGGCACAGGAGAAAGAACGCTGGCCCTGGAGTCAAAGAACCTGTGTGCAAATTTTCCCCTAGCTTTGGGTAAGTCATTAAGTATCTGTACGCCTTAGTTTCCTTATCTATGAAACAAAGAAGTTGAACTGAGGTCCTTGTAAGGTGTTTGGCAATGGCCCTGTGATCTTACAGTGTAAGTCAAACCTTACAGACCAACATCAAATCTGGCAATATCTGTTCCATCTTCACCCTACCTCTCTATGAAGAGGGAGAAGTATGTTACATCTCACTGTTTTCTGGAAGCAAAATTGTTCACTGTAATGAATCTGAGCTTTTTCCCTTTGTCATCATTGATTCACCATTGAATCACTTCTTGATTCAGCTGTCTTTGCAAGGACTATCTTGATTTTGTATGTGTATCACCAGCTCTTAGCACAATGCAGGAAATACTTTAGAAATGGTTTTCATGGAGCCAAGATGGCAGAGTAGAGAAAGCATTCAGCTGAGTCCTCCTAACATTCCCCTCCCAACAACTCTAAAATAATCTTTCGCATCAAATTCTGGAGGGGCAAAACCAATAAAAGGTCAGAGGGAGACATTTTTCCAATCCTAGACAACTTAGGAATTTGGAAGGTGAGAGCTTTGACATGGAGGTGGAGGTTGGCTGGGATTCCATGTGGATGAAACACAGTGGTGGCACTAGGTGCTGGCAACAGAACCAGTAATAGTTTGGGGATCTTCCAATCCAGAGATGGTAAGGGGACCTAGAAGCTTTTCAGAAAGAGACTACGGGGAATCCTTGTGCTAGCACTGGACCCTCAACCAGATGCCGTATAGCAACTCCATTGAGTATACCCACTTTTGGGGCATAGTTTAAGGTCAAGGAGGAACATTTTCACTCAAGAGGGAGTGAAAACCTTGAGAGACAGTATCACTTCCTGTCCCAAGAGATCAGGGACCCTGAGGAGTAGTATATATTGCAATCCCAAAGGATCAGGGGCCCTTCCTGGGTAAGGACCAGGGTGTAGATGGGGAAAGAAGTGACCACATCTCTCCCCAGATCACACCACCTTGGAAGCACTGAAAACTTCTCAGAAATAGCTCTGGAAATAGTAGTGCTAAAAAGTCTTCAGCTTTTTTTCTTAATAGCATTTTAATTTTCCCCCCAATTACATGTAAAGATAATTTTCAACATTTATTTTTTGTAAAATTTTGAGCTCCAAATTTTTCTCCTTCCCAGCCTCCCATGCCCCTTCCCCAAGACAGCAAGCAATCTAATATAGGTTATAGATATCATATTAAACATATTTCCACATCAGTTGTGTTGTGAAAGAAGAATCAGAAAAAAAGGAAAAAGCCATGAGAAAGAAAAAAAATTATCCATATCATCCAAGACTCCATAGTTCTTTCTCTGGATATGGTTAGCATTTTCCATCACAATTTTTTTTTTGAAATTTTCTTGGGTCATTGTATTGCTGAGAAGAGCTAAGTCTATCAGAGTTAATCAATACACAATGTTACTATGTATGATGTTTTCCCAGTTCTGCTCACTTCATTCAGTATCAGTTCATGTAACTCCAACTTTTTCTAAAATCTGCCTGTTCATTATTTCTTATAGCATAATAGTATTCTGTTACACTCCTATACCACAACTTGTTCAGCCATTTCCTAATTGATGGACATCCCTTCAATTTCCAGTTCTTTGCCAACACAAAAGGAGCTACTATAAATATTTTTTGTGCATGTGAGCCCTTTCCCCTTTTTTAGGATCTCTTTGGGATATGGACCTAGTAGAGGTATTGCTGGATCAAAGGGTATGCACAGTTTTACAGCCCTTTGGGCATAGTTCCAAATTGCTCTCTAGAATGGTTGGATCAGTTCAGAACTCCACCAATGATGCATTAGTATTCCAATTTTCCCACATCTTCTTCAATATTGATAATATTCCTTTTACGTCATATTAATCAAACTGATAGCTGTGATGTGGTACCTCAGAGCTGTTCTAATTTGAATTTCCCTAAATCCATAGTGATTTAGGGAAAAAAAGCCTTCAGCCTGAAATAATGCCCCTCTGCCCTCCCATTTCAGAAACAGATTCTAACACTAATATAAAGTTCCAAATCAAGAAATAGGGTAGAAAAAATGAGCAAACAGCAACAAAAAAGTCTGACGATAAAAAGCTACTGTGGTGACAGGAAAGATCAAGAAACAAAATCAGAAGACAATGAAAGGAAAACCTAAAAGCAAAGCCTCAAAGAAAAATGTGAATTAGAGAAAAGTCAAACAAGAATTCCTGTAAGAGCTTTAAAAATTATTTTCAAAATCAAGTAAAATTGTGGAAGAAAAATTAGGCATATAAATGAAAGCAAAGGAAGAAAATTATGAAAAGATAATGCTTGCTAAAAGAGGCACCAAAAATGCTTAAGAAATCAACACCTTAAAAACAGAATTGTCCAAATGAACAAAGAGGTGCAAGAATTCATTGATGAAAAGAGTCCCTTAAAAAGAATTGGGATTGAGAAAATTCTGGGAAGATGACAGAGTAGGTCATAAAATTCTAAGATTTCTTAGATTTTCTCCACAAGCAAGATAAAATAGTACCTCGGGGCAAACATAGAATAGTAAAAATAAACGAGTTGGGGCAGAACATTGGTCTTCCTGGGACAATAGGAGAAGATCCAAAGAAAAATCCCAGGACCAAAGTTTGGTCCCTGTGAAATGTAAACATCTCCAAGCAAGCAGTGAGCCCTGGGGCTAGCTGGGCTAGTGTCCCTGCCACTGGAATTTTCATCTCCAGGATAGGGTGGAGAGTCAGGCATCTGAGTGAGGGGAAGATTGAGGGAACCTCTGCTGATAAGGGATGCCAAATCCAGCTATGCTGCCAAGACATGACTCTGGGTGAGAAGGAACCAGCACAAGCCTGGTGAGTACAGAAGCAGTGAGGAGGGGCTGACACTGACTGTGGGCACAGGTCAGAGAAAACTAAAGGAAGATCTGAAGCCAGAGGCACTATCTTCCATACCCCAGGACTACAGGTGATTACAATGATAAGCTTCTACAATTTTTTTAAATGAGCTGTTGTTTGTTGTTATGTCCATCCTTCGTTGCCGGAGAAGACCATGCCATCAGAGAAATGATGACATGACTTGCCCTTGACTTTGTTTTGAGTGAGGGAGGGCTGTGCAGGTCACCAACCTCACTTCTCCTCTACAGCCATCTGAATCCAGTGACCAGATCTTCATCAGGATGACTGGAGATGACCCAGGATGCACTGCCCCTTTAGGTCAAGGTCTATTCAGGTACTCACTTAGGGTGAGGTTTCAGAAGTAGCCAGGGGATGGGTCCTTTAATGAGGCAAAGAAAAATAAAGACATTGGGCTGGGAGGAAAACAGCCACAGTTACTATTGATAATCACTCTGAAGCCAGGAGGACCCAGAAGAGAGCCCTTAGGCAGGGCCCTAGTGTTGTACAATAGATGAGCTTCAGAGTGCAGTAGGTTTAAGGTTTTGGGAAAGGAAAGGAAAGGGAAGGGAAGCAAAGGGAAGGGAGTAAGCAGGCAAATGAGAAAGAACCCAACTATAGAAAATTACTACAGGAATAGAGAAGCCTGGGGTTCATCTTTAGAGAAGGACGCTGAAGTAAAAATGCCTCTGGTACCCCTCAAAATGTCAGATAGTCACCTTGCCCCAAAAGAATTCCTAGAAGAACTTTAAAAAAGACTTTAAAAATCAGAGAGAGATTGAGAAGTTAAAAAAATAAAAACAATACAAGAAAAACAAGATTATGAAAAAGAAAGTCAACCAATTAGAAAAGGAAATCTAGAATCTTAAGAAAATGACTCCTTGAAAATTAGACAAGGGGGGGCGGAGCCAAGATGGCGGAGTAGAAAGACTCACCTATGCTAGGTCCGAACCCACAGCCCATAGATTTCCTGTAAAAAGAACTCCTGACAAATTCTGGAGCAGTGGAGGCCGCGCAGAAACACAGTGAAGGAGATTTCCGCTGCAGAGAGCCCTGAAAAACCGACCGCAGGGGTGCCCCGGACACGGGAGCGGAG
>CM053770.1:457877730-458102603 GCA_028658325.1 Potorous gilbertii
ACAAATGGGGAGAAAATTTGGAACCCAAAATTTTGTGAAAATGAATGTAAAAAATTAAATAAATAAATTTATATTGAAATAAAAAAAAACTAGATAAAAAGTTTCCTGTTCTCATTGACTCTACTTCCCATCCATCTATATCTATTGCCCATCCAGAACCTTGTGATCAGCCCCCTTGCATCCCTCTGTTGAAACTGCTTAATCCAAGAGACCTTTGCTTTTGTTTTTCCCAGTTGTAATTCTCCCTGGCTCATCTATGTATGATACCAGATTGTTGACCAATCCATCCTTCCAGATATTCTTCCTTTGTTCAATTTCCAAGGCATTGTTGTCTTCTGATTCTCTTTCCATCCATTCAAATTCCCCTACACATCTACGCAATCCTGTGTTTTGCTGACTTGTCATTGTTCTCTTTTTCTTAGTGAAGGTATCCCCCCGGCTCTGTCCTCAGCCCTGTTACCTTCTTTTTACGTATTCTCTTCCTTGTGGAATTTCAATCTTTAGCTCAGCTTCAATGATGCTTAGATTTCTAAAGTGGTAATTTCCCTGTATCTGATTCCAGTTCAGTCCAAATGGGTATCATAGCTGCCATCTTGATTCAGGTTGCTGAATGAAAACGGATTCTAAGTTTTTAGCCTTTTATAACTGTTATGACTATCACATCCTCTAGATGGTGACGTATATAGGAAGGAAGGAGACACCTGGCCAGAGCAAACTTGATTTGAAATGTGATTGGTTGGTAAATAATTGCTCATTAGAACGTGTAGGAATCATTTTGTTTGCTGGGTGACAGTGTTGCCATTTGGAGAAATGGGTAGTTTGGGTTCAACAGTGACCACTTTAAAAAAGACGTTTTAGGAGCACGTCTACATATTTTTTTTTAATTAATGGTTTATTTTAACCAGTCATGTCAGAATATGGATGCAGCCAGATGGCACAGTGCATAGAGTGCTAGAGTCAGGAAGACTCACCTTCATGAGTTCAGATCCAGTCTCAGACACTGTGTGACTTTGGGCAAGTCACTTAAACTTGTTTGCCTCAGTTTCCTTATCTGTAAAATGAGCAGGAGAAGGAAATAGCAAACCATCCAGTGTCTCTGCCAAGAAAACCTCAAATGGGGTTATGAAGAGTTGGACACAACTGAAACTATGGAACAACAACCCTTAGCAATAAGTTTGGCAATTAAAATATCTTCCCCTCTAGATTTAAGCTGAGGAGCCAGAATAAAAATTGACTTTTGCACAATACTTTTGAAGTTTACCAAACATTTGACATGCATTGTCTCGTTTGAGACTTACCCACAATCCCGTGGAGTAGTTAGTAGGGGCTGTCAGCCCTATTTTTACAGATGAAGACATTGAAGTTCAGACAGGTTAAATGACTTCACCATAGCCACACTGCTATCATCAGAGGCAGGAACAGACCCTTTTTTGACTCGAGGACCAGCACTCAATTCTATACTTTCTTCTCCAAAATGACAGATGAAATCCTATTAATATGGAATAGGTCATGAAGCGTAGCTTTAATTCTTCCTCCCCCATTACTCATGTAAATATGGTTTTTTTCATAATAAAATGCTAGAAAAAATCTATGTGGCCTGAGTTGATGAAACTGTACTTTTCACTAGTAACTTTTAAAACGTTCCAGACATGTAAGGGCTCCATAGTCTGGTTGCCATTTAATCCTTCTTTCTGACTTTATCCCTGGAAATCTTTTCCTTTAAAAAACAGTTTGTTCCCATGTGGTTCTGAGAGTTAGAAATCAGACATATTCTCAGACATCACAGGATTTATTTTGTATAAAATGCCTACCCCTCTATACTGCCATACTTCTTCTAATCATCTATTATATTAACAATGGAAGCAAGAATTCTAAGGCTAACGCCTTCCTTCACTCTTCCTGCCTTCTTCCTCCACCACTGCCCAGCCCTTTTCCCTCTGTCTCAATTGTAAAATTACAATTGGTACTGATATAATCTAAATAAATCCATTGTTCCCCCACCTTCTTTTGAGGACGAATTCCTTTTCCTGAAGACTTCACACACACAGTACAAGCCAGCCATCCTTCTTAACACATTATACCATTACTTTCATTTTGTACTTTGCGCATTTCATAAACTGAGTCAATGCTCTGCCCCACACATCTGATGTCTTACTAGAAGCAGACAAGAGAGGCTGCCTAGTGTTCTGAATCTCAAACTTTTTGGCCTCAGGACCCTTTTACACTTTTAAAAACGATTCAGGACTCCCTCAAGATCTTTTGTTCATGTGGATATCTATCCATATTTAAAGGGTATCAGTATTATTCTCAAAATCACTGACTTTGGGGACTCCCTGAAAGCGTCTCTAGGGATCACACTTGGAGAACCACTGTGTCATGAAAAGAGGTCCTGCCTCAGGGTCAGAACGACCTGGCTTCAAGTTCCTCTTGTGACATATACTGGCTTTGTGAGCCCAGAGCAAGTCACTTAGGACCTCAGGCAGATCACTAAGTGTCAGAACAGTTTCTGACCTTTGCTGATGCAAGCAGCTTACTCACTAGGAACGCTCTATCCTAAGTGAAATCACATGTGTGAGCCTATATGTGTATACACACATGAACACTAGCTTCACAATCCTTACTCAGTTGATTAATGTAAGAAGATGTGATGAAATTCAAATATGAAAACAAGATCACTCTTTATCTGAATTTTGATGAACCAAGAAAGTCAAAGATGATTGGCTAATCAAAAAAGGTATTCTAGGGGTTTTAAATAGCTGGGGGAAGGTCAGAAGGCCAGTCAAATGGTGAACCAGAGGGCTTGAAGAGTTTCCAGTTTGATCCTCTAAGAGGAAATCACTTCTGAGAAGAGGAAGGAGAGAGTTTCTATTTTTACCTCATCCCTACCTCCCCACTGACCATTTCATTGGAGAGACCAGCCCAGCTGGCATCTCAGTTGGGGTTAGCAGGGACTGCCCAAGGAAGAGGCAAACACCTCCAGCCAGGAGCGTTGGAAAAATCAAAGGAAAAGCTAGCTTCAAGGAGTATGACCTCTCCCAGTGGTGACAAGGATAAGAGAGATTCAGTAGAAGCATGGAGCCCCAGAGTTCAATGGAGAGCTACACAACAGGGAATTTTAGGAAGGAAAAAATGACTCCCAGGAGCAAGGAATTTAAGTTACCCTTTTGCCATGTTGCTTCTCTACTTGTGTGTCTTATGACTATTGTATTTCAAGTTTGTACCTCTCCCCACACACCCAGTGTGTATTTGTAGAAGAGTGTAGCCTAGATTTTTCGAGGGCATTTTTTTTTTGGTGACGGTTGTTCCTTAGTAACTGCTAACCAGTTAATTAAGTCCTGCTGATGGTCAATGAGAAGTACCTTCACACGTGGGAGGGCTCTTGAGAGATGGTATTAGAAATCCACTCATTCAAAGTTACTTCTAGAACCCAGGAAGAATTCTTAATTGGCCCTATGGTGACTCCAACCTGTGGGTTCGAGTGAAAGTGGAGAGAAAGGCTCCAGAAAGGGTGTTTCACATACATCATGCATTTTTTGTTTAATTGTTTCAGTTCTGTCAGACTCATTTGGAGTTTCCTTGGCAGAGATACTGGAATGGTTTGCCATTACAGATGAGGAAACTAAGGCAAACAGAATTAAGTGATTTAACCAGGTTCATACAGCTAGTAAGTGCCTGAGGCCATACAGACTTAGTAATATATAATGTCTTTTCTGCAACATCTACAGTTACCCTTCAGTCTTGAGTTTCGATTTTCTATATTTTCAACTTATCTTGCCCAGTCTACCAAGCGGTTTCACTCAGTCTCAGGAGAGACCTTCCTAAATTTGCCCTTTTCACAGCATCAACACTGATGTAACCTCATCTCTCCTTCCATTTTCCAGCTCTAGCTCAGAGGACAGTAATAAGAGCATGATTATTTCTGGAAAGGACATCTTAATCATTTACCTTATTACTCCCATGATCACTTCTGACTTCCCTCTCCAAAGCACTCCTCCCCGGGCCTCCACTGTCATGTGTATTGCCTTCCTCTGCTAGAATGGAAGCTTTTTTAGGCCAATGATCATTTTCCTTACTTGTAGGCAGCTAGGTGCTGAAGTGGACTGAGAGCTGGACCTGGAGTCAGGAAGACCTGCATTCAAATTCAGCCTCAGTTGCTTAATACCAGTGTGACTCTGGGCAAGCTATTTAATCTCTGCCTACCTCAGTTTCTTCAGCTGTAAAATGGAGATAAAAACAGCACCTACCCTCCATGGTTATTTTGAGGATCAACTGAGATGATATTTGTAAAGTTGTCTGTAAACCTTCAAGTGCTATGTAAATGCTAGATATTTTCATTTGTTATATAATATATAATGTTGCAATATAATATAGTTATTTATTATTTTTATTTTAGTATTTGTGTTCTCTGTGCTTGGCACAGTGCCTGGCACAGAATAAGCATTTGATAAATATTTTTCTCTATCAGCCTTCCTTCTGGATAGAAAGGTGAGTCTCAACCAGGATAACAAATTTCAGTTGTTCCTCTGACTTATTTAAATTATTAAATCTATTAGTGACTCCAGAAAAGTTACTAAGACTATAAACTAATGAATGTGTATTGGTAGAGAATGTCCTCTCACCATACTAGGAATATCTCTCCTACACTAAGAAATCACAGGTCTAGCCTCAAAGAGAGAGAGAGAGAGAGAGAGAGAGAGAGAGAGAGAGAGAGAGAGAGAGAGAGAGTGTGTGTGTGTGTGTGTGTGTCTGTCTGTCTGTCTGTCTGTCTGCGTCTGTGTCTGTCACTATGGCAGGGCTTGGATGTGTGATTTCATTGGTATAAGTGTAACCTGAGCTTCAAGCTGGGCACACTGGCATTGATTCAAAGAATGGTGACATTTTGTGTGCCTGAGTGAGAAGCAGAACAGGTATGAGAGCTTGGGAGAAGAGAATCTTCTTTTCTAGATTTCTGGTTTGGGAGAGGACACACATGATTCCAAATGCTCTTTGAGAAGAAGCTGGGAGAGAACGAGAGCAGCCTTTGGAAGGTAGATATGTAGGGGAAAGGTTACCCAGAACATATCTCTGCTTTTCAGTTTGCCTACCTAAAACATTTGGGACATTTCCCCTTAGATGAGATCAAGAACTCTAGGAGTTGGCCAGACTGCATCATTCTAAATATTGTCTGGTAACTTCTAATCTGTATCACTTCTCTGATTTGCTCTCTGGATAAATGGATTTATTCCCTACCCTTAATGTGTTGGTCTTCAATGCAACTAGCATTTGGCAGAAAGGGATTAAGTTTTAAGATACAAACTTAGGATATTCCTTCCCCTTGAAAAGACAGTGCCTGGGGGGAAAGCAGTTGGAACCTCAGAGCAAACATTTCCCCCAGACTAGCAATATTTAGAAAGTAAGAAGGATATAATTCTGGTCTGGGATCCTCTCTCTAAGGAGACTAGAGTATTCAGCTCAGTGGCCTTAATCTCTTATTCCGTTCCAAGAAGGAATCAAAATCTTTCTTGGAAATGAAGGTCTGGGATGCCAGAGCTATCTACTTAAAGCACTTCTCTTCCAGCAGCAGTTAGATAAGCCAATGTGGACATTCACATTACTTTGTAGGTAACATATACCCTACATAGGGAACTTCCAGATGAATAAACTCCCCCTACAAAGGCAGACTGATAGTCCCTCTGCAACTTGTGGTCTTAGATGAGAACAGCTCACACTAGAAGTGTCAAACGCTGGCTGCCTATTGGTGTGCAACCTGAACTAGATTAAAATAGAATTGGAAAATATTTATCAAAAGAAATAACAGTATGACATATGTTAATATGTGGTTTTTCTAAATCAATATACAGCCCATAGGGGTCCTTATATATATGGTTTAATCCCTCCCCCCACCCTTAAATTCAAGTGTGGCATCTCTAGCTGACACCATTGAGAATTTTAAGTGAATTGCCTAGTGTCCCATGGCCAGGATGTAACACTGACAGGCCTTTAAGCCATGTCCTCTTGTTTAGGAGGATTGTTTTCTTTACACTAGGACTGCACAGCATACTCAGGCCGCTTACCTCCAGTCAAAGGATTTCCAGTGGTTGTCGAAAAGTGTAAGGTTGCCACTGTGCACTCTCCTGTTTGTCACATGACCCATGGCAACCAACCATTGTCAGTCAGTCTCTCTGCCACCCTTTCTGTGACCCAAAGAAGTTTACAGGTTTTGCATGTTGGTTTTATACTATAACAGGCTGCCTTTCCTGTGTGTGTGTGTGTGTGTGTGTGTGTGTGTGTGATGCATTTATACATATATTATCTATAGTGCATATATACATATATATATATGTATATGCATATATATGTATACGCACCACATGGATATGATGTGTGTTTTTATAATTAAAGTGTTTTGGGACATAAATTTTCATTTTAATAACAACTACAGAGAATGCTATTTTCTCATTTTGTAGATATAGAAAGTGAAGATCCAAGAGATTAACTGACTTTCCCATGGTTATGAAGTTAGTAACTGGTTGGACTAGGATGCAAACCCAGGCATTCTGACTCCAAGTCAATCATTCAGCCAACAAGTATTCATTAAATCCTACCTGTGCCAAGGAGAGAGCTAGGTGGCTTACTGGATATAGGGCTGGGCCTGGAGTCAGGAAGACCTGAGTTCAAATCTGGCTTAGACACTTTAATGACTATGTGACCTTGGGCAAGTCACTTAACCTCCACTTTAATATTGTTCCTTCTCAAAGAGGACCAGTATGACATCACAAGCATGATGAATCTATTGGAGAAGTAAATGGCAACCATGATATGGTCCACTGTGTCATGAACAATCAAACATGACTAAACAGCCACAATAACAACTCTGTGTTATGCACTGTGTGAAATCAAAAACATTTTGGCCCTTGAGGAGCTCTTATTTTATGGATACTACAAGAATACACATAAATCATTGCAGATTACATATATAGCAAATACAATATGATTTTGGAGGGAGAAATTAGGAGCTTAGCTGGGATAGGGTGGTGGTGGAAATTTGGAAAGACTTCTTGTAGAAGGCAACATGAGCTGACCTTTGGGAATAAAGCTAGTGCTCCCTTAGAGTCAATGTTAAGATTTGAAAAGGGCCACTTTTTCCCCTTTCTAAATATATCTTCAAAACTATAATGGATGTCAGTGAAAAATATTACTCCATATACAAATATTTACTTTACAGACAATTTTTCAGGAGAAGATTTAAAACAAAACAGTGTCAACCTGGATATAGATTTGCCTTTGGGGGAAGGTATCTCTCCTGTAGGTGGTAATGATTTTCTGCTACCTGTGGACCCTTTCTAGGGAGTTCACCATGTTCTCTAACAGGTTCCCAATTCTCTTTGACAATATTTCTCCCAGGACCTTTTTGCCTCTGACTTTGACCCTTTGTAAAGGAAATGTGTACACAGAAGGTTTGAAAACGGTCTTAGAATATGTGACAATGTTTAACTTTGATTCTTTTTCTTTAAGAATCCTGGGGAAGGTTTGTTAAAAGAAAAAGAGAAAGGTTTAAATTTTTCTTCTGTTTTTGAACTATTTTTGTAGACAGATGGAAAATAAGACAATACGCAGGTTACCATAGCTGTATGGAGCATGGAGGACAAAAAAACTGAACATGACCTTATATTGAATGAAGGGAAGCAAAGCTACTGAGAAAAAGGGGGTGATAGTTCCCCTGCACTCCACTGTACCTTGGTCAGACAACATCTGGAGTACTGCGTCCGTTTCTAACCATCAAAGTTTAAGAAGGACGTTGAAAAGCTGCTAAGCATCCAGCAGTGGGCTTCCAGGGTGTAGAGAGCCCTAAATTTATGCCATCTCAGAATCAGGTGAAAAAACTGTGAGTATTTATTCAGAGAAGAGGAGGAGGGAAGGCAATAGCTGTCTTTAAGTATTGAATTTTATATTAATAATAATAGCTAACATTTATATAGCACTTTCTATGTGCCTAGCACGATACCAAGCACTTGATAAATACTATCTCATTTGCCATTCACAACAACCCTGGTAGGCAAGTGTTATCATAATCTCCATTTAACAATAGAGGAAACTGAGCCAGACAGAGGTTAAGTGCCTCACTCTGGGTCACACATTTGTTAAATATCTGAGACAGGATTTGAACTCAAGTCTTTCAGATCCTAGACCCAGGGTCTATCCACTGGGCCACTTAGAATTCCCCATTTGGCTTCCAAAGCCCTTTATAACCTGTGTCTCCTCCCCATTCTGGTCTTTTTGTACCACACCATGAACCCTACAATCCAGTGACACTCCTCCTGACTAAGGGTGTACAATGGCAGCTCCCCATTCCTAGAATGTTCTCTCTCTTCATTTATGCTTCCTACTTTCCTTCAATTAAAGTTCCACCTTCTGCAAAAAGTCTTTTCCATTCTTCCTTTAATTGTAGCACCTACTCTGTGAGAACATCTCCAGTTATCCTTTCTATATCTTGTTTAGACATAGTGGTTTGCATGTTGTCTTCACCACTAGACGCTGAACTCTAAGGTACATGGTAAGCCCTTAATAAATGTTAGTTGACTGCCATGAAAGAAGGGTTGGATTGATTGGGCTTATCCCCGAAGGAAAAAACTAGCAGCCATGGAGGCTGTAAAGATACACATTTCCCCTTGTTGTAAAGTAAAATCTTCTCCCCAATTCAAGCTATTCAAAAGTTAAACGGGCTAGTTCAGAGAGTAGTCCATTCCCCTTCAGCTAATGTCTGCAGAAGATGAGTGGAAAACAATGTATGGGGTGTGCTGTGGATTGGGTGGCCATCGGGGTTTCTTCTGATTTGGTGCTTAGCTCAGTATCTGGTACCCAGAAGGCGCTTAATGAGTGCTTCTTGACTAGAAGTAAAATGTAATTAGTGCCGAGCAAGACTTTAGAAGTTGGAGGTGGAGTCTTATCTCACACAATTGCAGTTTTGGGGGAGCAGGAGAGGCCAAAGAGTCCAGCATAAACCTGAAAGAAAAAGCCCTTTGAACCATAACAAAGAATATATGCAATTCTGGCTCGAAAATCTCCCACCAAGAGTAGCTCACTACCTCTCAACATCACTTTGCCTTTTTACCCTAATTCAACATGTAATTGGTATGAGTTAATGTTCTTTGCCTCAATTTACCAAACAGTTACAGAGGAATAAACCCTGGATTTTATGAGCCTAAAAAGAGATAAAAATTAAGGTATTACAAACCATAGCAGAAAAAGAAATTAAAAGATATCTGTAGGCCATGAAAAGTACAGAGGGGGTTTGTGAATGTAAAGCAACATTTCCTATGAGAATAATGCCATAAATGACAAGAAAATCCACTTTGTAGTCCTTAAATAGAAACCTAACCAGTCAGAATGCTTGAGGCAGCAAGACATAACAGGAAGAGTGCTGGATTTGCAGATGAGACCTAGCTTCTGATATTTACTGTCATTGTGATGTTTAAGAGGGGTTATTATGAGAATCAAATGAAAGACATCAAGACTGGACCCCAGATGGAGTCCAGCTTTATCACTGTAAACTCCTTGAGGGCAGGGACTGTCTTTTGCCTCCCCCCCCCTTTTTTTTCCCCAGTGTTTAGCATGAAGCCTGAATTGGAGTAGGTACTTAACAAATGTTTATTGATTGACTGATTGATTGACTTTAGGGATCTGGGGCACCCCTGAGGGGTATTAGATGCCTTTCTCCAATGAGAACCCATTGTTTTGTTTCTCACCCTGTCTTCTACTGTTAGCCACCAGTGATTAGTATCTCAGCTCCATTGAATCAATGAACACTAATTAGTTTTTACAAAGGGACAATTAGTATAGCCAGGTGGTATAGTAGTTAGTGCATTGAATTCAAAGTTGGGAAGGTATGATTCAAATTCAGCTTCATACACTTAATAGTGTATGAAGTCTATTTGCCAGGTCATTTAATCTAACTGCCTCAGTTTCATCATCTGTAAAATGGGAATACGAATATTATCTACCTCCCAGTGCTGTTGTGAGCATAAAATTAAGTAATAATCAAGAGACTTGTAAACCTTAAAGTGTCATGTGAATACTGTATACAGCAAGAATAAAAGTTAAAAGCATTTTTCCCCAATACCTGGGGTCACAATCTTCCCTATACCACCTTGCCCAGTGAGAGTGGACTTAGAGATAACACGTCTCCATAGGGTTGACCTGGAAGTTTGGGTAAAAGAGGTGAACATGCTAAATTCACATAGTTTATTTCCTTAAAGCCAGCAGATACATGATCATGGAGCCAGAAGGAAACTTCTGACTGTCTGATACAAGGATGGATCAGGCTTAAATCTGTTTTAGGACAATTCAAGTATGTCTATGTCCCTCGGATTTATGGTCTCTATATGTGTTTAACTGTACCATGAGAAAGGAATTTTCTTAATTGTCTAAGTTGTAAATATAGTAAGATAAGAGAGTTGACAAAGTTTCCTTTGAAATTATGACCCAGGATATCTGTGTTTTCTTTACCATTAATATGCCATAACATAGAACACACCCACAACATATTAAGATATGGAAAAGGTCCCATTATTCAAGATAGTGTCTTGGGTTAAGGGTCTCATAAGGAATGCTAAATCATCCCCATCTGGCTGTGTTGATATAGGAAGAGGTATTCTCTGAGTTTACTCAGAGAACCAAGAAGCTATTAGGTCCAGGCTTTTCTGGTTGGTTAATTCAGGCTCTGACTTATTAAAGTCCAAAAATGATATTAAATGATTAATAATAGCAACTGCCACAAAAAAGTGTTTCAAAGGAAATATCTTGTAAAATTTAAAGAATGAGTTATTTTTCTGATACTGGAATACAAAGAGTAGAGCTTTAGAATCAGTAACCTGAATTCATGTCTCATCTATTTATCATCCATGATACCTTGGGTATGTCACTTGACCCTTCGAAATCTTGTTTTTCTTATGTCAAAGGGAAGCAATAATATTACCACTAGCTCTCATGAATGTTAAGAAAATATTTTGTCTACTGTACAGAATTCTATAAGAGGGATTATTTAAAAGAATAATTAAAATTAATGGCCTCCAGAGGACAGTGGAGGATGCATGGTAGGTGTGAGCCAACATAATCAATAAAAACAAAGAATTAAAGTGCTTTATTAAGAAAATACATGTTTGTTTTTTTTTATTTAAAGATGGGCAGATATCCTGGTAAGATTGAGAGCAAAGGATTACACGACTGGAAGCAAGGGATGGGAAGGATGAGCAGTATGTGAGCTTTCCTGATGTCTTCTCAAAGTTGAGAGACTGAGGAAGGCCTCAGGACATTGGGGGGACCCCTATGGAGAAATCATGAGAGGACAGGGATAGGAGGGCACAGAGAGTGAGTGATCATGGGTTCTGTGTCACTGGATAAACATTTATATTGATGAGATCACAGATCCATTAATAAGTGAGTAGGCATGAGGTGATTATCTTGTGAATTTTTGTTATTGAGATTTTCTTAATCTGGTATGTTTTATGTATTGAGTTGGGTTGACTCAATCCCTAAGAACAGAGAAAAGTTACCAACAATTAAATGTCTAGAAGTCACTGACCCAGGCAAGTACAGCAGGTGTGAAACGTTTCTGCCTTTGCCCACACAGGGCCCTGCTGAAAAGTGGGAATGGAGAGTGCTAGGGGAATTGGATTTCCTTGTTCTCAAATCCCTGTGAATAGTGCAAAGTCGCCGGTGACTTTTTAGTGCCATAGCTGTCTGGTACCTGCCTCAGGAAGGCCCCAGGAAAGCCCTGATGCCACGCTGACAGTTGTGAGGGGTACCACACAAGGGCTCTGTAGTTGAATGATGTTACCCCTTTCATTCACTGCATCCAGGTAACCTTGGGGGGAGGTAGCCCAGTGAGGTGGCAGCAGGTCTCCCAGTACATACTTGCTACCCACAATGAAAGGTGACCTGGCTTCACGTGCTACAGAGAATCAGCTACGTAAAGTTGCTGTATTTTTAGATCCCAGGTTCAAAGCCACCATGGATGCTATCCTCACACAGTGTGAGGTTGACCTAGAACAATACAGGCCAATTCTCAGGGATAAGATAGCTTTCTCTGCGTGTCAGAGATGATTAGGAACAGACTCCAAGTGACAGAACAATGTGACAAAGGCTAAAAACACACCAGCCCTCAAGACGAGAGGCCGATCCCCAGTAGTATCCTGGGCAATTCTTTTGATTACCTCTTCTTTCCCGCGCATAATAATTTCTCCCCTCCTAGGACTGTCTTAGCTGGTCTCCAAGATTGTGGCCTGGTGACCTCAGAACAATTTGCAGAAGTAAAGGAACCTGACCAGCATTTGATTTTTGTTTTCTCACTTTCTATCTGAAAAGTCGGAGGTTTCGTGAAGGAAAGATTGACAAGTGGAGAGAATCAAGTCATCTACTTGTAAAGCAGCTATTGCTGGGAACAACTCGATTCCAGGGAATGTGTGGCAACTCTTTTAAGTGGCTTAGACTTCTAATGGTGTTGCCAGTGGGGGCGTATGGAATCTTCCAGTGGAAGGACCAGCCTCTTCTTGTATCCTCAGTGCCTGAAACATAGTAGGTACTTAATAAATGTTTGTTGATTGACTTTAGGAAATAAAGGGTGCCCTGGAGGGGTAGGAGAAGTGCTATCCATTTATCATTGTACAAAACCCCGAACTTAAGAATCATGTGCTATATCTGGAGCGCACTGTACTAGGTATCTGGGGAGACGTAAAGTTTAAATGTCAACCTTTCCCCTAAAGGAGCTTTAAATCTTATCAAAGTCTAAAGAAACCTCAGTAAATACTGTGGAGAACTTGCTATGTGGAATGCACTGAGGTGAGTACACACACACACACATACACACATGCACATACATACGCACATGCACACGCCCCCCCCCACACACACACACCCATTCGGTTATGGTTTATTCATTGTTCAGTCATATCCAACTCTGTGTGACCCCATTTGGGGTTTTCTTAGCAAAGATATTGCAGTGGTTTGTCCTTTCCTTCTCTAGCTCATTTTACAGATGAAGAAACTGAGGCAAATCATATTAAGTGACTTGCCCAGGGTCCCACAGCTAGTAAGTGTCTGAGGCCAGATTTGAACTGAAGAAGAGAAGTCTTTTGACTCTAGACCTGGTGCTCCATCCAGTGCATCACCTAGCTACCAGTTCCTTTTCTATTAGACTATAATAATATTCTGACTTTAAATTTAGGAAATTATGTAGATAATTTAGTTGATGTTTATAAGGCTGGCTCTGGGCAAATTTGCGAAGTTGCCCATGTTTTTCTTTAACAAACTCTTATGTCCCCTTTCAGTACCTTTGGCCTCATGCCTGGTCTCCTTCCTTCCTCCTCCTCCCGTGCCCAACAGTTCCCGCTAGCAGTTATTTTATTTCTAATAAGGTCTTAGAGGATGACAGCATGAGGTGTTAGACTCCCTATGCATATTTACACAGCATGGGGGACTGTGAAGACTAAGGAAAATTTATATTCCAAAGTAATAAATCCAGGAACAGAATTTGACCAGGCAGTAAGGGAGATATTTTGGCCTGGTGGACAGTGTCCAAAATGTTCCAAATTTTATCGGGTTGGCAATTGCTATTCTTCATAATCTTAAGGAAAAACGTGATGCTTTTATAGGTGTGGGAACATGGGCAAGTCCACATAGATACACTGCTACTCTTAGCTATTATTGCCAATATTAATAAACATGATAATTATTATGGTAGCTGAGGCAATGGATAGAATGCTGGGCCTAGAGTCATTAGGAAATGAGCTTCAAATCCAGCCTTAGGCACTAGCTTGCTGTGTGACCCTGGACAAGCCACTCCACCCGGTTTGCTTCAGTTTCTTCATCTGTAAAATGATGTGGAGCAGGAAACAGCAAACCATGCCGGCATCTTTGTCAAGAGAAAACCCCAGATGGTTAGTCTGGATTTGAACTCCCATTTTCCTCACTCCTGACACAGCACTTCTCCACTGTGCTACCAATAATCAGCCTTAATAGGGCACTTTAAAAACGTGCAAAGAGCAACATATATTACCTTATTTGGTTATCACACAAACAACGTGTGTCTAAATGCTACGTATATTGTATTACCATTCCTCTTGTGTTGTGATTATGTAGTCAAACATTTGTCTCCAGATTCTAAAATGAGCACTCATTGCATTAATGTCTCTCATTCTAACAATTCACATTCAGATATCATTTTAAGGCTTATAAAGCATTCCTTCACAATAACTCTATGAAGTTATAGGCACATAATGTATCATCTATGTTTACAGCTGAGGAAACTGAGACTTGGGTAAGGTGTATGTTGGTTCTTCGTTGCCAAAGAAGACCATGTCATCAGAGAAATAATGACATGACTTGCACTTGACTTTGTTTTGAGTGAGGGAGGGCTGTGCAGGTCACCAGCCTCACTTCTCCTTCAGAGCCATCTGAATCCAGTGACCAGATATTCATCAGGATGACTGGAGATGACCCAGGATGAGGCAGTTGGGGTTAAGTGACTTGCCCAAGGGCACACAATTAGTGAGTGTCAAGTGTCTGAGGAGAGATTTGAACTTGGGTCCTCCTCCTGCACTGGTGCTCTATCCACTGCACCACCTAGGTCACACAGCTAGTAAATATTATAGGGAAGATGAGAGAGAAGGGATCAAGAGCTTATGTGTGCCAGGCATTCTGCTAGTGCATTGCAAATCTCTTATTTGATCCTTGCTGCAACCTTTTAGTAGTTCCTGTCATTATCCCCATTTTTGGAAGAGGAAACTGAGGCATTTGCTCTAGGTTAAATGGTTAATAAACGTCTGAGGTGGTATTTGTACTTGAGTCTTCTTGACTCCAGGCCCCAACATTCTACCCATTACAAGACCTAGCCGTCTCTTATGTTACAGTCATGATATAGGACCAGGTATTCTGATTAATTTAGTACTTTTCCTACCAATCACCTAGCATTTATTACTCCTCTATGTGTACACAAAAACCAAAAAAGAAAGTCCCAGCCCTGAAGGAGTTGGAATTCTATACATACTCACATAAGTACATAATGTATAGGGTTGAACATGCGACCAGGGAATAATACATAATATTGGAAGAACTGTTCTCAAAAAGAGGAGTAGTTGTACAGTTTAGTAACTTTTTTTGATCCAGCAATGGAATTAATAGGCCTATACTCCAAAGAGATCAAAAGGAAAAGGATTCATATATACAAAGCTATTTGTAGCAGCTCTTTTTGGCGTGCTAGCAAAGAGATGGAAATTAAGTGAATAGTGGTCAATTTGGGAATGGCTGAACAAGGTGTGGTATATGAATGTGATGGAATATGATTGTGTCAGAGAAACCTGGGAAGACTTGTATGAACTGATGTAGACCGAAGAGAGCAGAGTTAAGAGAACAAATTATACAATAACAACAACACTGTAAAAAAACAAACAGTTTTGAAAAACCTAAGGACTCTGATCCATGAAAGAACTATGCTTCTAGAGGTCTAGTGGTGAATGTTGCCCCCATCACCCAACAGAGAGAGGATGGATCAAATATGCAAAATAAGACAATTTTTTTGCACATGACTGGGAATTTGTTAAAGGGGTTTTGTGTTCTCATTTTTTCTTTATCATTGGGGGAGAGGAGAAAAAATAAAGGTTTGTTAACTGAAAAAAAAAATCCCAACAACACACAAAAAAGATATACATGAGGTTTTAGATATTTCTCATTTCATCTCTTAAGTTTTAGAGGTAAATATATTGCCACAAACTGGGGTCCCTTTTAAAAAATTTACCTGGTTCTAGGGTGTGTGTATGTGTGTGTGTGTGTGTGTGTGTGTGTGTGTGTGTATTCACAGCATAGTAGTCTTTTAGTATACTTTTCCAATTTTCTTGTTTTCACTACTTTATTGGCTTTATGCAAATGATACATTAGATTGTGACTCCTCTAAATAGTGTGGAGAGAGGACTTCCACATTTAGTTATTTGAATGTTAGTAGAATGGGGTTCATTTATCAGCTCCCAAGGGTTCAACTGGCATCTCTATATAGGTTCCTCCCACATGTAAAGGTCTAGTCCTAATTGTGCCCCAACCCAAACTCCAATTCCACATTTCACAGTCACCTAATCAATTTCTTTACCTGGATGTTTTGTAGGCAATTCAAACTTGGGTCCAAAGTGAAATTCATTATCTTCCCCCCTTTTGCAAGCTTTTCTGTTTTTTGTAATGGTACTACCATGCTCTTAGTTACCTAGGTATACAACCTTGGAGTTATCCTTTATTCTTTAGTTTCTCTGTATCATCATCCAAATCGTGTCAACTTGACTTCAACAGATTCTTCAGCATTCCTTTCATCCATCCACTCATGTGGCTACCATACTAATTCAAACCCTCATTAAACTCTTGTCTGGACCAGTGCAGAAACCTTCTAATGTCTCCTTGCTTGCAAACTGTCTCCTAGGTATCTCTTGCCTGCCTATAAAAAAACCTTCCTTAAGTACATTATCCTAGGGCTGCTAGGTGGCACAGTGGATGGAGTGCTAGGCCTAGGAGTCAGAAAGACCTGAGTTCAAATCTGACCTCCAACACTCACTAGTTGTGTGACCCTGGGCTAGTCCTTTAACCCTATTTGCATCAATTTCTCATCTATTAAAAAAAAGCTGGAGAAGGAAATGGAAAACCACTCCAATATCTTTGCTAAGAAAACCCCAAATGGGGTCACAATGAGTCAGACACAACTGAACAACAGCATCAAAGCTCATTATGTCCTCAACAGGAATATTCAGTAGCTCCACATTGCCAGTAAGATCATATATAAACTCCTTTGACTTCACAGTCTGGCTTCTTCATACCTTTCCAGATTTCTTTCATGTTACTTCCCTTCACACACTCCATATTCTTGGCAAACTGTCACCAAGCTTTTCTTCAAACTCAACATTCTCCTTCCCTTGTGATTTTTCACAGACTGTTCACCATGCCTAGAATTCTCTTCCTCCCCAACACATTAGAATTCCTAGATTCCTTTAATGTCGAACTTCATCGCCACCTCCATTTGGAAGCCTTTCATGATAATCCCAGTCACTGTCCTCCTTTTTTAAGTTATCTTACATTTGTCTAGAAATCAAGTTTATACTCAGTAGAATGTTTAAAAAATTGTTTTGAGTACTGTTTTGTTTATAATCTTTGAATAAAAAACAGTCTCTGTCCTCAAGTAGCTCAAAATCTATTGAGAGACAACATGCACTTCCATCTGGGTAGAAAGAAGATATATCTAGGATAAATTGAAAATAACCAGCAGAAAGAAGATAGAAGAATCAAGACTGACAAAGCCTGATTCTAGAAAATGAAGATGAAGAAGGAGATGCATCCCATGTATTTGGGGATAGTTGGCTGAGAGACGGAATGGCAAGGAGGCCAGTGTCATTGGACCACAGAGTTCATGATGGTAGTAGAAGTAGTGGAGTATGTAGACCCTAAGAAAACTGGAAAGCTTGGGGTGGCAAATTATAAAGGCCCCTCCTCCAAAATTTATATATGATCATGGAGTTATGAGTGCTTAGTAAATATTTGTTGAATCAAATGGAATTTAATTGAAACCATCAAATAGTTACTGAATAGACTGGTTTGAAAGAGCATTTATTAAGAACTTATTTGTGCCAGGTACTGTACTAAGATACAAGACTATCAGGCAAGACAGTCCTTGTTTTCAAGGAGCTTACATTCTAATGGGGAGAGATAACACTTAAACAAGAATTAGAAAATGGTAGGAGAATATTCTGGGGAAGCATGGTTTTAAACTAGTGCCTGGGAAGTAAAGTAGAAATTTGATTTTGTATAAGATAAAGCAGGAGAAAGCTCACCTGTCAGAGCCCAGGGATTGAGTCCAAGTTTCTAGTTGGGAGGATATATACCTGGCATTCTGCTATGGAAGATGGTCTCTCCTCAGTCCAACCCTTTCTAAAGTATTACTGAGCATGAATCATCCTCCTGCTCAGAACACCGCCAATGGTTCCCCACTGCCTCTAGAATACACGGTCCAAACTCCAAGGTCAAGCATCCTACAATTTGACCCCTACCTTCCTCTTAACAGCTATGATTGATGTCTCCCTTAAATAAGTCCCCTATTCCATATTTAAAATTATGGAGAATATAGATTCAACCCAACCCCTTTATGAATCATTTTTGTTGTTTTCAGTTATTTTGGTCCTGCCTGGTTTTCTTGGCAAAGATATTGCAGTGGGTTGCCATTTCCTTCTCCAGATCATTTTCCAGTCTCCTGAATTGAGGTAATCAGGGTAACATACCTAAGCCAGGGTCACACAGATGGAAAGTGCTTAATTTGAACTCAGGTCTTCCTGACTCCAGGCCTAGTGCTCTATCCTCTGCACCACCTAGCTAACCCACTCCAATCAGTGTTTTTTTCTCAATGCTCTCTAAAAACTCCATATGAATTTCTATCTCAGAGTCCTTGCTCAAGCTGTTTCTCCAGTCTAGAATGACATCTGCTTGCTTTCCCCTTATTTAAGGAGTTAGAGGAACTCTGTTCACCTGTGCCAGTAATTGTACTGACCTAGGCAACTCTCTTAACTTCCCTGAATCTGTTCCCTCATCTGTAAAATGGAATAATTGGACTAGATGACCTTTGCAAAATATCTGTGAGAATGATCTATTCACAAGGAGGGCATCCTTGAAGAAGGCATCAAAATGGTACAGTAAAGTTTAGCTTTATAGTCACACTGTTCACTGAAAAATGTAGAAAAATACAGAATGGAACTTGATTGTTTTAAAAAGCATTTGGAGAGCAAAAGACTGCTTAAAATGATCATGCATTGGAGATATCTTGTTGGAAAGGATTTTGCTTTCTACAATCAAACAACTTAATACTTTAACGAAATAATCAGTACAGATAGATCATATATTCTCTATATTCTGTGATTATAAAGATTATTCTATTGTGGGTAAAGCCTGGCTATTTGCTTCTTATACCTTCATCAGGGACAGATTTTGTAGAAGCTGGAAAGTAGACATAGGAGTTGTTTGTTCTTGCCCTTAAAGTTTTAAATAGACTGAAAGAATTTACAATGTCCCTGCCAGACTCTGGCCAAGGGAAGAGTGTTTGTCTCATCTGATTAGATTACAAACTCTTGGTATTGGGAATATAGTAGGGAAACTATGACCGTTCACAGCTGGATTTCCTTCCTGGCCTTTCTTTCAACTCACTATTCCAATAGCACCCTGTCATTTTCATGAACTGGTCAGGGAAAGCTTCCATTCTTCATTTTTATTTCCTTACTCTTTTAAAAAGCAATCGGGTAAAATTGAACCCAGCAAACTATGGACTGTCTGTATTGTTTTAGTCTTTATGTCAATAGCCAAAGTAAAGGGGACAGGGAAGGCAAATATCTGCATAATAGAGGCAGAACCTAGCAGACTTTGGGGACCCTTTTCTTCTTTTGTTTTTGCCTGGGCTATCTGGGGAATTGCCTAATCTATTTTCTGCTTGTGCAGGGCTACTCTATGTCTTTAACCATAGAACCTTGTCACTCAGGCATATGTATCATACCAGTCACAAACACCAATGAGGGAAGTGCTCTAATTTCATATCTTGACACATTTTATTTCCATGTGGACCATTCTGTGAACCAGCTAGAAAGTAAGATCTAAGGGGTGAGGGATAAGTGAATGTAGACTGACAGTAACAGACCCTGAAATTGGAAAGGGGATCCAGGTTGGTAAAAGTGTAATTGAAGGTCCATATCACATGACCCTGAAAAGAGACTTTCTAAAAATAGTTATTGATGCTGTAAATATTAATAATAATTAACATAAAGGCATAGTGGATAGAGAACTGACCTTGGAGCCAGGAAGACTTGGGTTTAAGTTCCACCTCTGACACCTACTGGCTATGTGACCTTGGACAAGTCACTTAGGGTTCTAGACAGCTTTCTAAGACTAAATGTGGTAAAGGAGGCACAAAATTGCGTTGATAGAGGGAATTTCCTATGCCAGTGGAATCACAGATCTACTTCTTGGTCCTAGCCTAATATTGACAATGATAGTAACAACACTAACAATAATTTATTTATTGTTATTTATTTATTTATGTATAATTTATTTACATAAGGACCATGTTCACTCATATCATACAAATGTTCAAGGATATGTTGTTTCACCCTTAAATACTTTCCCAACAAAGAAGTACATATTATTTTTCACTCCTATTTGCTGCCCCTCTCCCCCCCCTTCTCTCATTATTATAATTTTTAATGGAAATGCATGAAAAACCACATTTCATCAAATCTCTAAATGGGTTTAAATAACAGAAAAATAAGTGAACCTTTCAGATTGAAGGGGCGCTCTCCCTTTGAAATGAGACTGAATGTCAATCCACAGGGTTTGTGGCTGTGCCCAAATAGAGAGAGACCTACCACTTCTGATTTAGCATTGACTGGGCCTATCAGATCTCTTCTTAATGAGGTTCAGATCTGAGGACTGGACGGGAACAAAACAGGGCCATGTGATAAGGTACCAAGTGTAATAATTGGACCAAGCTGAGGCAGTTGTTCTCCTTAATAGCAGCTACAGGTAAAAATGAAAGGGCTGTCATTGCAAACAGCCCTCTACATTTTAGGTTTCCCTTGTATCCAAAGAGGTATATGGCAGAAACCATGCTGATGCCTTTGGTGCTTGCCTACTCTCTGGACACTCCATAGCTGCCTTTCATTAAACTTAATAACCTGATCATTTTCTCGGCAGCTGAAAATCTTTCTTTACAACATTTGTTTTGCCCATTTTTAACTTTTTGATTTTATGTGTGTGTACATGTGTGCGTGTACATATATGTTTCATTGTATATGTGTGTATGTATATATACATAGTCAAAATTTATTTTAAACTTCACTTCTTACAATGTACACTCATACTGAGTGTTTGATACATTGTTTATTATTTTTACAATAAATGCTAATGAAGTGAAGTTGCTAATGGACATTAAGTCTGTCTCTTTCTCTTTGGGTCTCAGTTTCCTCAAATGAAAAAAAGATAAAATTATCTCTGTGCTGATTTCTTGACTTATCAGGTCTCATTATGGATCAATAATTCTTCATTAGAAACATAATCACATAGAGAGAAACCCTTGCACCTGGGGTTCAAATACCATCTTGAATTTTGATCTGAGATCCAGTTTCCATTTGTAATGTCTCTTAAAAGTCATCTAATCCAACTCCTTCATTTTAGAGCTGAGAAAAATGAGTCTCAGACAGGTGAAGGGTCTTAGTGTTAAATGGTGGACCTGAGATTAGCATGTGTGTCCCTCTTTCCCACTGTAACTGTGTTACCTTTCAGGTAATATGTGACTCTTTGTGGTTGAGGGATGGAGAGCCAATATCTTCAAGATGCCTGCTGGATTGGTGCCCTGGAGATGAAAAAGAAATATTAGAATGTCTTCATGAGAGGCACTTTGGGTTGCCTTAGATGAGTCATATTGATTATCTACTCGATTTTTTTGTTTTGGTAGTTTATTGTGTTTGAGGCAGTATTAGTGCAATGAAGAGTGGACTTGGAAACAGAAGACCCAGTTTCAAGTTGTGGCTCTATCCTTCACTAACTATGTGATCTCAAATAGATTCAGTTTCCCCATCTATGAAATAGATTTTAAGGATTAAGATGATGAATAGAAAAGTACCTTCTATGCTGTGAAATACTCTATATGTAAGGTACCATTAGAATCTTTTAAAAAAAATAGTATTTTTTCCCTCAATTGTTAGTATAGCTGGTGTGTCCCTGACCTATCTCCACTATGTGACCCTAGCCAAGTCACTTAGTTCTCAGGGCTCTAGAAAGCCAAGACTAAGAGTTTCAGAGAGAGAGCTGAACTGCATCGTTAGAGGGAATTTCCTGTTCTAATGAAATTAAAAAATCTATTCCCTATGCCTACCTGAGTCAGAGGGTAAAGGAAGTCTATTAACCAATCAGCCTTCGTCCAAGGAGGTCTAGAATTATAGGCAGCAGAATCACATTTTTGCCTTCCTTAGGAGGATATTCAGGGTTTATGGGTGGTAGGAAGGTTGGGGAGTGGGAGCAACACATTTTTCTAACTGGTAGTTTGAAACCAGGTCCTACTCAAAAGCTTTATTGGCTCTTCATTGGATTAGGAAAATGTTTACCACTCTATGTGAACCACAGGGAATTGGGAAAGGAAGTAGTCAAAATGCCAAATTTCCCAATAAATGTGCTCCTGTGTGAGGTGCCTGCAAGGTCAAACTGGATTTCTCGTCATCTTCCGTCACCTCTCCCTACTAGCGTTTGCCCTCTGAGCTCATCTCCCATTAATGTTATAGATAGTGCATATAGACAAAGTTATTAGTATGTTCTCTCTCTCATTAGAAGGTGGGATCCTTGAAGGCAGCAAAGCGTTTCCTCATTTTCGCAGATATTGGCATGGTGCCTGGCACATAGAAAACTCTTAATAAATGCTTCCAGATGAATTGGCCAGGAGAGAGGCTCATGGAACCATATGATATCAATACTGTTTTAGTCCTACCTCCCTATTCCCAAGGCATCTCCTATGCTGCAGCTACACTTGGGAGCACTCTTTTGTAATGGCACCAGTATTATGATATTAGGTGCAATCTGTGATGACAAAACTTTTCTGAGACAGAGAAAGGACTCTGTCTCTGACACAGCTCTGCTATAATGCTACCACCCTAGCAACTTTGGGAAAAATGGAGCCCCTGGGGTCTCATATTTTTACTGTTCTATGCTATTAACATGAAATTAGAAGAAATATATATTGATTTATTAATTTAATATATACTTTTCTGTTAGTCTTCAGGAAAGTATAAGATAAAAAGTTTGATTATGTTTCCCCCATTTTCACTGTTCCAACTACTCTTGTAAAAGCTATTATGACATTAAACATTGACAGAAATATTATTTATCAAATAAAGGATATAAAATTGGAGCAAATCCCCTGCTATCACAATTTTTTCCCCTCGTCTAATTCCTTTACCACTCTAGGAGGCACCAAGGGAACATGAATCAATGGAATCAACTTTTTATTCCTTTTGCTCATTTTGTAAGAATTTCCTGATTCTAATACTTGTGCGACTTGGTCTAGATTTCTGAGGGAGGTGTGGAATCTCAGTCTTAGGTGGGTAACTTTCCTATGCAATCTCCAGAAAAGAACTGTTCTGATAGCTTTTTCAGTTGTATGTGTAGAAAGTTTCTCAGATTCTTGAGAGTTATGGTAAGTCCAGCAACAGATTGTATCTGTTTGTAGGAGGACTGTCCTATTTGGAATGGGAGATGGTCACCACAAAAAAAGTTGGCCATTACATGATGAGAAAATGACAATAATGAGAAAACAGACTAAATGCTAAATTTCCATTACAAGTTGACAAAAATAAAGAATGTTGTTCAAGGTAATTCAAGATCACCAAGGGATAAACTTAACCAAAGGCTCATAGATATATTTCCATGGAACTCTTGGTTGAGAAACTTTGATTTGAAGGATAGTTAAAGGATAATACATAGTTGGATGGTAAATACAGTAGTAGGGTCAAGTGGTTTTTGATGTTATGCCCTCCAGCTGGTAAGACCTCAGTCATTGTGAGAGTAGAGACCAAATAAGGATTCAGTAATACCATCTTTATCTGGGGTGTCTAGGAAAGGGGGAGAAAGCAAGTGAAGGAACAACTGACCCCAAAGATCAGGCAGCATTGTGATTGGCAGTGCAGTGTATTGAAAAAGAATACAGGACTTGAACTAAAATTGTAAATCTTAAAAACATTATGTAAATGTCACCACTCATGGTGCCGATAAGAAGTAGTCCTAACTGGAGCAAACAAACCAAGTAAGTGTACCAGTATGTATTTCAGAACCATGACATCTAAGTTAAAAAGTCCAAGGAAAATAGGGGAAGAAGAATACTCAAGGTTCAAGATGTAAGGTGAATCATCCCTTGATGACAAAATTTCTATGCAGAACTATCCTTTTTAAGTTGAGAATGCAAAATGATTAATCTCACCTTGATGTCTTAAATTTCTTGCACCTTAGTGGACTCTGGGTTTAACTTCTTAAGTATCAGTGTGATAAGTATGGTCTGTGCTTTGTGGTAGGAAAGAAGCCATGACCAAGGAACAGAACCCACTAGACATGGTATTTCCTTATGATAGTTCTTTGATGTCTGTGAGCTCTACAGCAAGAAATATTCCCTCTAATCAACTTTTTAAAGACAAATTTGGTGGGGAGAGACATCCCAGAACACCTCATAATTGGTAGGGAGACAGAGATTTTGGGAAATCTTGAGATTTCTTCTGGTGAGGCTTTGTGGAGGAAAGTAGCAAGATAAAGCAGGACTAGGAAAGAACTTACCTGAGGTATGATTGTGAAGAATTAGGAGAGTTGGAGAAGTAAGGAAAATCTGATATCTTTCTAATTTAACTTTTTATTTTTTCATAACAATATGCAAGTTTCCAATTCTTAATATATTGCTGAAGTAGCACCACTAATAAGTGGTATAAAGATTCTAAATTTTAGTGCCCTGAGGCAAGGCCCTAATTTTACCACTGTAGTTACATCTCTGGATAGAATTGAAAATTTGTGAAGAAGGCATTCTGACTGCCACCTTGTAGCTGGAACAGGATTCTGGGAAGGGTTAGGAAGGATATATTATGCTGAAAGTGAACTCTTTTCATGGGTTTAATCTAGGGAAAAGGGATAAACTAGAGTTGGCAGACATACTTGGTCTACTGAACCTGGGGATTAGGCATTAGTAATATTTGTGTGTGTGACTTTCTACTTGGGGACCTTGGGTTATGTGACTCAGGTGTTAGCTTCCTTAAACCTACCCAAAGCCAATGTATCACTTAATTATTTATCTAGTAAGGAAGATTAATTAGATGATTTTCTAAGTCTGAATAACCTTGTCAGTTACTCTGTGACACATGCACCAAGGGCACTCTATCTACTGCTGAAGGCCCTGAGAGATTAAGTAATTTTGATCAAACATACACAAGTGTGTGTGTGTATATAATGTGTGTGTATATATATACATATATATGTATATACAACCAAATAAAAAATCCACATGTACCAGAAGTGCATGGGTTTTTTTTGTAAATCTTTATATATTGAAATGTTTGCTGAAGATTAAATTCATAATAAGAAAAAATTGTGTGTGTGTTCGTGTGTGCTCATCCTTTGTTGCTGAAGAAGATCATTCCCTCAGAGAAATGGTGACATGACTTGCACTTGACTTTGTTTTGGATGAGGGAGGGCTGTGCAGGTCACCAGCCTCACTTCTCCTCCACAGCCATCTGAATCCAGTGACCAGATATTCATCAGCATGACTGGAGATGACCCAGGATGAGACAATTAGGGTTAAGTGACTTGCCCAAGGTCACATAGCTAGTGAGTGTCAAGTGTCTGAGGTGAGATTTGAACTCAGGTCCTCCTGACCCCTGTACTGGTGCTCTATCCACTGCACCACTTATCTGTCCCATAATAAGAAAAAAATTAAGATTATACCAAAGATAATAAAGATAACTTGATGATATTTAATATCTGGATGATCTTGTTTCTAATTTGAAGACTTTATCAAATCTTAAATCTCCTTGACTATTATATTTTTTATTCTGAACTTAAACATCAAAAATGAATATTTTCCATATATGTAAACAAAAAGTGGGTTTATGAAACTGAATTTCCATTCCATGCCATTTGCTTAAAAGCAGAATAACTTCCACACATTATTTTCAAGACTGTTTTGCTTCTTTATGCTTGTTCTTTCTACCCATTAAAAACTATATTTCAATGGCCTTCATTTTTGACATTACTGTAACTAACCACACCTTCTCCTCAATCACAACCCATTAACATTTAAAGATAAGGGGAATAAAGCCTTGTAACAAATAAGCAGAGTCAAACAGAACAGATCCACACAGAAACCACGTCCGAAAATGTGTCTCTTTCTGCGTCTTGAATCCATCACCTCTCTGTCATGGGGCGGGCAATTTGTCTCACCAGAACTCTTCTGGCAATGTGATTATCACTCTGATTAGAGTTCGTTAGTCTTTCAGAATTGTTTTTTCTTCATTGTGCTTTGGTCATTGTCTAAATTTTTCTCTTGTTTCTACTCATTTCATTTTGTATCAGTTCATACTTTCCAGAATTCTCTGAAATTTTTCAATGTTTTTAATGGTACAATAATATTCCCATTCTATATGGTACATTTCATGTATCAACATTCAGTTATTTCTCAAATAATGGACACTCGCTTATATTCCAATTCTTTGTTTTTATTTTTTTGCTCTATATTTGTTTCACTTGTGACTATCGTCACCAGTATTCTTTCCTCCTGACCCTCCCTCATAGTTCACACTTGTTTCTATGTTGAGTTTGATATATTTCAACACCAAATGTATGTGTGTGTGTGTGTGTGTGTGTGTGTGTGTGTGTTCAACTCTCTTTAGGTCAGATGAGAGTAGGGTTTAATCTCATATCAAAATCTCCCAACTCCTTCCAATCAAGACCCATGTTCTTCTTTCTCCATCTTTGTACGCTACTGCATTTCTTTTACTAACCCTTTCGTTTTCTCTGTTAAAAATCTTCACAATAGACAAGCTCATACTCAGGTCCTCTGTTTTTTCCTTATTTAATTCCCTTTGAAGACATTAAGGTTCTAAAAGTATTTCTTGTTTCTTCTCCATTATGTCGCCAACATTATATCATCATATAGTCCCTTCTAATGGCTCAAAATAAATGTGCATGTCTAAGTTTCTCTTGACTTTTTGGTTCATATTTCTTTATTATCTAAATCCATTAATTTTCTTTTTTGTAAATTTATTTTTAGTTTTCAACATTCACTTCCACAAAAAATATGAAATGCTTCATGAATTTGTATGTCATTTTGCACAGGGGCCATTCCAATTTTAGTATACGTGCAAACGAAGCGAGTACATAGATTTTTTAAAAAATAATTTATTTATTTTTAGTTTTTAACTTTCACTTCCATAAGATTTAGAGTTCTTCCCTCCCCTCCCCTCTTCCCAAGATGGTCTGCAATCTAATATAGACTCTATTTATACATTCATATTAAACACATTAGTCATGATGTATAGAAGAGTTAGAACTAATGAGAGGAACCACAAGAAAGAGGAAACCATACAAAACACAAAAGGAGAGCATAAAGTTGCTTCCATCTGCATTCAGACTCCAAAGTTCTTTTTCTGGATGTGGATAGCATTTTGCGTCATTAGTCTTTTGGAGTTGTCTTAGATCCTTGCATTACTGAGAAGGATTAAGTCTGTCAAGGTCAGTCATCACATTGTGTGGCTCTCACTGTGTACAATGTTCTGGTTCTGCTCATTTCACTCTGCATCAGTTTATATAAGTCTTTTCAGGTTTTTCTGAAGTCCACCTACTCATCATTTCTTATAGAGCAACAGTATTCCATTACATTGTTCATATTTCAAAATTCCTGCTGAACGCTGGGCTTTTCATCAGAAATACATGACTCTCTAGATGGTTCCTTTTTTTTTTTTTTACTCTATAGGCTTATATCCCAGTTTTGTACCATGGTATTCATGGTTATTACCTCCTATCTTTTGACTTTTGTAATTTTGTAGACCGAGCTTGCTCTCACATGCACTTGGGCTCTCTATCTCTGTCTGTCTGTCTCTTTCCCTTCCCCCATCCCTTCCTATGCGGTCTTGTGTGATCTTTACTGTGGTTCCCTGGTATTTGAGTTTTTCACCTTTTTCTTGCTGGATGCTTGCAGCACTTTTTTTCTTTGATGTAGAAGCTTTGGATTTTAGCTATAAAATTCCTAGGTCTTTTCCTTTGGGATTTCTTTTAGGAGGTGAATTTTTTCTATTTACTTTGCCCTCTGGTTCTAATAGATCTACACAGTTTTCATTAATGATTTCTTGAAATAGTCCAGGCTCTTCTTTTTAAATCATGGTTTTCAGGTAGTCCAAAGATTCTTAAATGATCTTTACCTTTTCCAAGTCAATTTTTTTATATCATATATGTTACATTTTCTTCTATTTATCAGCATTTTTATTTTATTGTACTCTTTTTGTGTCATCAAGTCATTGATTTCTGTTTGTTTTTTTGTAATTTTTCAGGAGTCTGTTACTTGGGTAAGATTTAATAATTTCTTTTCTGAACTATTTATTGTTCTTTACATTTTTTCCTCCAGAGCTTTTCTTTCCCTCTTTCTTTTTTTTTTCTAAAAATCTCTGGCTTCATTTCTTCTAGGTATTCATATAGTTTTGTGGAAAATCCATTTTTTACTTTGAGTCTCTACTTGAAGTTGTCAGGCTATACTTTTCTTAGGTTTAGATTTTGAGTTTCTCTGTATTTGCAACCATTTATGTAGAGAATGATGGATTCTTTTCTTCCTCATCTCATCTCTCCAGCCTGAATTCCTAAACTATGTCTTTATGCTAGGACCAAGTTTGTGCTGGACTCTTGGGTAGGATGGTCAGCTTTACTTGATTCCACTTTCCCAAGCTGATCCTGATATTTAGAGACCTCTACAGCTTTTCAGTACAGAGTGTTGAGGATCTCAAAGCCCTGAGATGTCACTGTCTGAACTGCTGTCTTTCACTGATCATACTTCCTTCTTATACTGGTCACTGCTGGTTTTGTAGGGTTCTAAGTTTCTTCACTATGAGTTCCTAGCTTTATGCAGGAGCATTCCCTATTCCTTCTACTTGTGGATAAAGAACCCTGCAAGCTACATTTATCTTTGCCCTGCCCATGGTCATTCTGGGAAACTACTAGCTTGTTTCCTTGATGTGGTACTGGCTTTGCTGATGGCCTGTCTCCTTCACGTTTATGCTTCTGGGTAACTTTTTGTATATTTCTGGGATAGAAGAGATCAGTTATTTTAATTTCTCTTTGGATTTCTCAATTGCTATTTGACATGGTATGAATTTTGCCCACCCTGCCCTCATTTTTTGCTGGAGTATATGTGGGGGAATGGATCTGCCTGCCTTCATTCAAATGATCATCTTCACTGGAAGTCTCACTGAATATCCGTAAGCAATATCCGGATTGATTTAGAACCTGATATTTAGTAGCAAATCTAATAATACAATAACTAGAAATTTGAAAGGACCTGGACTATGTTGAAGGCATGTGGTAAAAAGGGAGTAGGAAGAACAGGGAAGGGTAAAGAAAGAGAACACACCATTTCACCATTGAGTTGATTCATATACGAATGACATTCATGCTAAGTAGGTGTTATGTTCTGAAGACCTGTGAATTCTGTTGAGATCCTCTATATTCAGTGCCCTAGAAATTTAATACCTAGGGGTAAGTTACTGGTCTCTCATCCTAGTTGCAGCTTCATTACATTCCATGCATTACATGGTCCTCTGCTGTCCTGTGTCAAACTTGATAAATCCTATAGAATTATATTTCCCCTCATCTATACTCTGGGATAGACCAGTTGTACCTAGTTAGAATGCAAAGAAAATTGCCGAATAGTTATCTGGGGCATTTGGAACTATATGCTTCCACAATATGATGTATTAGTACTTAGGTTTTCTAAACCATATGTATGACCATATCACCTTCCTTCTCCAGTGACTTCTAATGGCTCCCTATTTATTCCAGGATTAAATATAAACTCTGTTAGACCCTTAAAGTGCTTTACTTGGCTCCTTCTTCCCTTTCTAATATGCTCACTTTTTACTCACTTCCATAAAATATTTAATCCAGCTATGGCTGACTGGAAATTTCTCACACATATCATTCCAGCTCCCAACTCAATACCTTTTGGATTAGCTATCCTCCCTGTCTTCTCACCTCTGTCTTTCAATTTCTCTTTCTTTCTTCAAGAATCAAGCCTCGCCCTCTGCAAGAGACCTTTCTCAGATATCAATGTCCTTCCCTCTAATGGAGGGTTAATTGCCTACTACCTGCTCTGAAAGTGTTTGTATGTGTGTGTGTATGTGTATGTATATATGTATATACACACACATTTTATATATACAAACATGTACATATATATGTATACATACATATTATTGTTTGGTCATTTCAGCTGTGACCCCATTTGGGGTTTTCTTGACAAAGATACTGCAGTGGGTTGCCATTTTCTTCTCTAGGTCATTTTACAGATGAGGAAAGTGAGGTAAACAGGGTTAAGTGACTTGTGCAGGATCTCACAGCCAGTAAATGTGTGAGGCCAGATTTGAACTCAGGAAGATGAGTCATCCTGACATCTGATCTGTCACTGTCCACTGGACCACCTAGATGCCTCATATATAACTTGTATGTACATAATTATTTATTTGCCATCGCTTCCACTAGAATGTAATTTCCTGGAGGTCAGGGAATGCTTTTGCCTTTCTTTCTATCTCCATTGCTTAGTCCAGTGTCTGGCGCTTAGTAAATGTATATTAAACGTTTATTGATAGGCTGATGGACCATGCTGGCTAGCTCTGACTTAAGCACTGACTCTTAGAATGCTTACTGTATGTACATATACTAGTGCCTAATAATGTCTGCACATTATAAGTTCCCAATATATTTTTTCCTGTGTTTATTTTTCTTTTTTCCTAATGTTGACAACCACCCACATCATCTTCATTTGTTATTCTCCTAACCCTCAGAAATGCCAGTTGGCTGCATGCCAATGTCAGGAAGATAAGATTATTGAGAACTCCCTCACAGCAAAACCTTGTCAAAGGCAACAATTGTTTCTGACTTTGAAAAGGAAGAAAAGTTTTTTTTTTCCTTTCCTATTCTTTCCTATTCTGTCCCTTTGGTTTCTCTTCCCACCTGGGACCAAGATCCAGAAATGTGTTTCTAATTATAGTGGTGTCGATGTGATTCTTAACAACACGACTTCTCATATTTATGCAGAATCACTCACTTAGCTGCAACAGCTAATAAGTCGAGATTGAAGGAGGCTGTCAGCATACACATAGAAAATCATAGGCAAACTCATTGTGCCTTCCTGTAGTTACATTCCTGTTTCTCTAATATGATCTGTTTTCTCCAAACCTGTCCAATGCACAACATACAGGCAGTAAAACAGAAAAACTGCCACCTACCCATTTTTGTCAAGTATTACCATCTTTGGCTTAATTCAGGAGAACTCCTTCAGTTTCTGTTTGGGATGACCAAAACTTAGGAAAATGTTTTTCAAAACCAAAGATCCTCTTTGAACCCAAATAATTAGCTATTCACTGTGGTGGCCAATGGGTCAGGTTTGAGAAAAATAGCTTTTCAGTAGCAAATTAGGATCTAGGTTCACTGATGTTTTAAGAAATATTTCATTTGGAGGCATAGAACCTGTCACATGCTGAAGAGGATTAGAGCCATAAGTGAGGGAAGCTTTCAGGGAGCTCAACACTTGCTTACACGAATAAAAACAAGTCACCTTTTGTCAACAGACTTAATACTTGGTCCATGCTGATTTCAGGGCATTTATATATTGCCTGCACAGTTTTCTACCTGCAACTGAAAGAATTCTGTAGTGTTGTAAGTGTAACAGATATATTGCAATAGATGATGTGTTCTCAAATCACATGAAATGTGTGCTCACACAACAACTTCATCTATTTCTCTACTTGTTGATCAAGAAAATACAGCAGAAAGAACAAGGTACAAAGAACAGTACCCACTACGATAAGAAGTGTCTCCTCAGAAAGCTGTAAGCTTTCCTACTATAGGATCATAGACTACAGCTTCAGGACTGAAAGGGAGCTGAGACTTCACCTAGTCCAACTCTCTCATTTGGCAGATGAGGAAACTGAGGCCCAGGCAGGTTAAAAGACTTGCCCAAGGTCATGTAGATAGTAAAGGACTGAATCAAGATTTGAACTTAGGTGCTCAGACTTACCAGTATTATTTCCAGCTCTGCTATGGAAGGGATGTCCTTAAAAGTAACTTGGTTTCCAGTCCATATTGACAGTGTGCAAACCATTGACAAGCGTGTTGTGTGGAGAAAGATCCCTGGGTGCTATGGCCTTAGTTCTAAGTTCCCTCCTCACTCCCCAGGGTAAAGAGGTGGCTCTGGACTTCGGCATACTGCTATTTGGTGATGCCTGTGGGATGCACACAGTGGTGAATCTCAATTCAATAAGCATTGGTTGAGTGCCAAGTAGGCACTCTGCAAATATGAAACGGTTCCTGTCCTCAAGGGTGTGACATTATTCTTGTCACCAGGGGAAAACTGGGGTTTCCTTCCTTCTGTGATGCCTAACCAAAATCCACCTTGTAATTTTTCACAAAGAAGTTTCATATGAAAAGCTTGACTTTTTGTATTCCCCCTAAATGCAGATTACCTTTCTTTGATGAAGCAGCTGGTGTGATTTATCCAGATGACCTGAAGTAAGGGAATTTTATGAAGTTTCTACAGCCCAGGAGGGAGACAGGAATCCTCCTCTGACAAGGCTTCGCTTTCCTCTTCATTAGAGGCATGTTTTCAAGCAGCCCCTATGGACTCTATGATTCTTACATTGGCAACCACCTGGCCCTTTGCATTTAACATAGTCAAAGTAGATTGGTGATGAACCTTCCCCAAGGTGGTTTTCTCTGCCATCAGAATCAGTTTGAGAATGATTCAGCTTCTCATTAACATTGGGGAGAGGGAGGACATAGAATGGAATGTGGTGAGGAAGCAGAAAGGATACTTACTCTTTGTCCTGTCCTTTTTCTTAACATCTTCTGGCCTCTTCCTCTCTTTCTACTCCAGTGAGGTCAGCCTTAGGTCTGTATTACTATGGCCTTATCTTTAAGATGCTCATGAGTGTCTGGGATGCCCAAAGTATCCCTCATTCTTTTGGCACCAAGATGAACTTCCATTTTTTCAAGGACAGGCGTATCTTCAGTTAAAGACAAATAGAGAATAGGGTGATGTACTACTTCCCTTATTATTTTTTATTTCACATTAGGTCAACCATGCCAGAATTGTGACAGGGACAAAAAAACCAATTATTCTATAATCTGTAATCCCTTTGGTCAAGAATTTCACCAAAAATATCACTTCACCCAATGGTCTAAGGAAGGAATTTGGTGAATTCCATAATGTTCACTCAATTCATTGGAGTCCACAAAGTCTTTGCCAATATTGGTGCACCATTCAATTGAGCTTATTTCAACAACTGTTTCTCAAGAGCCTATTGTGTTTTATACACTGTGCAAGGTAAAGCAGAAACAAAAACAAAGATAAAGACAGGTGTTTTTACCCTCATAGTACTTCTATTCTAGCACCATTTACAGCCTTGCTCCCCATACTATTAAAATCCCAGACAATTCAAACAATTCTGACAACCAGGAATTCTGAGTAAAGACTTCATGTTTGCCGGGATAATTTGATAACAAATGGCTGCTCGGTTAATTCGATTTTGCTGATGATCAGAGATAGCAACCAAGTGGTAATTGAAATGCATTGCAACGTTTTGTAAATGTTGGTACACATTATCTGTCATTGTTATGCTATTATGCCATTAACATAAATTATCACGTAGAGATAATTTTAAAATATGAACTAACCCAGGGATGTCTCATTCCTTCATGATAAATGCTCCTAGAAGGAGGTCAGGCTAAACATTGCATGGACTTATTGCACAGGTATCAGAAGCCCCTCTAAGGAGAGTAATGATGAGTAACTTTAACATTCCAAGATCACGTTGTTCATATTATTTTTTTTTAGTTATCTGCAAATTTCAAAAAGAAAACCAACTGGAAGGGAGGAGTATATGTTTGGTAAAAAGATAATTATTTAGTATTGACTTTTAACTTGTTTAGATCTATAATGCAATGATCTTGGGATTTTTATATGATTTTATGAGTAGGTTTTTCAGTTTTAGTTTATGGTTTATAGATGTTTGTTATCATTAAGAAAATCTAGAGGAAAGTACTCTCTCTTCTTGTGTAACAATAGCTATTGAATTTTTAATTCACTTCATGAGAGATTCACTCACTTTTATGTGAGGAGTTGCACTTGTACATTCTTAGACAAATTGTAATGGGAACTCAATGTTTGTGTTTGTCTCCAGTATATACATGCTTATTCTGACCAGGAAAACCCTTCTGGGTAAATTATGCTCTTAATCTAATGTAATGACCCAACAACTGAATGCTCTTGTGATGGGAATGAATACTTTCCATTCTTATATCAGAACCTGTCACAATCCCTGGCCTTATGAAGGAAAGAAGTGCATGCTAGACAAAGTGCTATTTGAAGTGTGAGAAGGAAGGTAGATTCCAATGTGGAGTAGCAGAGAAGGTTTCATGGAAGAAGCAATATTTGAGTTGAGTTTTAAAGGATAGACAATAATTGAATAGGCAAAGTGATAAGGTAATAGATTCCGGTATGGAGAGCTACTTGATTAAGGGCACAAAGTCAGGTGAATGGAGAAATCCTTAAGTGCCTGTTCCATAGAGAAAATCCAGTGAAGACCATTGGTACCCTTCATATGCATGTTTGAATATCCAAATTTGTTCAAAGCAGGAATATCAGAAGAAGTTCATCCAGAGGCAGTTCTACCATGTATTAAGTTGTCAGTGAGATGTCCTAGGGATCACACATGAAAAATACTTGCTTTGAAATACTGTTAGGCCTTCTTGAAGTAACCAGAAATTGTGGCTGAATTGTGTGCTTGAGGTAGTTTTGAGAGAGCAAGTCTTTCTACCTTGATAGGATCTATCTACCAGAACTTAGGTTCCACTATTTCTAGTTCTAGATTAGTAGAACATGGGATATTTCCATGCCATGATGAAGCATTAATCTAGTAAATTAGTAGAAGATAAAATGTCACTTTATTAAAATCACAAATATATCTACCAATATTAACAGAATATTTTAAAATACGTGGATTAAAGCAAGATGAAATGACTTGCATGTAGTTTGCCTTACTAACTAACCCTTGTTATTTTTCAGTCATTTTTCAGGTATATTCAGTTCTTTGTGATCCCATTTGAGATTTTCTTGGCAAATATACTGGAGTGGTTTGCATTTCCTTCCTCCTTTGATAGATGAGAAGACTGAGGCAAACTTGCCCAGAGTCACAAAGTTAATAAGTGTCTGAGGCTGAATATGAACTCAGGTCTCACACTCTATCCACTGCATCACCTAGCTGCTCTTCTTTACAATTGCTACTTAATTTCACTCTAATCCCATTTCTGAGATTTAATAGAGCAACTACTTGGGACTCTTTTCTAGTTTATCTAGGGTTTGTCTGCAGCTCTAAACTCTCTAACTAACTTCAAGTGGTATCAAAACCCTGGCATCTTTCCTTATGTGACAGATTTTAACCAAGAATATTTCAATCACTTTAAACCTTCTCATTCTGTTAGCTATTTCTCTTTCTATGTGACTACTGAATTCTTTTCTCTTTCAACAAAGAAGAAAATAGTTTGTTTTTTCATGGTGTGGCAAAACAACCACAACTGACCCCCAAAGAACAAAACACAAAAACAGAATAGCAGAAAGGGAAATTCTATATACACTCTTTATACATGAATTCCTAGTTCTCTTTTTCTGGTGATCAATTAGTAATTTTCCATTAAAAAAAGGCTTTCTCCCCTTCCATCAGGTATTTGGTTGATAGTTTAATTACCTACATCTATATACAACTGGGTTCCTTAATAACCCCCTCTAGATGGTTTCCAACTGTTTTATACCTGGCTTCCGAAACAGCTTCCTTTTAAAAGGATTTCAATAATAGGTCACATTTATTTAGCACTGTATAATTTACAAAGCTTTGTGCTCACAGCAACTCTGTAAAGTATTATAAATATTTCTGCCCTCATTATCCAAATGAAGAAACCAAGGTTCAGAAAGATTAAATAAATGACCCATTGCCACACAGCTAGTCAAAGTCTGATCTAGGATTCTAAGCAAGGTATCTGAATTCCAGTCCGATTTCAAGGGTTTTTCCTCCTCTAGCATATTACCTCTTATGTGTCTTTTCCAGCACATTTTAAAGCATGTCTACATACTACAGATGAAAACAGTTTACCTTTTTTTTTCTATTTTAAAATTTGATTTTCCTCTCCATTTTTAAAAATGAGGTTGGCAAAGAGATCAGGTTTTTTTCTAACTTATGGGAGAACATGGACAAGTCATCCAGGATGGGTAGGCATGGATGGGGGAAATCTGTGTTCTTAAAGGAAACTTCTAAAACAAGGAGACAACAGAAAACAGTCAGTGCTAAGGCATGCAGAGAAAGGATTTGGAGACCCAAGATAGCAGAATATATACTGGGACCCAGATGAACTCTTCTAACATTTCCCTCTAAATAACTTTAAAATAATGTTTCAAATCAAATTTTAGAGTGGTACAGTCAACAGAAGGTCAGAGGGAGATATTTTTCCTGTCTAAGATAACTTGGGAAATCCTCAGGAAGGTCTGTGACAATGGGGTGGGTATAGTTCTAGAGCAGGTGGCAAAAGCACCAGGGATGGGGCTTAGAGGCACTGCCACAACAGCAACAACCATTTCAGGAGAACTTGGCCCAGAGAGAGTAAGGGGCTTGGACAACTTGTCAGAGAGAGAATACAGTGGACTCTTTGCTGGCACTGGGTACAGCTGGCACTGATTGACAAATCTATTGCTCACATGTAGTTCTGGGTCTCAGTTCCATGGTGGAAAGGAGTACTTTGTGAGTAGTCACAAGGGACCAGGGCTCCTGGTCACAGTTCCAGGGCCAAGAGAAGCACAAATACTTGTGGCTGCAGGGGAGCAGGAGCTCTTTCTGGTTTAAGACCAGAGAGCAGACCAGGAGAGCAGTGATCACACCTCTCCCTGGATCATGCCACCTTGGAAGCACCAAAAACTTGTTGACCTCCAGAATCAGTTCTGAAAATAACAGCATGAGAAAGTTTAAAGCATGGCACAGCATCTTCCCACCCCAAGGTGAGCATAGCCCAACTTTAACATAAAGTTCAAAATGAAGAAATAAACTGCAAAAACAAAATAACCATAAAAAGCTACTACAATTACAGGGAAAGTCAAGACATAAATATAGAAGAGAGGAGTGTGAAAACAGCTATGACCAAAGCCTCAAAGGAAAATGCTAATTGGATCCAAGGTCAGCAAGAACTTTTGAAAGAGTTAAAGAAAGAGATGAGTGATAGAGGATATAATTAGGAAAAGAAATGAGTGATGCAAGAAAATTATGAAAAAACATAATAAGAGACCCAAAATATACTGAAGAAAATATCACCTTGAAAAATAGAATTGGCCTAATGATAAAAAAAGAGGCATAAAAATTCACTGAGGAAAAGAATTCCTTTAAAAAATTATTCATACATAATATGTCCTAATATAAGATATACATATTTCTCTCACTAACATTGCTCCCCTTCTCCCACCACCTGCCACAACAGAAACACAATTAACCAACAACAATAAACTCAAACCCTCACAGCAAATAATGCATAATCAAACAAAACAAATTTCCACACTGGCCAGGTGCCAAGATGTATATCTCATTCTATGGGTAGTGTCTTATCATCAGATCTCTAGACTTATGGTTTATTATATCATTGGTCAGAGTTCTCAGGTCTTTCAAAATTATTTTTCTTTATAATTCTATCACATTCCAATATCATAATTTGTTTATACCCCCTTGGTTTCCAGTTTATGGCTAGTATGAGAATAGCTGATATAAAATATTTTGTATGAATGGATCTCTTTCTTTTCCTTTGATCTGATTGGGTCATAGACCTAGCAGTGATTCAGCTGGGTCAAAAGATATGCAGTTTTGTGACTTTTTGTACCTGAGGCCTAGAAATGTGAAGTAATTTGCTGAAGGTCACAAAGGTAGCAGGTATGGCAGAGCCAGAGCCAGAACTGAAAACCAGTCCTTCTGACTCCAAATCTAGCACACTTTCCATACCACCAGGCTTATTCTCTTTTTCCTGCTTTTTCTCCTCTTTCTAACTTCTTCAGTTCTCTCTGACTTCCCCTTTCTCCAAAACCCATACATATGGAATATGCTAAAAATTATTGGCAGAGAAGAATCTGATGTATAGTTTGGTTTTCAGAGCTAGCTTAAACCTAGTAGTTCCCCTGCTAACATCAGAAACCAGCCAGAAATACCTACAATCACACCTGCCATCCCATCCAGTCACCCAGGTTTGCAAACTTAGTGTCATCCCATTTCATTAGACTATAAGCTCCTTGAGGGCAGGGACTATCTTTTGCCTCTTTTGGTATCACTTAATAAAGGTGTGATCGATCTCATCCAACTCTGCTCCCCAATATCTAATAAGGTGCCAAATTTTATCATTTCTGTTTTCACATCTCTTCCATTTAGCCCCTTCTTTCCAATCACATAGCTACTATCCTAGTACAGGTAGTTCTCTCCTATATCTTCATTATTGCCTTATAATTGGTTCCCCTGGCCTCATTCTCTCCCTGCTCTGATCCACCCTTCACTTGGCTGCCCAAGTGATTTTCCTAAAACATGATTCTGACTATGTCCCTCCCTAATTAATCAATTTTACTACTTCTGGATCAAATACAAACTTCTCTGTCATTTAAAGCTCTTTAGAGACTCAACCTACCTTTGCAATTTTATTATACTTTAACTCTCCTTCGTACAGACTTCAAGGCAGACTTCTTACTGTTCCTTATATTTAGCATTCCATAAACTTGCTTTCCCCTATGACTAGAATGCTTTCCTATCTCACTCTTGCCTCTAAGAATCCTCAGTTTCCTAAAAGACTCATCTGAAGCATAGCCTTCCAGACAAAACTTTTCTTGATCTCCCTGCCTGCTCTCAGCCCTCAATTATCTTGTCTCTGTTTGATACCTACTTGCATATATACAGGTTGTTTTCTCTATCTGTATTTTTCGCTCTTGGAAAGCAAGAATAGTCTCACTTTTTAAAAAAAGTGCCTGGCACATAGTAGACAGTTAATGCCTGGTGATTGTTTAATTGATGGGTCAATATGTTCTGCCAAACATCTGGAAAATAGAGGAGATGACTAACTTCATATATAAGGAAATAATGCAAGGGATGGGTTAGATGACCTCTCGGGGTTCCTTCCAAGTCTCCTCTACACTTTCAGTGGTCAAGGGTGTAGCAGAAAGAAGTTGAGCCATTCATTTAGTTCCAAGGGGGAGAAGATACACTGCCAGTTAATTCTTTTCCTCCTCTACTTCCTGCTGAATGTGTCCCAGAAAACTAGTGGTTGGAAAGCAGCCATCAGAGCCATACTTTTCCACTCATTTTCTACCCTGAAAAATTGCAAAACTTTTGGGTGACATATGAAAGCACAGAGGGAAGGAGGTGGAGGAAGGACATCACTTTAAAAAAAATGAGAATTAATGTCTGCGTCAATGAATTAGACAGTGAAACAAAGCATAGGAAAAAGAGAAACATTAGGTATATTTTGAAAATTTCTACTGGCTAAGGGCAAAGCATTGCCTATAAAATTTAGGGGAACAGTATAAAATTGTATGCTAAAGGAAATTTAGAAAATCATAGGATATAACATGCCACTTATATATTACTTGTTATTGCTCCTATTTCCACCAGGCAGCAATATCTATGCTCAGAGCACTGTATTAGCTTTCTCATCTCAATCCAGGCATGAATTTGGTAGAAAGAAAAAAATCCCTAATTTGGCAATGACTAAAAACTTGAGATATAGCAGAAAATTAGATAGTGGATAGGGTGCTGAATTTAGACTTAGAATGGCCTAAGATTGAGTTCTAATTCATACATTTACTCTCTATGTGACCCTGAACAAGCTTCTTTTAAAAAATAAATTTTTACTACTATTTTTTATTTTAATAAATTGTTATTGATATTTTCTATTTCTTACATCACCATAGTATCTCACACATCTTTCCTCTTCCCAAAGAGTCATTCCACAAGATGAATAGTATTTTCTACGAATTATTTTAAAAGTGAGCACAATTGATCGACACATTGAAAAGCCCAACTACATCATGATATGAATACTTGTGAATTTCCCACCTCCACAAAGGAATAGTTTGGGGGTATGTTCTCATGTCACATTGAGTTCCATTTGATCTTTATAATTTTGTTGCATTTATTTTTGATTTTTTGGTGGATAATTGTTCTTGCTATTTATGTTGTTATATATATACATATATATACATACATACACACACACACACACACATATATATGTATAGTTTTCTTGGCTCTCCTTACTTGATCCTATACCAGTTCAGGTACATCTTTCCATATTTCTCTGTATTCATGAACATACATATTTTCTTATAGCATAGTAATATTCCATTATATTTATGTACCACAATTTGTGTCACCATATCCCAATTGATAGACATCTTCTTTGTTTCCAATTCTTAACTATCACTAAAAATGCCACTGTATATGTTTTGGATTACATATTATATTTTTTTCTCATTGATTGCATCCTTGGAGGATAAATTCAGTAATGGAGTATCTACTGCAAAGAGTATGAACATTTTAGTCACTTTATCTATATACTTCCAAATTGCTTTCCAAAATGATTATACCTTTTCACAATTTCACCAATGTATTAGTGTGTCTATCTTTAGACAACTCCTCCAACATTGACTATTGCCATTTTATGTCATTTTTCCCAATTTGCAGCATGTAAGGTGAAACTTTAAGGTCATTTTGATTTGCCTTTCAGTTAATATTAGTGATTTAGAGCATTTTATGTGTCGTTATTAATGCTTTGCAGTTATTCTGAGAACTATTCATATCCTTTGACAATTTATCTACTCAGAAATGACTATTATATATGTAGATATATACATATATGTGCACATATGTACATACTGTTTATATATTTCTATATACAATATGCACATACTATTTATATATCTTGGATATTAAATCCTTATAAGAGAAAGTGGATGGGAGAATTTTTTTTCTTATTTGACCACTTCGCTTTTTATCCCACATGCACTGCAAAAGCTTTTCAGTTTTAAGTAGTCCAAGTAATCTATTTGATTTTTTTTTGGTAATTGACTCTATCTCTTGTTTGGTTAAAAATACATCTCTTACCTGTAGCTAGGTTTTGTTTTTCTTCTAATTGTTTTTATACTATGATCTTTAATATTAAGTTCATGTATTATTTAGAATGTATTGTGGAGTGTGGTCTAATGTGTTGGTCTAAACCTAATTTCTGCAAGACTCCTTTCCAGTTTTTTTGATCATTTTTTTTCCTATCAAATCGAGAGATTTTTCCTAGGTAATTTTATGTTTTCCACTCGGTTACTGAGTTTTATTGTCTCTGAATATCCTTTGTCTAGACTGTTCCATTGATATATCTCTCCATTCTTGAACCAATACCAGACAGATTTGATTTGATGACTACCACTTCATAATATAATTGGAATCCAGAAGTGCTATTTTCCCTTTATCCTTACTTTTCATCATTTCCCTTTATAGCCTACATCTTTTGTTTTCCAAATTAACTTTTAAATTATTTTTTCAAGTTTGTTAAGTATCCTTTTGGAAATTTGATTGGTATGGCATTAAAATTACAAGTTAATTTTGGTAGCATTATCAATTTTATTACAGTGTTAGCTTCTCCAGAATTACATCAAGTAATGGAGAGAGTGCTTCACTGCTGCATTTATTGGAAAAGGTTCTATATACGTCCATTGCATATGATGCTTGCTTTTAGAGGATTTTTATGATACTTTAAAAGGTCCCTCTATGTCTATACTTTGTAGGGTTTTTTTTAGAATAAGTATTGTACTTTGTCAAAGGCTTTTTCTCCAACTATGGAAATGATCATATGGTTTTGTATGATTTGGTTTTTAATGTGACTAATTATGTTAATTGTTTTCCTAATGTTGAACCATCATTGCAACCTTGCTATAATTCCTACTTGATCATAATTAATGATTTCTTGGATGAATTGGTATAATCTGTTTTATAGAATTTTGTTTAAAATTTTTGAGTCAGTGTTCATTAATGATATTGCTTATACAGTTTCCTTTCTGTGTTTTAAATTTATCTGGTTTGGGTGTTAGAACTATATTTGTCTCATAAAAGGATTTTGATAAGTTTCTTACTTTCTCTATTTTTGAGAATAACGTTGAAAGTATGGGCGCTAACTGTTCTGTAAAAGTTTGATAGAATTCTCTTGTGAAACCATCAGGTTCAGGAGTTTTTTCCTCTGGTAGTTCTTTTACAGCTAGCTACATTTTTTTCCCTGAGATTGGGTTATTTAAGATCTCTCTCTGGTCTTCTGATAGTTTGGGGATTTTATATTTTTGAAGATATTCCTCTATTTATTTTATATTTTCAGTATTGTTGGCATAGAACTGTGCATAATATTTTCTGATTATTCTTTTTATTTCTTATGGTTTTGATGTGATTTTACTTTACTCATCTGCTATTTTATGTTCTCTTCATTTTCATCAGATCAATTAAAGATTTATCAATTTTATTGTCTTTTTAAAAAACCTGCATTTAGTTGATCATTTTTGTGGGTTTTTTTGTTTCCAGTTTATCTGTTTTAAAACATTTTCAATATCTCCTCTTTTATGTTTATTTTAGGTTTGTTTACTTGTCGATTTTCCAATTTTTAAACATGCTAATATTGCTTTTACATTACTTACATTTTCTCTCATATTTTTCCATTCCCTCTTCCAGACACCAATCTATTTTTAACAAAGAATTATATAAAAAGTGCAACGAGAGAAAAAAAACCTCGGCAAAACCAATCAACACATTAAAAAAATCCGACTTACAATGTTCTGTGCATGTGGATCCTATACCTCTGCAAAAGAATTGGAGGAGGGATATTCTCTTATCTTTTCTTTGGGATCAAATTTTTGTAATTGATATCACAAGCTCACACACACACATACACACACACAGAGACAGAGACAGACAGACAGAGGCAGAGAGGAGAGTGAGAGAGGGTGTATGTGTGTATATGTCCATCTTAGAACTCCTGGATACAGAAAAGCTCTCTGGAGAACTTTTGGGATTTAGGAGAATGGGATATTTGTAATTGCTTTGGAGATATTATATTTTATATTATTCATTTTGTCACTAGTTATTAAGTACAGTTTACTGATTCCATCCCAAGAGCAAAAAAATGCTGTTTTGAAGTATTACACTATGTATTTCTATTTACATGGGGAACTACTCATAATGCCATGGTCATAGAGTCAGTGTAATTTGAAATATAACAACTTCAAAAGGCAGTAGAATGAGTCAGTAGGTGGGGGCTCAGAGCTAAGTTATAATTGGAAGATCCAAAAATCCACCCAAAATCTGAGAAAAAGAATGACTGTGCCTCAGGTAGCAGAAGAGATGAGGGATAGAAGATTATTGGCTGTTTGATAATCATAGACTGTTCATCACTTCTGGATCACTTTCACCACAGTAAAAGTAATATACAAACTATCAGTAGGACTACACAATGACAATTATAACAGTTTCTTAACTGACCTTTCTCCTTTAATTCTCCCTTCTAATTTATCCTCCATATAACTGTTCAAGGTATTTCTAAAGCATAGATTGAACCATGTCCTTTCCATGTACAAGAAAGATCCAATGGCTACCTATTGTCTTTAGGAGTAAGGATAACTTCTCTGTGTCATTCACAACCCTTCAAAAACTGGTTCTAACCTATTATTCAGGCATATTACACATTATTCATCTTAACAGACTTCAGATTCCTTTTGCACAGACCATCCTGAATTTACTCTTTCCTCACATCTACTTAGAATTTCTAGATACCTTCAGAGTTCAGCTCCTACATGAGACTTTTCTTAGTTTTCCCATCTGCTGATGCTTCCCTCAAATTATTTTCTAAATGCATTATATATTTAATATTATATACAAATGTGTGATATTTCCCCTAATAGAGTATAAGCTCCCTGAGGGCAAGAACTATATAATATAGTATCTGACACATAGTAGACACTCAATAAATGCCTGTTGACAATGATTGGTATACAATATCACTAATTATTACCAAAAGTTACCTAAATTATATAATCTCTCTGGTTTTCAGTTTTCTCATTTGTACAAGTAAGGCATTGTGCTGGACTCAAGTTTCCTTCTATTTCTAAAGGCTTTGATTCTTTCTAGTCTTGGCCACTTATCCCTCCTATAGCTCTCTCTTTCCTAGTTCCTTATTCATTCTGTTTTTGTCACACATTCTCCTTAAGTTAGCCTCAGCTCAAATGGAGGGTCAATGCATGACAATAGTGTATGCATTCATGAGAAGAACTGCTAATGTCTCTTTCCAACATGGTATAGTGGATAGAATGCTGGATTACAAGTAAGAAAGAACTGGATCAAATCTCACCTACAGTACTTAATAATTATATGATGATGGAAGAGTCTCTTAACATCTCCAAGCCTCTAAAGTATTGACAATGATAATTAATAAAATTCATCTAGTGGGAAATGGACATAAAGTACTTTGCCAATTTTAAAACATAAAAATATCAGGTGTCATTGCCCACACTTCTCTACAGTTTTTCTTCCATTCCTTCCTTTCTATACTTGAATTTCTATGTTCAACAAGAGGATATCCTGTTAATCAATACTTCAAATCATAGCCTATTTCCCAGCACCTAGCAGTATTCTAGTGACTCAGATTAAGCATCTTTTTTTTCAGTTTGTTCTATTGTGCCTTCTGAGGTAATTGCAGACCACAAATGTGACTTTTTTGTCCCTACTTATTAAAGTATTTGGGCCTTTAATGTCATTATGACAAAAATCCTTTTTGAATTTCTTAGCTTGCCAACAGACCATTCTATATGTTCTCTTTCCTGAGCCATGAATTGCAAGCTAAATTATACACAGAAGTGAGCTGGCTCATGCCAAATCTTGTTTTTAATAATTTAGTATTATTGGTTATTGAAGAACTGTGGCCCATTAGGTGGCTGTTCCTTGGCATCTGTATAGTATTTTGGTTTTTTGCAAAGTGCTCTATATGAATCGTTGTCATTTACCATAGCCATCTTACTAGGAAGGTCACTAATGTTTTTAGGAGGTTACAAGTAAAGAAAGCAATGCTCAGATTACTTATTTGGCATGTTGAACCTATGACATTTACTTTGGCAAATTCTATCATCCAGGATAAAGTTAATGAGGCCAATTTGCTACGAATTTCTGTTCTAGGTCTAGGCAACCTCTTCTATTTTAGGATATGTCTAATTCAGGGAATCTTGACCCTTTTAATGTCATTGACACCTTTGGCAAACTGGTGAAGCCCATGGACCCAGTCTATGAATAATTTTTTAATCCATAAAATATATAAGATTACAAAGGAAAGCAATTATATTGAAATATAGTTATCAAAATATATATATATTTTTAAAAATTCGTGGATTCAGGTTAAGAATTTCTGCTATTAATAGGTTTTCTGTATATTGAATTGAAATCTGTTTCTCTGCAGTGCTACCCATAGTTGGGGAAATGGTAAACAAATTGTGATATGAGAATATAATATTATATTATTATTCCATAAGAAACAGCAAATATGAAAAAATTAGATACATGGGAAGACCTGTATGAGCTGTTGTGGAGTGAAGTAGGCAGAACCAGGAAACAATATAACAGAAACAAACCAATAAAGGCCCACACACTGTGTCCAGTTCTGCTAAGCGGAACAAGTCTACTCTGGCCTAGGCAGTCATCTACCTTATAGACATGTTCTACCTGATCTCTCTCATCCAAGAAGAGCTGTTGTTGCTTCCTACAGAAAGCATGTGAACTTTGGGTGCCCTTAGGAATGGATAATACATGTAAAAAAAGGCAGCCTGAAAAGAAGTTGATGATTTAAATAAATAAGCATCGATTCTTTCAAAGCCCAGGAAGGATAAAGAGCCCCACTCAGTTCATTAACCAGTTACTAAATGGTGTTTGTGTTATCCCCATGAATACTAAATGAATTCATTATGATCTGTGCTATTACAGTGAATAGCAAATGAATTCATAACGATGGGCTACATAAAAATATTCCTAATGGAGAAGTTAATACATTGTCAAGCTGGTTTCTAGAGGAACTGGATCTTATTTTTTTGAAATGGGGGAAATAAATATTACTAGGCTCAGTATCAGTTACTTGGAGTTATTCATTAGTCAGGCAGGTCCTTTGGAACAGAGAAGTTCTGACAGTGTTATCAGTGCTCCTGGCATCTGGTTTGCTTCCTTCATTATTGATGGCCAACAAACACATTTGTCTTTGGAAACCAGACCTGAATACGTGTTACTTATGAATTCTGAATTGCTTGGGGGTAGCACTATAACCTTTAGCATGGAGTTGGATACGAAAGAATGATGCTGTTTCTCCATTTCTGTTTAGAAGGCATCTGATAAAGCAACCATCAAAAAATTTTAACATAAGAACCATTTAATCTGGATTAAAAAGTCATATAGACCAACTTTGCAGGCTCCATTACAGCTGCCATGTATAAGGCTAAAAATATTTTACCAGAAAAACTTCATTGGCATCGCAGAACCTGAAAGGATCTAAAAGGTGACCCATTCTGACTTGCACATTTGACAAACGAGAAAACAGATACAGAGGTGTAGAGACTTATTCAAGATCAGATAGATAGCTATGCTGGAATGATTTTAAATCTAGAATTTGTCATTCATCACTTCAATGGTTCTGTTTTGAATGATATGATAATGAGGTAATATTTAAGATTTATTACTTATTTTGGTGTTTTATAATAATAATATGCAAATATTAAAATGAGCTGTGATTTTTGTCATGCATCCTGTTCCCCCTAAAGTATGGCAACCTGTTTTTGACTTAGTTGCTATGTCCTAGGGAGTTGCCTGAGGAGTGTGTGTGTGTGTGTATACATATATTTATGTGCACATATTCCTCAGGAATACATATATATACATACATATATGATATGTCAGTATCTTATCTATGTATGTGTACATTTATGTGTATGTCTGCAAATGACTTCACCAGGATGGATGTGGGATTTGAACCCAAATCTACATGACTTCTCCATGTTGACTCTTCCCTATGCCAACTTATCCATGTCCATAGCAGTAGCAATAGCAACAGTAGCAGGCATTAGCAATACAAAATAGTTCCTTGGAGTACTTTCTAAAGTAAATTACCAATTCATATCAGAAGCAAAAGGACATAGTGTCATATTATAAATGGGAATAATTGTTCACATTTATATGGCACTTCATGATTCACAAAATATTTTGTCTCCGATAACTCTGAAGATATTGCGCATCCCCTTACAAGGCAGCTGGGTGGTGCAGTGGCTAGATTGCTAGGCCTAGGTCAAATTAGACCTCAAATGCTCACTAACTGTATGACCCTGGGTAAGTCACTTAACTTCTGTTGCCTTAGTTTCCCCAACTGGAAATTGAGAATCATAATACCACCTACCTCACAGGGTTCTGTGATGGTAAAATGAGATATTTGTTAGGTGTTTAGTTTAGCGCTTCATAAATGATTGTTCCTTTTCCTTCTCCCTGCTTAGAGATAAGGAAACTGCGGTTCAGAGAGATTACTGATATATTGTCACCCAGCTAAAAGATGGAGATCTGTGACTTGGAACTAGATCTTCTGTCTCTGAGACCTGGGCTCTTTCCACTAACCTCATACAAGAGCCTACCTTGACTGATCACCTACCAGATTTTGGTAGCAGTGTCACAGAAAAGTCATTAATAGACAAATTGGTGTTGTAAATAGAGAACTGGATTTGGTGTCAGGAAGACATGGGTTTAATTCCAGCCTCAGCTAGTGGCTACCTGGGTAGCCTTGAGCGTCTCATCTTTGAAATGAGAGGTTAAAAATTTAAATGACTTCACAAGTCCCTTTAGCTCTAAGCCTCTGATCCTATGATTTTGATACCCAAAGGAAAGGGAAGGAGTAGAATTTCAGCAGGAAAAGAAGAAATTGGACAATTCTGTGTCTGTCAAATGAAACTCAGAAAATTCCCAGTGGAGCAAGGGGTTAATCCATTGGTTATTCCTTACTCTCACCATATGACTGCCCCAATTTCTTTTGTCAGCCTACATTTGTTAATATCTTTTACTTCGCTGCTCCTTAGCTCTCCAGAGTAAGCAAAGCCTGAGTTCAAGCTCTGCTCATGACTCTTCCTAGCTTTATGACCATGAGCAACTCCTTGGAAATTCCCTGTCAGTCATGGGTCACAGCCTGCTCCTGTCTACTACATATTTGTTACCCTTTGGGTTATACTCATTTTCATGACTTCAGAGACTATGGTGTTCTCTGCATCATAGTCATAGTGGCAACACCGGTAGAATATTGGGCCTGAAAATGTGGGCCAAAGCCAAGCAAACAATAAAAATAGCTTCACAGAGAAGTTTGGGAACTTTTCAAATTTCCCAAAACTTCTCTTTCATATGATAAATTGTTAACTTTCTCATTTGGGGGCTGTTTATATTATCAGGCTGACCTTTGATTGGATTGGAATAAGGAGCTCCCAATGAGGAAATTCTCTGTGAATAGAGATTCAGCACCTTGTCAGCAGATTTTGATCTTCAAGAGCCCTGAAAGATTGGGGTGCTTAGGCTAATACAGTCACTATGTGCCAGAATTGAGATTTGAACCCAGGCTTTCCTGGAACCAAGACTGGCTGTCTATAACACAAAGTTATCTTCTATTATTTCTTATGCAACCCTCTTCTAAGATCTTTTTTTTCTACCTCCTTTGCCTGGCATACTGTTCAATCTATTGTAGGGACTTGGGGAAAGGTTTACTTAAAAGTTCATACCGCTGACCAGCCAGAATATAGATGAAGATGATGACTTTCAGTGAAGTTCATATTTACATATGGGGATTGTTTGAATTCTTTGGAAGATTTTATATTCCACATTTCAGACTTATCATCAGCTAAGCCCATGTTTTTACTTTGTTTTGTGGCTGTAGGCCATAAGAATAAATGTAGCAATTTCTAATGGGTGGTAGCTTGAGTTCTGATATCTTGAACTTTTTACAAAAGCTGATGACCAAGTTGTTTCAGCTTTCAAAATTCTTTGTCTAAAAAAATTAGTTTTGGCAACTTTTGTTTTCACATCTCAGTAATTCTGGATAGATCCCTGCTCTTTAGTATCAAGCTTCCCTTGGAACAGCAAAAAGAAAAACAAGGAAGCAAACAAAAACATTAAGCAAAGACTCCGGTGGCTGATAAACCTCAGTTGCTAATAACCAAGTTTCATCATTTTTGGTGTGGCCGTTTTTGTGCCATTATAGTGACCCATTGTGACTTTCATTCCAACAGATAAGGTCATTCTTAGCACTTTGAAATTGGCAGTCACATGCTACTGGCCCAACTAAGCCTACTGCTCCCTTTCTAAATCCATTATTCATAAACAAAGGAGTCATCCAAATAGACCAGGCTCTACTTATGGAGGAGAATGCTATTATCAACTATGTTCAGCAGGCTCTTATGTTGACAATTGACCAGATGAATTGCTATAGAGCCAATGATACTCAACGGGATACACCACTTGTGCAGGCAATCAGTGATAAATTCCATATCAGCCTTCAGCATCTTTTCCATTTCTATTACATTTATTTCTTAAGCTGCCATAGCAACAAGATTGGATGTGTATATACATATCTCTCTATTTGTACATATATCATATATGGATATGTATATATGCAGAGTGTTCTAAGGCTATTTGGTATAGTAGTTACAGAGCTGACTTCAAAGTCAGGAAGACCTGGATTCAAGCCCCATCTCTGACATATGTTGGTGCTGTGACCTTGGGCCAGTTCCATAACCTCTCAAAGCCCCAGGCAGCTTATATGTTGCAGAGTTGTTGCAAATCTGCATTGGTAGTGAGAGTTTCCACATGCAGAGGCATTCCCTGAACAAATGAAATCACAGGACCAGACCAGTGCAAGCAATGCTCTGGAGAGTAGAATAAAGAGAGGGAGAGTCCTGGTCAAGTCCAGAAGACTTGTGTGCAGTCCTGTATCTAACACATAGACCACGTGACAACAGACAAGTCAATTTACCTTTCAAGGACCCAGGCAGATTGCTAAGAACATAAGGGAAAGACAAGTTTTTCATTTGCTTCAGTGAAGAGAGTTTCAACATTGGGAACTCCTGTCACTGAGGAAATCTTGAAGCTTAAATAGATCTTTCTGTCTCCATCTGTCTCTATCTCTGTTTCTCTCTCTTCCCCAAACACGTATCTATACATTATACATGTATGAAAATCTGGAATGAATTCACAGAAAAACATTGATATTAATGACAATCTTAATAGGATGTAGAGTACCCCAAACCTGAAATTTCTCCATAATCCTCTGAAGCACTCAACCCTTGCATGAAGAATGAATTCAAGAAATATGTGATTAGGTAACTTAATTATCCTATAACCCCATTTTAAAAGTAAAAACACCTTTCTCTGCTCATGACAATAATGCATGACCCTATGACGGAGTGAGCAGAAGGCCAGCTTCAGAGTCAGCAAGGCCTGACTACAAGTTCTGCTTGTGATGCACACTAGCTTGGTGGCTGGGTGCAATTTATATAATCTCTCAATTCTTCAGGCACCTCTCTAGGACTGTAAGTTATGGGCAGTTGGCAATCAACACTATGATCTCCAGGCTGATGAAATCACAGATATGGGCCAAAAATGAAATGAACAAAAAGACAATAACTATTTAAACAGTGGCATCGAGGTAGAGTAAGTAGGTTGTTGTTGTTTGTCCTTCATTCTTGAAGAGGACCATGACATCAGGAAGGTAATGCCAGGATTTGCAAGTGAATTGGATTTAAGTGAGGGAGGGCTGTGCAAAGTCACCAGCCTCACTTTCTTCTTTGAAGCTGACAAGGGGTTGGAAAGGGGGAGATGAAGGACTCTGGAATCCACCAAAGACCAGAATAAAGGGTCAGTCACCTGGAATGAATTCACAGATTCAAGCATTCTTGAAGTCAAGGTGGTAAGGATTTATTGTTACTCTTTTCAGCAGGCAAGAGTTCTTAGTGAACCTGCAACCTTAGAGGGGTACAGTTAAAGTTTATATAGGATATTCTATAGTAAAATATGTGCCAAATATGCTAACTAGGAGATTCAGGGTGGGATTAGAGAGTGGTTAGCTCTTAAAGAAAACGCACTTTTAGAATCTACTGAGCAGAGTTCATAGTGAAGTAGCCCAAAGGTCGGGCAGGGGGAGCTACATAGAAGTATGGTTTTAGGCCTGAAACGTCACTAAGTCAACTAAAGATCAGGGTTGAATGAGAAATACCCAGGCTGCTCCCATCAACGTCATGTTAGATAAGATAAATGTAAGCGAGAATACATATGTCTAAGTCTAGGATACATATGATTGGTCAGTGAGTAGTAAATATCTTTAGGACTCAGTAAATAGCCAGTTTAGCCAGTGCACAGATGATTCAAGCTAATAAATTCTATAGGTGCAGCTGAATGCTGTATCAGGAAGAGATAAAGGTTTTGCTAGGGCAGGTTGTTCTCAGGCTGGGGAGAAACTGTCAGGGACAGAGTAGGGAGAAATGTGAGTTTTAAAGAGAAATGTGATTTTAGAACTGGGGTCCAATCACAGGTATCTAAGCACCCCATCAGAGCCATCTGGGTTCAGTGGCAAGATATAGATCAGAATGATTGGAGATGGCCTCCAAATAGGTACAACAGAGAGGCAAGTACTAGAGTTGAAGCAAATAGACCTAAATTTGAAGTCTGACTTCCACATGCTGGATTGACCTTAGGTCAATTCCAGCTCCTACACTTAGACTGACTGATCACTAAAGTGCCTTCCAGAGATACATTTGTGATCCTACAAAGTATAGTTTGTATTGTATTTGTAAGTATTTTGTATGTGTTTATATTTGTACATTTTATCTCCACCTGGTTGGAAACTTTGGGAAAGACTGAGGCTGTCAGCCCCTAGAACAGTGGCCAGCACATATCAAGGGCTTACTAAGTGTTTATTGATTGAGAAAGTATATGGGTTATGGTTGGGTAACATTGAACTCAGGGTGTAGAAGGAGCCTTCATAATATAAGCAGTCTTATGTGATGCCAGTAAAGATCTGGTCTGTACTTCAGTATGTAGAGACTTTGTCAATTAAAGTAATTTGAAACACATTTTGGGGAAATAAAAGCCCACCTATTCTTCTCTTGATTTTTAATCATTAGAATCTTAAACTTTGGTTGGAGTAAGCTAGTCCAAATGCTAGGTCTACTCCTTTCCTGAGAAAATTAGGACTATTGGACAATAACTAGGTATCATTAAACTATCTAGTAGGGGTACAAATGATATCTTTTGCTGCTATATACAGATTCTCATTGGACATCTGATCTCTGGTCCTCCATCTTTCTTTTGGTCATACATATAGGGTTTCATGGATTAAAAATGAGCCTCATCATGTTTCTGCCCTTAATGAAGGCAAGAATAACTGGGCCAAGCATTCTAAGCTTGGTTTCCTCTACTAGTTCATCTACTTATTATATTACTCTGAGGAAGCAATGTGGAGCCAGGGAAAACTAGGATAACATCCCCTCTCTGAGGCTTATTACCTGGGTGACTTTTGTTAACACATAATCATCATCTCAGTTTCCTCTTCTTTAAAATGAAGGGGCTAGATTGGATGATCTCTATGGTCCCTTTGAGTTGTGGATCTTTGACCTACGTGAGAATCCTAGCTTTATTCTATACTGCCTGTGTGATCTTAAGCAAGTTTCTTAAACACCCTGTGCTTCCTTTTCTCCACCTGTAAAATAAGGACATTGGAATAAGGATTACTAAGGTTATTGTCTACGTAGCATCTTTTGCTATCTCTCTTAAAAAGTTTTATCATGAAAGAAAAAAAGAGTAGACCCAAAAATAAAATCAAGGCAAATCCAGTGCTGATGTTTAAAAAGAAAAAAGCAAAGTGATATGCTTTCAAGAGAAAAGGCAACATTACTACTTCCTTTAATGAGAATGGAAGTTCTGTGAAAGAAAAACTGTCTTATTCTACCATTAATATCCCACTACTCAGCACAATGTTTGGGACATAGGTTTAGGGATTTGAACCTATGATTTCACAGTTATGGGAAATGCCTGGGTGGAGAAACTCCATCTACCAATACAAGTTGACATGTTCTCTTCATATTTCAGTCTTAGAAAGTTGTCTGGCTTAATAAGCCTTTAATAAATGTTTTTCCATTAGTATGTTAGTTCATTTAGTCAGTTAATAATATGCAACTACCTATATACAAGATACATACAGATTAATTCATTCCTTGTTCTGTTATAATAAAGAGAAATCACTTGTACTGAATGGGGTGAGAGAAGTTTATTGCCATATGGATTTTCAAGTGACCATGAAAATTACTTCTTTTATTTATGAATATTCCTTTGGTTATTTTTTAAAAATTTAATTAATTTATTTGCTTTTAGTTTTCAACAATCACTTTCATAAGTTTTAAATTTTATCCCCCTCCCTGAAAAAGCATGCAATCTTATATGGGTTCTACACTTACATGCTTATTAAACACTTTCACATTAATCATGTTGCATAGAAGAATTAAAACAAATGGGAGAAACCATGAGAAAAACCAACCAAACCAAAACATAACTCAAGAGAAAAGAGTATGCCTCAGTCTGCATTCTGATTGCATAGTTCTTTCTCTGGAGGTGGATGACATTTTGCCTCAAGTCCTTTGGGAATGTTTTATATTCTTGCATTGCTATGAAGGGTTGTCTATCAGCAACAGTCCTTGCACACTGTGGCTGTTAACTGTGCATAATGTTCTCCTGGTTCTGTTCGTTTCACTTAACATCAGTTCATATAAATCTTTCTAGGTTTTTCTGAAGTCTGCCTGTTTGTCATTTCTTATAGCACAATAGTATTCCATTACATTCCACAACTTATTCCCATTCTCCAATTGATGGGCATTCCTATAAATATTTTTGTACATGTGGGACCTTTTCGCATTTTTATGATCTGTTTGGGTTACAGCCCTAGAAGTGATATTATTGAGTCAAAGGTTATGCACATTTTTGTAGCCCTTTGGGCATAGTTCCAAATTGCTCTCCAGAATGGCTGGGTCAGCTCACAGCTCCACCAACAATGAGTTAGTGTTCCAATTCTCCAACATTTATCATCTTCCTGTTTTGTCATGTTATCCAATCTGATAGGTGTGATGTGGTACTTCAGAGTTGTTTTGATTTGCATCTCTCTAATCAATAGTGATTTAGAGTACTTTTTCATATGACTATAGATAGCTTTAATTTCTTCCTCTGAAAACTGCCTGTTCATATCCTTTGACCATTTATCAATTGAAGAATGACTTGTATCATGAAAATTATTTCTTTACCTCACTGTGAGATAGGGTTAAACTCGAACTAGGTTTTTGGTCATTAAATATCTTCAGGAAATTTTGTATGTGTGTGTGTGTGTATGCAATAAATACACACATTTGCACAACACACACATATATGTATATATGTATTCACACATACATGTGCCTGTATTTCTTTGTGTATACATTGATACATACCCATTCACATGTGTGTAAATATTTGCATATTTATGTGTATATATGCATATAAATACATATTTATACTTTATTTAGAGCCATATAATCAGATTAGGGCGCACCATTCCTGCCAAACCCCACCCTGAAAGCTACTTTATTATTCTGTAATCTAAAGAGTCCATTATGCTCGTGATTTCCTGCCCCCATAAATGACACAAAGTGAGTCACTGATTTTGGAAACTTTAGAAAATTAACTTTGAAGATTGCAAGAGAGAGGTTTGCAGTAGCTGCCTCTTCCCAAATTTCTCACTTTGATGCCTCTCTATGGCACCTTGGGGGCCTTTGGCTCTCAATAACTATTCCAATGTAGCACAAACTCTGGCAGGCAGGCTTGACACAATTTTAAATACTTCATGGATAGCCCTGATGATGGAATATACTGACTGCTTGAAGATCAGTTTAGCTCATTATGGTGAGGCTTATCACCAGAAAGTTGACTAACAGGTTGTTCTCTCCTCCCTCTGCTCAATTCATGTAAGAGACAATATGGCCCTTAGTCCTGTGCATGCAAAAAGGACCAGGTAGTACTAAAAATCACAAAGTTCTTAGACCATCCACAAAAAACTGCACCCTCTCATTACATTGTTTTTTTTGTATGTTTGGTGTGCCTTAATTTTTATTTTGTATACATACTCAATATTTGTATTTTGTACATACTCATATAAATGTTGTCTTTCTTATCTCCTTGAAAGCAAAAGTATTTCATTTGTGTCTTTGTACCCCTGGAACTTAGTACAGCAATGGGCATATAGTAGCTGCTTTAATAAATGTTTGTTGAGATGTAGTGAAAAGAGGACTATCTTAGACTTAGAGAATATGGACTCAAATATTACTCATCACTTACTAGCAGTGTGCCCTAGGGAAGTAATTTATCCTTTCTGGCCTTAGTTTCCTCACTAGTAAAATGACAGAGTCAGACTAGATGTCCTCTAATGTCCTTCCTATGATCCTATGATTGCTGACTGGTCTCATGTAAAAACCAGTAAGTTGACACATGACTCTAATCACTATTAATTCTGCTATAGTAGATTTAAACTGGCAGCTAGTGGATCAGTGGATCAAGTACTGACCCTGGAGTTAGAGGAAGATCTGAGTTCAAATCTGGCCTCAGACAACTGTGTGACCCTGGGCAAGTCACTTAAACTCAGTTTGCCTCAGTTTTTTTCATCGGTAAAATGAACTGGAAAAGAAAATGGCAAATCACTCTAGCAACTTTTCCTAGAAAACCCAATGGGGTTATGAAGAGTCAAACATGACTAAAAAGGCTGAACAGTAACAACACAATTAAACCATAAGTATGCTGGCATCCTTGCTACAAATAAAACAAAAAAATATAGAAATTGCAGCCAACTTTTTCTGTTCTGCTCCTAGTGAAAGATTTATAGAAGGATACAACCACAAATTCCATAGACTGAAATGAATTCAAATACTTTCAATGTGTACCACTGGAGAGAGTAACCCATTGATGAGGTCATCATTCCATCCAAGTATTAAAGTATGGAAGAACTAATTCTCATCTAGATTTGATTTCTAGAGCTATTTTTTTTTATCATAATCATACCATTAGAAATTGTGTCCTTAAAAGAGCTCCAAAATGAAGTGGGAGGGAGGAAGAGACAAACAAAAGACTGATAGCCCTTTGTGAAGAATTCCCAAATGGCCAGTTTTAGCCTTGATTTAATTCGATAGCCCCACCTATTTTTCCAGTTCATTTCTCTTTTTCATTAAAAATTGAAGGTCTAGTCATGTTTAAGAAAAACAATCTTATCATTTTTCCATCTCTGAAAACCTAATGTGCTTGATACTGAATTTAAACCAACAAGGAGGTGGTCAAATGAATGTTGCATGAAATAACAAGCTTTTTACAAAGGAAAAGCTTAGGGGAACCCAACACATTTTTCTTACGATGGAGGAGATTATTACATGTATTTTATTACTATGGAGGAGAGTATGTAGAATAATGGGAGGAGCACAAAACCTCAGGTCCAAGGACTAGAGTTGAGGTCATGATGTGGTGGGTGGAGTGCTGTATCTGGAGTCAGGAGAGTAAAGTTCAAATCTTGCCTCATATTATACTTAGAGCTATGGGATGATGTGCAAATCTCTTAACCTGTCTGTGCCTCAGTTTCACATCTGGAAAATGGAGTTGGTCTTGATGACCTCTTAGGTTTCTTTCAGCTCTAAATCTACGATCCTGTATTTGCATTGACTCCTAATAGTTGGGTAATCCTGGGAAGGTCACATAATCTCAGAAAACAGCTCAGTTTTCTCTTCTATAAAATGGAGATAACAATTACAGTACCTACTATTATAATAATTATACTGCCTGCTATTATAATTATATTATGCCACTTCATGGGCTGGTTGTAAGAAAAGTACTTTGTAGCATGGAAATCAGAGCTCTTACTTTAACACTGGATTCCTTCCATTGATAGTTCATCATGGGATGCAAGTGACTTTGGTTTCTTGAAGGTTATGCCTAAAAGGTCCTACAAAGTTAGAAGGAGATTGCATCTGTGAATGGGGGTAGACTACATGCCTGTTGCCTGAGGATAGTCCAGTTACATTCAGAAAAGCTCTTCACCAGAATGACTGCAGGGCAATGGGTTCTTTTAGAGATTATCTATTAAATCCTGGAAGATTTGTGATATTATTAATACCAATAACTAGGGATTGTGTAGTAGTATAAAGAAATATTAAATCACTATTACATAATGTTTTACTTCTAATTGTCCTGGGATATGGGAAGTTTATTTTATAGATGTCTAAAGGGCCTGTAATAACACTGATGGGACATTAGCCTATATCTTCTGATGTCAAATTCAGACTTCTTTCTACTAATTAATGCATCTCAACGACTCTGTGAAACTGATTACTGAAATATTTTAAACTACATTTTAAAGAAGAGGAAACTGAAGGTTAGGGAATTCTGTGACTTGTCTGTGGTCATGCAGTGACATGGTTCTCTCCCCCTCCCTCCTTATTTTATATTTTACTTACTTGTGTATGTATATAGTCTTCCAGTGAAAGAAAAGATCTTTGGGAGAGAACCTACCTCATTTTTTGCCTTTTTCTCTTTAGAACCTATTATGGAACCTTTCCTAATAATTGTTGACTTCAAACGAATTAGGTGCACTTGAATAGACACAATGATAAGCATGAATTCTTGGCATTTCTAGCCTTAATAGCTTTGTTAGCTTTATTACAGGTGTTTTTTGTTTGTTTGCTAGAAAAAAGAACAGAAAAATTAATTTGACATAAGATAATTGAAGAAGTTTGAGTTTAACTTGAAGGCAAATTAACCTATTTCCTCAAACTAGAGACAGTGCCTTAGCGACTAGAGGGCTGGGCCAGGAATCCTGAAGACTTGAGTTCAAATCAGGTTTTAAACATTTATAAACTGTATGATCCTGGGTACTCTACTTAACTTCTCTTTGCTTCAGTTTCCCCATCTATAAAACAGTATAACTATTTTGATAGTGGTAACTATCTCTCTAGTCAGGGATGTCCCCATCTAGGCCTCTAGGCCACATATGACCTTCTGGGTCCTTGGGTGTGGCTTTTTGACTGAGTTGAAGTCTTACAGAACAAATCCTTTTATTAAGGTGATTTGTCCTGTGAAGTTTGGATTCAGTCAAAACGCTGTATTCGAGGACCTAGAGGGCCACATATGGCCTCAAGATTCCAGGTCTCCCCTCCCCTGCTGCCCTAGATTGTTATGAGAATTAAATAAAATAAGGTAATTTTTGTAAAGTGTTTAGTACAGTGCTGGGCAGAGTAGGATATTAATAAATACATATTCCCCTCTTCTCCTATTTCTGTGATTCCTACGTGGTCAGCTGGTTGAAGTTTACTGCAATTTGTATGCATTTTGCCCACCATGTCTTTCTATCTAGTCATATTGGCCTGCTAGCTATTTTCTCGTCCCAGAGGTGACATTCCATCTTCCAACTCTACACAGGTGTCTTCAATATACTCCCTCCTTACCCTCACCTCCTCAATCCACTAATTTCCTAGCACATCTCAAGTGTCACCTCCTTCATGACCCTTTTCCTGATACCTCTTGTTACTAGTGCTCTTTCCATTTGGAAATTATTTGGATTGTTTTATGTAGACTTTACATTTATTTACTTGGGTACATATTGTATCTTCCCCTGTCCCCCAGTAGTATATAAACTCCTTGAGATAAGAGATTTTTATTTTTGTTTTACATCCCTGGGAATTGTACACAAAAGGTGCTTAATGAATGTTCACTGAATAGTTGACTTGAGGACCATAAACATGGCTTTTGAAGTGATGGAAGTTCAGAAATTGGCATGGAATGCAAGAGGAATTTCAGATGAGGTATAGTTGTACATAAATAGGGCAATGCCCTTGATTAAACTCAATCTGGTTATGGCCCTTTATGCTCCTTGTAATTGTTGCTTACCTGCATTATCATTTAAAGCGCTTACCAATTAAGGAACAAACATTTATTAAGCACTTACTATATGTCAGGAACTATGCTAGGCTCTGGGATTATGAAGATTTTAAAAAACAAATAGTCTTTGCCTTCAAGAATTTTCCATATTATTAGGGAAAACAACATGTGTACCTATAAGCAAATATAATATAGATAGCAAGTAAATGAAAGCACCATAAGGGCCATGAATGGGGATGGGTTTGTTGCTGGGGTAGAGGAGGAGTCTGTAGAAGGTTTTGCGTGTTCATTTTCAGGGATATCATTTGTCCATTCTATATATTCATTTCTTAGCCATTGCTTATTTCTTTCTGTTATTTTTTTCTTTCTTGCTGCACTCCCTTCGTCCCCACAATATGTTCACATGCAGCATGCCAGTTCCACTCCATGGGAGAAGTTTGGCTGCCTTTCTTCTTGTAAAAATGCTTACAGTTGACTGTACCAATACCTGATCCAGTGTAGTGGGCAGGGCACCTTCTAGAGGCTGGAATGATCCCAAGTTATAAATGGCCATAGAAAGGTGGCTTCTTTTAATTGTAATGGTTTGCTTTTGGCAGCCATTTAGTTTTCACCAGATTTCTAATTCCCTTAACATTTAAAATTGCCAAGTCAGACCATCTGTAAAAGTGGAAAGTTGTAAAACTGAGGTCTCTCGCTAAAGGGATAGTGTCAATATTCTGAAAAGAAGTGAGACAGATATTTGTGGGAACCAAATGCCCCATGTCGTGTGGTCTGGTTGGGAGAGGCCCTTTCTGGATTGCCATCCTCAGCTCTTCTTGGCATTTCCCTGATGTGGGGTTGGTCGGGTCTATAGCTGGTCTTTGTTTCCCCCCATTGATCTCATGTGCCTTGGCAACCCCTGCCGAGGAGCCCAGTACAGGCTTTCATGAGCCAGAAAGGTTAAAACTGAACTGACAGAACAGCCCAGCTCACTGCTGTTGGTGAGTTATTCTGTTTATTCTACATATGTTTCCATTTAATTAAAATGTCATTTTTAATTAAAAATGAAATGTCAAGAAGGAAAAAAAATTTTTTTTTTGGCAAACTCTGGACCGCTGCAGTGAAGGCAAGCAGAAATTCAGTGAAGAGAAATAACTTTGAAAGGATGGGAACAGTATCTTACCCGACACTTTTTAAAATAAAAAAGTCAAGAGGAGATTGGCATAAGATACAATCCACCCCACATATAGGTGCTTCAGAACACCATCACCCATGGCATTTTTATTAATGTCCTTGAATATGTGGGTTCACGTTTTACATTAATGAGTTACACGGACTGGTGCCACATTAGGAAAGAGATGTAGTCTTGAGTCGCAGTGGATGGCAGAGAGTGACAATAAATTGTGTAAAACAACCCTACAGACCATTTCCTTAATTTATTTCATGGAAGTGTGATGCCTCATAGTTCAATACGGAATCTTTATTTTGTTATAAAAAGCTAAGCTTATATTGGCTCTTGAAGTCTTTTGCATCATTTATACCTCCCATTTCAGCATTGAGCTGATAGGGAATGTTCCACATAAAGATTAAGTCCTCAAAGAGATGTTTCCATACTAATGTGACAGCCATAAAAACCACTCTACAAATATGAGGATGAAATTAACCTCACTGGGGGATGAAAGCTAGTACTAGGAGAGCGAGAGACCTCACCTGGAGACTAATAGGCAACCTGTCTTTTTCTGTTGTTGGCAGGTCAGGCTTCTTGGGGCCTCTGGAGTTTCTGGGCAGAAGAAAGAGGTGGACACTGCGGGGGCTGACCTGATGAGGCAGATGAACTAAAGAAGGTCTTTTCCCTATCTGGGGAAAGTGGAAAATGTAGGTACTTTGAGAGGGTTGGTAGGAACTACTTGGCTTGAGTATTGAGAGAGAAGGCTAAGTGATTGGTGACCTGTGTACTTTTTTAGTATTGCCTTGCCCCAAATGACAGAAGAAAAGACATCAGTATGATGGATGAACCCTAGGACAAACCTATGGGAGGAAATAGAGAAGAATTGCTCAGGATGGTCAGATATGGACAGCCTGGAGAGTTGAAGGGAATAGGCACATTAATGAAATCACAGATCCACTGGAGTATCAGAGAGTATTGGGGATTTGGCTTAAATACTGAAATCTGGTGCTAACAGTTAGGAGGGTGCTGTACCTTGGAATACCGTTCATATACAGGAAATGATCAAATATGTTGGAATCTGAAAGAACATTGTCTCTGCAGTATGGAGCAGCAATACTTCTGGCTTTTCTGTTTTTATTTTTCCCTGAAGAGACCATTTAGTGGGAAATTAAAGTCAATGGCTATAAACAAGATGTGCCAAATTCCTACTTATTCACATAAAAATATACACTTGAAACCACCTCCAAAGGAGGAAGGCAGAGGGAAGTTGAAAGGCTGTACCTTTTTCCCGGCTTTCTTGGCTAGTTAGAAGAGATCCAACTACTCTGTTTAGGGACATGTTGATATCTCTTAGAAAACTTTTAAGTTTTCTAATTATATATGATTTCCCCTTCTCTCCCATACACATACAAATAAATACAGAGCTATAATCGCACTGATTTGTATGTTCCCTGCAAAAGTGCAGCCTCTAACCATCCACCTGTTGTGCACATTCTTCTGTAAGTTCACCATAGTCACTGGGGGCGCGGTGGAGTGCCTTAGCTACCTGAAGTCTGCCTTAGTTTCCTCAGCTGTAAAATGGGTATAGTAACAGCACCTACCTTCCAGGGTTGTTGTGAGTAAAAATGAGATAATTATGAAGTGCTCCACAACCCTTAAAGGTGTGTGTATGTGTATCCACACATACATATTATATATACATATATGCTATACATACATATATACATATATAGTATGTATATGTGTGTATATATATATATATATATATATATATATATATATTCTATTTGTATTTTCTTATTATCATGCTCACGGCCCACCTTGCTCTCTCTTAACATTATGGGAATACATGGGGAGCACTGAGACCATCTAGCTGTCATCTTTTCCACTGGGAACAGCCTATCCCCTATTCCTATTGTACATTTCCTTGATGACAAACTTTACACCTGGTCTTTGAAGCATCCCATTGATCATATGTTGAAGACTGCCCGTGCCTACCATTTGCCTTCTGGGTGATATTGATCTTCAGTTCTTTGGACATGGCTGTGGTCCATGTCTAATAATCATGCAACAAAATATCCCCCCCAAAAAAGGGGTATCCCCTTTTCTGTTTCCTGGTTTCTTTAGGCCAGTCATCTTGGAAAATAAAATTGAAAAGCCATCCTGAAAATCAGGACATACTTTTTTCATATCAAATCAAAAATCTCTCTTCCTTTAAGCCTCTGTCTTTGTGTGTTCTTCTATAAATCTGTAGAATGCCTGATCAAAATTCTACTCATAAACCATTTTGTAATCAAAGACAGTGGCATTCAGTGAGAGATCTAGCAAAGAATGCCAAAATATTTTGGAGGAAGAGAAGGCCTATTACCAAGATATAATGTTGCGTTTTAAAGAAAAGAAATTCCCAAATGGTTAATAAATTAACATCAAGATAATGTTGCTTAGTGTTATGGGTAATAAATTGATTTTTAACTCCCTTTTCAACAGTGTTTTTATTTCATATAGATTATCATCAGTATAAAGTTGGAAGGAACCGTATAGGTCCTCTAGCCTAGTCTTTCTCTTTACAGAGAAGGGCTCTGAGACCTAGCGAGGGAAGCAACTTGGCCAATTTATACACACAGTTATGGAACCTCAGAGCTGGGATTTAAGCCTAGGTCCTCTGACTCCAAATTCAAGACTTTTCTCACAGCATGACTGCCTTATTTGTAATACATTTAAAGAATGCATTTTTAGTTAAACAGAGCTAATTATTTTGAATGTACATGCCTATTACCAACACTATTTTTTTTGCTTCCCTTAATTTCTTTGTAAATCGTTCCCATTGTAGTCTCATAATTTAAATACATAATTGCCCCAATAGAAATTGTTATCCATTTCAAATTGATTTTGGCAGTCTGTGCTGAAAACCTTGAAACCTGATTATGGGTAACCAGTATGAAAACCAGAGGGAGTCGGGAGGAAATACATATCTTTCAGGGTTAAATGATTTGACATTATGAAATTTTTTTAATAGCTTACGCCTAATATTCATTACTGAAGCCTGAAGTTGACCATGGAAGTATGAGAAAGGCAAACATTTATGTAACATTGGAGGGAAAATGTCAGTGGCCATGCCAACATTTGTACTTTTATCTTTGTGAAGACATTTTCTCAGAACTTAGAACTCCAGATTCTTTCAGGCCTTCACACAGTTCTTAAACAGCTAACTGCAACCAAAGTTTCAGTCTTGTGTAATGTAAGTCAAGAATACCTAAGCCCATTCAGGAATCGCAGCAAGGAGTCAAGCTATTTTGCCTTTATCCAATTGGGAAAAATTTGCCCAAGTTTGGTTTTCCTTGGATTTAGTGAAAGGCTCTCCTCTTGCGCAGCAGAGAGAAGCATCCATGACTCTTTCTCATCTAACATGGAGCTTGAGTATGTATTTATTTTGAAAATAGATATAGATTCATGTGCAAATTAAAACACTTATTTCCCAATTATAAACTCTTTTTTTTTACTTTGTGGGCAACTTACTGGGAGTAATAATTTTTATTTTTCTGATACGTCAGACCAGAGATTAACTATCATATGCTATTCCCAAAAATATCTGTTCAGTATCGAATGGACGGATGGATAGGTGGATTAAATAGTACCAGATAAAGAGTACATTTATTTTCCAAATGCAAAATAAGTTGGCTTGTCAATGAAGGTGAGAGAAAAGGCAACTGAGTTAAAAACCTGAACCATTCTTACATGTCTGTGGCATGGTAAATCTTGTCTGAGGCATCAGTGAGCGAGAAATAACTAAGACAGGAATAAAAAAACAAGTTAACTCTGATAAGTAAAAATAAGATGACATTTTCATCTCCGTTATCTTTTGAAAAAGAGTGTCTAGACTTCAGTCCAGTGAAGAAATACAATATGTTATTGCATTTGTTGCTTGAGCAATGTAGGTGTATAATTTCTCTGCAAAGGCTGGAATAATAATCATATTTGTTGCACAACAGTATTTTTCTTTTCAATTTTGGTTTGTAAAGAATTTACCAAACTGCTATGACCAAATGAAACAGTTTACTCTCTGTATGAAAGTTATCATTGAAAAGACGAGAATCTGGAATCAATGTCATATAAGTTAATTGTTTTTTTCTCATCCACCCCTTATTGAATGTGAATAGGGATTTGGATAGGAATTATTGTTCTGAGTTCCATGAATTCTCTAGAAATCAGAGAACACTGAAGCACCATCTTAGTGAAAGAGAAGCATCTAGAGTGGTTGGTTGAAAGTGTTCTTCCTGGTTATGTTTACTGGAAACAGAACTGGATCCTGAAAGTCAAGACTGGCATGTGATCGCATTATAGATCCCTTTACAGAAGGCTTTGGTTTTGAATTAAACCTCCTATGTAAATGAGATATCTTGTAGCAGGTATAAGGGTGGAAAGGAATGACTTTCAAGAAAGGCCTGAGCTCTAGACGTGAATTCTGACTTTGGCATATACTAGTCTGTGTAACACTTGAACAAATCATTGAACGTCTTTGAGTGCCTCAGTTTCCTGATTTGTAAAATGGGGGTGGTGATAATTGCTACTTTCCATTACATAGAGTCATTGGGAGGAAAGTGTTTTGTATAAATTAGAGCCCTGAAGAAATACCAGTTATAATAATTTTCATCTGCTTAATCATTAGACATTTTCTCCTACTGTTAGCTCTTCCACAGTGAGAGGAGAATGTAAATTATTTCAATCATCTTATGTTCTTTTCATTTATGATCATTGTGATTAGGGAGAGACTGGACCTGTGATTTCACTGGCATAGGGAACTCTTGAATAAAGAAACTCCTTCTCTTCCTCCTCCTCCTCTTCGTCCTTCTCTTCTTCTCCTTCTCCTCTTCCTTTCTCCTCCTTCTTCCTCCTTTCTTCTTCTTCTCCTCCTTCTCCTCCTTTTTCTCCTCCTTTTTCTTCCTCTTCCTCCTCCTCCTTTTCTCCAATATCATCATCATCATCATTGTTAAAATGTCTTAGTGATTCCTTTTGTCTTTACGTCACAGTCATTCCTGGGGAAAACCCCTTTAAATTGAGTCCTTCCTTGTAATAAAGAAATATAACTAAATAAAACAAGAGAAATAGTGATGCTTCAGATAAAAATATCAATCTCCCCTAATAGTCCCCCACCTCCCTGTCATGAAGAGGAGGCTTGTTTCATTATCTATCCTCTGACACTGTCATAGATTTTTTAAAATTACAATGAATTTAGCTTCCTTTTAGTGACCCTTTTTGAAAACATTGTTGTCATTGCGTATATTGATTTTGAGCATACTTTCAACAATAATGAATGGCAAAATCTGGAGTAAATTGCTCTATAATTTTTACATTAGAAACTTAGACAAACAATGGCACTTGGATCATAAACCCATATTAGACATTTCTAATTCCTCAAATCACTGAGATCACTTCTTAATCACTGTAAATTTCTTTAAAAAGTACAAATGTAAAGTTGCAGCACTAGTTGTTTTCACTAAGAAACACTATTTACTGACAGATACTATAATAAAAGAACTCCTACGTGCAGAATTTCTGGATGAAAATTGTGTCCCAACTTTTGTCCCTCTACCCTGTGACTGAGCTGTGTGCGTATGTTGTGTGTGTGTTTTCTTAAAATAGCACCACAATAAATGCATCAACCAAGGAGTAAAAGTTAATCATATTGACAAAATTTTCACCAGAAAGGCTTGGTACAAACATGTAGTAAGCTACCCTGGTTTTCTGGGCTGGGGAACATGGGTCTCTTGTGTGGCTATTTATGACATGAATTGCTCTCCTGTTCCAAGGATATTTTCCTCTGGTGTTCTGTCTCCAGCGCAATCAGCCTATGCTACCCACCCTTGCAGTCTACAGCAACAGCTGGATTATTCCTTTTGATCAGGGTTAGGGACAACTAGGTTATTCATTTTGATCAGGGATTACTCTTTGGTGCTGCTAGTAACACCCACTTCACCAAGCTGATCACAAAAAAGACAAAAAAACCCACAAAAAAACCCAAGCTACTGGCTTTCCTTCTAACAGACAACTGAGTCTCTGTGTACGATGCTTATTGCTTTCAACGGCTTCTGATTCTGGAGTCTGTTTCTTCGTTCAAGGAACCTTTCCCAAAAGCCAAACCAATGCAGCCAGCTGAAATTTAATTTTTAAAAAATGAAGTTTACATAATAAAGTCTTACAGAAAAATTCAGCAAAAATATTTTGAAGGGGGCTAGGAGAAGAAGTAGGGTGAGGAATAGGTATAAAAACCAGTCTGATCCTTTGAAAAAAGAATGCGGATTTTTTTTTTCTCCTGAAGACCGAAATGCATAAATGTGTGCATTTCTCCTGTGATATTAATGAAATGGTTAATTCTGTTTCCATGGCAACAAAGAACCGCTGTGATAAAAAGCTAAAGGTCTATACATAATGCCCGATACAAGGTCTCTCTAATTCTAAAGCTGATTTTCTTAGCTACAATAGAAGTGATGTGTTTTCAATATCATCTTAAGCTTTCACATCAAATCCTTCTGGCTAATCCAATAAATCGTCCCTGATATAAAGAGGAATACATGTTTGTGTCCTATAAAGCTCATGAAAGAAGTTTACCTATGCACAATCTTAAGACTCTCAAGAGTAAACATATGTTCTTGGGGGTTGGGGGAGCTTATTCCAAGTGTGGACGTAAATCAGAAAATATGCTCAAATGGAAAATTGAGGTAATTTTCAAACACAGCATTATTTTTCCAGTCGGGAAATATACTCAAGAGGGGGAAATGGCAACTTAAAATAAGAGATACCCAAAGTAGGCTTTCTTCTACTGGTCATATTGACCTGAACCCTCACCCTTAGATTTGGACCGGTGGTCTTTGTAGGTGAGTAAATTATTAAAATGACATAAACCATTATAACCATTTCTCCACTGCAGGTTTTGAATAACTCATAGAAATTGATTTTTAAGATAAAGCCATAATATAACACAACTAATAATTGTCTTTGTTTTCTGCTGCCAACAACTGAGAGAAGAAAACTCTTCTATCATTGTCTGATAGCTTATATCTGCATGATGCTTTACTTGAAACCTCAGTTTCTTCGTGTAAAATCTGGAGCTAGTGATACTTATGCTGCTGACTTAGTGGGCAGCTAAGAGGAACAGTGGATAGAGGGTTGGGCCTGAAGTCAGGGAGACCTGAATTCAAAACTGTCCTTAGGCACTTAGCCCTGTGATCCTGGGTGAGTCAATTAACCCCTCAATTTCTTCCCAGCAAAATGCAAATAATGACATCTACCTCCCAGGGTTGCTGTGAGGGTCCACTGTAAATGTAAAACGCTTAGCAGAGTGTTTGGCACATAGTAAACATTATGTTAATGTTCATCATTATTAGGTACTGATTTAGGATGATGGAATCACAGGCTGTGGTAGGTAGAGTTCTGGACTTGCTGGATTTGGATGCAGAAACATCCAAAGTTCCAATCCAACTTTAGACACATACTTAGCTGAAAGACTGCGGACAAGTCACTTAATTCAGTTTCCCAAATGTAAAATAGGAATAATATGGTTAGGATCAAATGTGATAACATAAAAAAAATAAATACTTTGTAAACCATAAAACACAGTATCAGCCCTTGCTATTGTCGATGTGGAGTTTGAAGAGGCCATATGGTATAACTTCTTCGTTTTACAGTTGAGGAAACTGAGGCCTAAGGCTATCCAGTGACTTTTCCAAGTTGATAGAGATAAGGGCTAGAGGTAGTATTCAAACCTAAGTCATCTGACGTGAGTCAATGTTCTTAAATGTCATAGGACCTTTGTAAATTACATGGATGTGAACTAGCTATAATTTTCACTTTCTGAGTAGAGTTAGGTCATAGAAATGGAACATAAGGAAGATGAGAGGTGTCTGGGAGAGGTCTGTGGCTCAGAGGCTTAGTCTGGTTAGCTGCAATGGGTCTGCCATACACAAATTGAGTGTATTCCATGTTTTTCCTGGGGCCATCCTTACATCTAATGTTGCATCAAAGCAGATGCTAGGCCAGGCATCTGACACCTCTATATTTAATTCTGCTACAAAATCAAAATGAGTGGAATTTTCCCCAATATATATTAACACAGCTCTGTCATCCTTTACATAAATAGTGTCAGTGTATTCCTCAGTCACTGGAATCAGGACAAAGAATGGCTATTATATTCATAATCAAGGGGAAGGGGTACTTTTATCCCTAGGCCATCTAATCCACAGTGATAATTTGTTAGCTCATTTCCTGTACAACACAAAATTCAAGAAATTGGATATTTCATCTTTTATTACTAGGCCCAAACCTTCCTCTAATAAGGGTAACTGGAAACTGTGATTATAAGAAGTCTCAAGAACAGATGAATAAGGAGCCTGCTCTTTAGGCAGATGATGACTCCTAGTTATCTGGTTGTTCATGTGTAAATATGAAAGGGAATTATTCGTGTGGGTTGCCTGAAGGAGAAATTTGACATTGACTGCTTTTTCAGAAGTGAGATGCATTTCTTGATTTCTAAGGTAAAATTTGGAGAACTAGTTATTTGGTTGTGAAGCTTTAATGATGGGGAAAATTAATTTTTTTAAAGAGGCTCTTTTTATGTTAGTGGGTGGATTTCATGAAGAAAATTATTCTATATTCTGGATCTTTCTTCCTATCTTTTTGTTTGACCCCACAGTACAGAATTGAGAGTAAAGATTGTAATTAGTCAAATTTGGGTTTGATATTAAGAAAAACCAAATAAAATAATTTCCTCAATTTTTAAAAATAGGGCTTTGTGATTTTTATCAATGTAGGTGTGAACTCTGGCATGGAAATTCCATCCAGCATTACAGATTAGCTACATATGTATAATGTGATCTTAGTTGCCTGGAGCCAAAGAGCGAGTTAAGTGACTTGCCCATGGTCAAGCAACTGGTATGTGTCAGAGACAGGATTTGAAACTCAGGTCTTCCTCCCTCTCTATATACTAGAACATGCTACATCTCCTATTTCTTCGTTCAGTTGTGTCCAACTCTTTGCAATCCCATTTGAGGTTTTCTTGGCAAAGACACTGGAATAGTTTGCCATTTCCTTCAAACTCATTTTACAGATGAGGAAATTGAGGCAAACAGGGTTAAGCCACTTTCCCAGAGTCACACAGCTAGTATTAGTTAGAAGTGAGATTTGAACTCATCTTCCTGACTCCAGGTTCAGCACTCCATCCACTGTGCCACTGAGCTTCCCCTGTATCAAAGCATCAGTAGTGACTGAGTGAGCAGATACTACATACTATATGGTCCCCTCTGAACTAGGGACTGTACATGGAGAAGGCAAAAAGAGTAGATATAGGTTTCTAGCCCTTGAGGAACTTACAGCTGAGCAAGAAGAAGACATTAACATGATTTAGAAATAGTCAAAATGTAGTAGGGTATTAAATTCTTTTCTTCACTCCAATCCATGCTCTGCTCAGCCTCTGAAGTGATTTTCCTGAAAAACAGGAAATTACCTTTCTTATTAAATTCTACTGACTCCTCATAACCCAACTATATCAACTATAAAGTCCTCTGCTTGGAATGCAAAGCTCTTCATGATCTGGTCCCCTCCCAACTTTTCATTCTTTTTATATTTTACTCCCCTTCATGCATTGAAAGATCTAGCTCTACTGGTTTTTAACATGATGTTCCATCTCCCCGTCTATCCCTCAGACTTGGAATGCTCACCTTTTTCATTTCTGTCTCTGAGCTTCCCTGACTTCTGTCAAGATTTGCCTCAAATCTTACCTCCTTCAGGAGGCCTCTCCTGACCCCCATAGCTGTTAGTGCCTTCTCTCCTCAACTTTCCATGTATTTGACATGTATCTTAGATCTACAGTTATTTACACATTATCTTTCAGACCAGAATGTGAGTCCCATAAGAGGGAATGTTTTTGCCTTTATTTGTATCCCAACCATATCTGGTCCATAATAAACACTTAAAATACTTAATTAACTTAATACTGACTTCAATGTTGCTGCTGTTTGTGCTACATTCTTGAAGAGGGATAAGGGGTAATGTCTTGATTTACAAGTGAACTGGATTTAAGTGAGGAAGGGCTATACAAAGTCATCATCCTCACTCCACCATCTGTCCAGTGGCAAGACATAGGTCAGGATGACTGGCGATAGCCTCTTCAACCTACTGATGAGGTGTGTAATACTGCAGAGAAGACAGAGTGAGATGAATTTGGTCTGGGTTTATGAAAATAAGATGTAAATAAAAATGAAATTTCCCTTATCTTCAATTACCTTCTATCTATCAGAAGAGATAACATATACATGTAAAAGTATAAACAAAATATAGTGTTAGAGACTGAGCCTCTAGTTTCATTAATACAAGGAGCTCTAATTAGGAAACTGCTCTTACTGATGGAGATTGGCACCTTCTCTGGACCTTAGAGTCTTAGAGAATTGTTTCAAGCACTGAGACATAAAATGACTTGCCCAGGGTCACATAGTTTGCATTTGGCAGAGGCAGGACTTAAAACCTCCATGTTCTAGGCTCTAAGGTCAGCTCTTCAGCCATGATAGCACACTGCTTCTATTTAGAAAATATGTAAAAAATAAATATAAGGTACTTGGGTGGTGAGGTGGAGGAAAATACTACCAATTGAGTGGTCGATAAAGGTCTCATGTAGAAACTGATGCTTGAGTCTATTTTTTTTCATTTTAAAATAGATTTCACTAATACTTTTCATTTTTTCCCTATTTATATTTTTCCCTATATATCCTCCTATCTCACAGAAAACCAACCTTTAATACAAAGAATTTTTAAAAAGAAAAACTTTACAACATTGATCAATACCTAGAAAAGTCTGACATTAACTATAGTTTTCTACACCAAAAGTCCTCAACATCTGCAAAGAAGGGAAGGAGGTGACTTTTCATATTTCTTATTTGGAACAAAGATTGGTCATTATAATTCCACAGAATTCAATCTTTCACTATTTTATAATTATTCTTTCCATTTATATTGTTATACACACTCTCTCTTTCTCTGTATGTGTGCATGTGTATATCTCAAACCATTATATATATATAATATATATACACATATATATGTACAATGATTTTCCAGTTTTTGCTTACATTATTTTGAATCAGTTTTTAGAACTCTTTTCATAATTCTCTGTATTCATCATATGTGTTATTTCTTTACACCACTATTTCTCTTCTTAACCTAGTTTCACTAATTTTATTTATGTAAAAGTCCTTTAATTACATATAGTTAATGTTGTCCATTTCATCTTTTAAAGTCACCTTTATCATCTCCCATTTGGTTATCAGTTATTAGCTGTGAAAGGTACTTGATCTGTTTTCTTCTACTTTTTATGATAAGAGTTTTAATATTCAAGGCATTTATCCATTCTGAATTTATTATGATATACAATATAAGATGTTGGTCTAAACCTAATTTCTGACAGAATGCTTTTCAATTTCCCTATGAATTCCCACTAATAGGGAGTTCTTTCCTGGGTAAAATAGTTTCAGATTTATTGTATGATGGTTTATTGAATTTAGTTATTTCTGAATCTTCCTTCTCTAGTGTGTCCCAGACTGATTTTTAAAAAATCAGGACCTACTATTTTTGATGGTTCCTGCTGTATCTCATAATTGGGGATTAGAGATGCTATTTCCCCTTATTTCCTACTTTTGTCATCATATTCCCTTATATTCTGTTTTTTCTTTTCCTCCAGATAAATTTCCCTGTATCTAACTCTTTGAAGTATCTCTTAATAGTCTGATTGGTACAGATTTATCAATATCGGTATTATATTGCCGCAGTTTAGCCATATGTACCATTACTTATTTAAATTTTTCTTCAGTTCCCCAAGAATTGAATTTGGTTTTAAAGGAAAATAGGGAGTGTAATAAATGTAGGTAAATAGTAAGGACGTAAGAAGACATCCAGTGTAGATGTTCAAACACAGAAGATAGAGTTGAGCTTGTAAGAGACAGCTAAAAAGCCTCTTTAACTGGACTGTAGTGGGAAGGATTTTAAATGTCAGAGGAGTGCATATATATATATATATATATACATATACACATACATACATACATACATACGTATGTGCATGTATATGTATGTATATATACATACACATTAGAGAAAACAGAGTTTCTGGAAAAAGGAGAGACATAGTACTTTAGAAAAATCACTTCGGCTGAATCATGGAGAATACATCAGAGAAGGGAGAGGTTTTGAGAAAAGGAAAACAATTAGGAAGCTATAACTATAATTCAGGTGAGAAGTGACAAAGGGTCAGAACAAGGGGGATGATGATGTGAGTAGAGAGGAGACAGATATGAGCAGTGTTGCTGAGATATACTCTACTTTGACTAGTAGAGCTATTTTTATACAGGACATATTTGCCACAAACCAGGAAAAATTATTCTAATTGTTTTATTAGGGCTTATGTTAGCACTCTTCTCCTCATTAGCCCAGTTAATTGACACTTAAGTAATCTGAAAATCATAGCACTTCTAAAGGATAAGAATTCCTTTGCTGGTGGGATACTAGTGGGGCAAGGGGTCACTGAGTCACTACAACTTCTGTACACTCAGAAATCTATTCATTATTCTTAAAAAAAAAACCTGCTCCAATAAATGTCTCACATCCCCTTTTGAGATATAGGGCAATTCCTGCCGCAGAGAGGCATTTCTGGAAGGGCACAGTATTGGCGCACTCCATGAATAAACCTGATGTCCCCCAATCTAAGGGTAGGTTTATTAATGGACAGAGCCACAAAGGAATAAACACATAGAAATTCTTCAGAAAGAGCGAAAATGGCAACAGTGAAATCAAAGCAACCCAGATGGCCCATAAGCAAACTAATTATGTGAAAGGCCCAGAAGCAACTCTAAAGTTACCAACCCAGCTGCCTATGGAGTCTGCCAGGTAGCCAGATGTTACCAGGGCAAAAAAACATCTTCCATAGTTCATCAGAGAAGAGCTGCGGCAAGTTGAAGGAAATGATACGGCCCCTACATCTTCCCATCCACCCAATTCATTTCTATATGCCACAAAAGAATATTTACGAACCTTTAAATACTCTAAGAGATATAAAATGCTAAAGGATTTATACATCTCCACATAACGCAAAGAAAGAATTATTATGCAGATTTTTTTTTGCCTTGTCTAGAAAGGCATAATCACAGAACACCGTATACAGGCTCATACATCCATAAATATATTGTCAGAGATGAAGTAAAGAAAATAGCCTTTGTGCATTGTTCCTTTACTGGAATTTAGAGATAAATGACTAAAAAAACCTCAACTTAGGGAATCATGTCTTTTACATTCAAGTATTTTTCATGCCCTCAGAAATAACCAGCTCAAAATTATGCTTGACTTTGAGATATAATACCATAATTGAAAAGATCTGTTTCCCTCTATGTCTTTCCCTGTACCCTTTGCCAGCACCTCCAAAGAGCTTTCTGGGGCAGGTAGTGGAAATCTAGCTCTTAATTGCATGTAGTGATTATATCAACAACAAGAGGGGAGTCAAAAATGGAAAAACAATGGGAGGGGCAACAAATCTGGTCTTTTTTAAATGTTTTCAATGCAAAAGAAATCAACTTGCTGTCCTGTCTGCTGATGATGGAAAAGACCTTGGAAAGCAACACTGTGGGTGACCGTGTGACTGACTTGAATTTCCTTTGCTTTTATTCAATTTCCCAAGAGTTTTCTGCATCTTCATCAATTGGATCCCTAGTAATCACCACCTCTCACACCTGTGTTATTTTCCCCCGGATTCCTTCCTGAGGCAGCAATAAGTTAGAAGACAGGGCTGTTACAGTGAAAGGATACCATCGTGCCTTTGAGAAATGCAGACACTGGGGATCATTTCTAAGCAATAGAATAATTCACTGCAAGCAAGAACAGTTGGACTAGGAATGCTTCAGGTTCAGATCAGATTTTAGCCTGGAAATGGAAAGAATGAGGCAGCTCATCCTTATTGCTTGTATTTACCTTGGTATTTAGGATGTCAGCTCACTGAGGGCAGGCAAGGGATCGTTTGTTGTTACTGTTTGTCTTTGTAATCTCAGAATCTAGAACTATGTATGATACATAGAGGGGTGTGGCAGTAAGCACCCCGATATACACAGGGGGGCATGCTATCACAGGTTCTTTGATCTGCTTTTCTAAAAAGGAAGTAACTTTTGAGGGGTTAACAATCTTCTTTAATCAACCCCATGTATCATTCACTTAGTTCAGGGGAAAAAAGTCAGCACCCTAAAGTTCAGAGAAAATACAGAGAAATCTAAATCAACAGACAGCGCTTCCAAACTGTCTGACAATAAGTAATACATACATAGTTACCAGAGAGGGAAGCACCAACATCTGGGTTTTCAAAGCCAGGGGACTCCTTAGCAGCTTCCCAGAGTCTCCTCTGGCCAAATAAAGAGTTCTAGTCAGTAAGCCCCAAAGTAAAACCTCACATCATAGTATTTATACACTTTTCAGAGCTAGAGGGCTTCACAGCTCTTAAGAAACAGTGCCTCATTCACAAAAGGTGTGGGCCTTCCTACAAATCTTCCCAGGTCCATTAATGGGTGGGGAAGATCTCGTTAAGGAGCAAAATTATATTAACAATAAGCAAACATGCATTATCAATACACAGGGGTGCGATGAATATATATTGACTGATTGTGGTCTGGTACTGTTTGGTTTGTGCCATCAGCAGGCAAGTCTGGCATATAGTAAGTGTTGAGGTCAGTGACTGTTTTGTTTGTTGTCTTAGATCACTATCATCTGATGCAGTGGCTAGAACACCTGTGAAACATGGACAAGCTACCAGCACCATGCCAGGAAACTGAGCTGCTTCCATTTGAAATGTCTTAGGAAGATTCTGAGGATCATCTGGCAGGATAAGGTACTAGACACTGAAGTCCTTGCTAAAGCTGAACTGCTTTCAAACTATGCTTCAGAGAGCGCAACTCCAATGGACTGGCCATGTTGTTCAAATGAAAAATGTACCCTTGCCAAAAAGACTATTTTATGAAGAACTCATGTGGGGCAGGTGATCACATGGTGGTCAGAAGAAGTGATACAAGGACACTCTCAAGGTCTCTCTCAAGAACTTTGGATTTGAGTGCGCAAGGGAGACACTGGCACAGGACTGCTCAGCATGGCGTGCCCCATCAGAAAAGTTGCTGTGCTCTATGAGCAAAGTAGAATTGAGACAGCACAAAGTAAATGTAGGATGTGCAAATATGGAGCACCCACATTTACATGGACTATCTGTGCCCAACCTGTGGTAGAGCATTCTGAGCTCATATTGGTCTGATCAGCCACAGTCTCAGACACACTGAAATTTCACTTTACAATGGTGATGTCATTTTGATCCTCTTCAAGAACGAAGGACAGCAACCAACCAGTGGGTACTTAAATGCATTTTAGATCAAATCTGCCCCATGCCCCAGCCAAATGGATCTACTCGTTGCCTCCAAATACACTTTATTCTTTTTCCATTTCTCTGCCTTTGTTTATAGAAGTCTTGCAATCAGAAATGACTTTCCTCCTACCTTTAATATCTTATCCTAAATTTATCCTGAATTCTACTCCCATTCTTCCTCCTCCCCAAATCTCTCATCACCCGATTTATAATAATATCTTATATTTCTATACTATTATATTATTTGCCACTTGCAAAGTTCTTTCCTAAAAACAACCCAGGGAGGTAGGGAAAACAATTAACCTCATATTACCTATGATGACACTAAGGCTCTGAGAACTTTGGACTCAGAACAGCATGGTATAAGAGAAAGCATACTGGATTTACAGCAGAGGAGATGAGTTCAAATGGCAGCTCTGTGAAGACTTGGATAGCCTCCAGATAATCCCTTAACTTCTCTGGGCCAGCTCTAAATCGGTGCTCCTATTTAGTCTTTGTTATCACCCCCTTCCAGGGGCATTCACAGTTGGGGGTAGAAGCTTGTTATGACCCATGGATGAAGGAAGGGCTAAATCTCAAAGTGACAGCCTCTTTTCCCCTCCCTTGAAGGAGAAACCACTTATAGTGAGGTGTAGGAGGAGAAATGGAATGCGTTCCCCTATGGCACAGGAGAGATATTGGAGAGGAGGCAGAAAGGATAGTTGCCCCTGGCCAGCACTTCTTTGCCAATGCACAGAGTGGTTTAAGGATAGTCTGAGAGGGTGACAGGCAGCCAGGGACATAGAAAACAGAGTACTAGACCGGTAATATGGAAGAGTTCTGTTCAAATCCTGTTTCAGATAATTACTACCTTTGTGACCTTGGGCAAGGGTGACCTCTCTCAGCCTCAGGTTTCTTCACCTGTAAAAATAACAACACATGTCACAGGGTTGTTGAGATGATCACATGAGTTAATGTACTGATATTGCTCTGTAAACCTGAAAGCATCATTTAGAGATGAGGTTGGATTTCTGAGCTGCAGGGGAGCTAAAGTCAGTTGAGTGGCAAACTTCAGGAGTGGGTGGTGTGCTTCAAGGCTGAGTGGGTTAGGGAGACTCAGTTTCCAACTGCTTCCCCCGTCCCCAAACAAACAAACTAGAAGACTCCATGTGGACTACCCTATATAAGGAATACCAAATAGGACAGTTTGTCTGGAATGTGGAGTTTGCAAAAGAGAATTACATAAAATCAATTCTGAAAAGATAGATTTGAACCAGATTGTAGTATCATAATTTAGGACAACTTGCCCAATGCCTTTCTTTTACAGTTAAGAAGCAAAGTGAGGTCTAGGGTGAAGAAGTAACTGGCCAAGTGGAAAGTGGGAGAGCGGGTATTTGAGCCGGGTTCTGACTCTTAATCCAGTACTCTTTTCTCTATGCCTTGCTGTTTTAAATGCTTTATGTGTGGTTATGACCACTTTTTCAGTGTGGGTTTCAAACAAATAAATTTCCTGTCACCTTTCAAAAGGAACTGAGTTTTCCAAGCCTAGCATGCTATGATCTTGAGAACAGCAGCTAACACATGATTGAACAAAGTCAGATGAGTCTCTAGGGAGTGGAGTTTTAGGAGTGAGGTGTGCGTCCATCCCTGACTTACATGATTGACACATGGGCAAAGGGAAGAAGGAAATAACCACCTTTTACAGTTTAGTTACAGCTGGGGAAATCTGAAGACAGACAGAAGTAATTTGCAACTCTGGAAAAGACTAGGTGAGAACAATCTAATTTGAGGAACAAGTTCTAATTAACTAATGAACCATTCCATTCGCATGTCCTGAAAAAATTTGGTTTCAGGGTAAGTTATAAGGCTTAGCTGGTGCAGAGAAGCAGATACCTGAGCCAAGGGACACATAGAAATATCTGAAATGGATAGAAAGTGACCAGATGTTACATGCCATTATCTGTTTCTCATTCCAATGTTCCATCTCTAGGTCTTGGCCCTTGGAATGGTTTATTCTCCTCTTACCTATCCACATCACTTGATTTCCAGACCTAGGATGTTTTTCTTTTTTGCTGTTTAAACTACTGGAGAAAAGGAGTTTTTTTTTTTATTATTATTTTTCCTTTGAACTTCATTCATTCCTAAATAAGTATTTAACATATACTAGAGTCATATAAAACCCTATTCAATATGCTAAATTTGTGTAAAAAAATCGTATGATATTAGGAGGGGGTTATAATTTACATAAATAAATATGTTGACTATTATAAGTACACACAACATACATGCAAATTATTGCATTCCTAGAATGCTGGCAATCACTTTGGGCTAAGGTGACCTAGTAGAGGTAAAGGGGAAATTAGGGAAGAAACCACAGAAGAGGTGGTACCAAAATTAGGCCTTGAAGGACAGGCAGGATTTCAACTGGCAGAGAGAGGGTAAAAGATCATCTCAGGCATGAGAAATTGTATAACAAAGGCCTAATAGGGGTAGGAAAAATAAAAGACTTTTCACAGAACAGTGAGGAATACAGTTTTAAAACAAGAAGAGGAAAAGTGTGAAATAAGGCTGCAAAAGTAGATTGAGCAAGGTTTTGTATGTCTCTCTAAGGAAAGTGGATTTCATTTGGGAGGTAATAGGGTACTACTGAAGCTTTTTGAATGAGAAAGTAACATAATTGGCATGGTGAATTAGGAAATTTAATATGGTAACTGATGGATTGGATAGGGGAGAGTCTGGAGATAGGGAAGCCAGTTAAAAGGATATGAAAGATATTGGAGACAGGGATTTCCAGTGCCAAGATGGCAGAGTGAGGAAGGAACCCTCTGAAGCCCTCCCAGATTCCCCTCCAAACAACTAGAAAACTGCCTCAGAATTGGTCTATGATCAGGGAAGCAGCCTACCAACCTGGCAGGGGAGGTCTGTTTCACTGGAGTGGGAGGGGAGCAAGGTTCCAGAGCAGCAGCAGCAGCAGCAGCAGCAATGTTCACTGCAGGGGGTCTGCAGCAAGGCTCCAAGCCTGGGGTAATCCAGTAGTGAGGCCTCTCTCTTCTGCAAGTCAGTAGCCCCCTAGGCAAGTGGGAAGTCTGTGAACTACAGCAAGGCCCCACCCTAGCAACCCCACTTCTAGTATAAGCCACCAAATAGGCCTTGATCCTACTGCTGAGCAGTAGTGAAGTCCCACCCTAGGGCCCCACCCCTGGAGCAGATACACAACAAAATTATTCCTCTAGGATCTGTGCTGTTTCCATAGCAATTCAGCAGCAGGACTCTACCCCTGGGGCAGACCAGCAACAAGACTCTTTCTCCAGGGCCAGCCACCAGACTCTATTACTATAGTAATCTAGCATCTAGGCCCCATCCCTGGAGCAGGTCAAGAGTAAAGGGACCCCTTCCCCCTGCCCCAATAAAAGTCAGATAGGAAGCCTACCCTTCATAAAAAGCAAGCAGCCAAGTCCTGAAGCCAGTGAAAGCCAACAGTGAGACCCAGAGATCCAGCACAAAAAGCTTGGGAGAGTACAAGACCAGAGCCCAACTCTTACATAAAACCAGAAAGTCAAACACACACACAGAAAGGCAGAAAAAAAATTAGCAAAAATAAAAAAAGAGCTTGACTATAGAAAGGTATTATGTTGTTAGGGAAGATCAAGGTATAAATTTCGAAGAGAACAAGAGTGTCAAAATGGTCACATGTGAAGCCTCAAAGAAAAATGCAATTTGGTCTTAGGTCCAAAAAGAATTCCTGGAAGAGCTTGACAAGGATTTTTAAAAAGCAAATTAGAGAAGTAGAAGAAAAATTGTGAAAAGAAATGAGAGTAATGCAAGAGAATCATGAAAATAGAGTCAGTAGCCTGGGAAAAGATATACAAAAATTTACTGAGAAAAATAACTCCCTAAAAATCAGAATTGGCCGCATGGAAAAGGAAGTAAAAAAGCTCACTGAAAAAAATGATTCCTTAAAAATTAGAATGGAACAAATGGAAACTAATGACTCTATGAGACATCAAGATACAATAAACAAAAATCAAAAAAGTTTTAAAAAATAGAAGAAAATCTGAAATTTCTCATTGGAAAAACAACTGATCTAGAAACTAGATCCAGGAGAGACAATATAAGAATTATTAGACTACCTGAAAGTCATGATAAATCTATCTCTCTCTCTCTATATGTATATATCTATCTATCTATAGATAGATAGATACATATATAGATATAGATATGTATAGACAGATAGATAGCCTGGACTACATCTTTCAAGAAATTATCAAAGAAAACTGCCCTGATATATTATAATCAGAGGGCCAAATAGAAATTGAAAGAATCCATTGCTCACTGACTGAAAGAGATCCCCAAATGAAAACTCACAGGAACATGATAGCCAAATTCCAGAGCTCACAACTCAAGGAGAAACTATTTCAAGCAGTCAATATCATGGAGCTATAGTCAGACTTACATGGGATTTGGCAGCTTCCACATTAAAGAACCAGAGGGCTTGGAATAGGATATATTGGAAGGCGAAGGAGTTAGGATTACAACCAAGAATCACCTACCCAGCAAAACTGAATATAATCTTTCAGAGAAAATAATGACATGTAATGAAATAGAGGACTTTCAAGCATTTTTGATTAAAAGACCATAGCTGAATAAAAAAATGTGACCTCCAGATATGAGACTTAAGGGAAACATAAAAAGGTAAAAAAAGAAACAAGAAAGAAAACATAAGAAATTCAGTAAGGTTAAACTTTTTATATTTCTGTATGGCAAGATAATATTTGTAACTCTTAACAACTTTATTACTTTAAGAGCAATTAGAAGGACTATATATAGACAGGGGGTATGGGTATAAACTTCTTTGATAGGATGATATTCTGCAAAACAAAATAAAAGAGTGAGAAAATTGCATTGGAAAAAAGAGAGGGAAAATTGAATAGGATAAATTGTCCCACATAAAAGAGGTATGAAAGCTATTATAATGGAGGGGAAGATGGGTGGTGGTGATAAGGAAAACTTAAACCTTACTTTCATCAAAACTGGCTCAAAGAGAATAACATACACACTCAGCTGGATATAGAAATCTATCATACCCTATAAGGAACTCTAAAAGGATAGGGATAATAGAAGGGGGAAGGGAGACTAATAAAAGAATAGGTAGATTGGGGAATATGGTGATCGGAAATAAAATTCTTCTGAAGAGGGAAAGACAGAGGGGAATAAACAAATGAAAAACAGCATGGAAGGAAATACACAGTTATCATAACAGAAAACAAAACAGAGACCCAGAGAGACTAAATGTCTTATTCAAGGTCATGTAGTTGGAATAGATCACTTAGTGGCAGCGTTGGGATTTGAACTCAGCTCTAGTGACACTCAAAGTTCAGCACTTTTTCCACTCTACCCCTCTACTTCAAGAAGGGAAGAAGGGAAGAATGGAGAGAGAAAGGAAGGACATAAGGGAGTGAGGGATGAAAGAGGAGAGGGAGGGAGAAAGGAAGGAAGTAAAGCAAGGAAAGGAGTCAGGGGAGGACAGAGGGAGTACAGAAAAGAAGTAGTGAGGCAACAATGGAGGAGACAGAAGGTAAAAATAGACGGAAGGAAGGGTGAGAGGGAGGAAGGATAGACAGAGGAAGCATATATTACTAGAAGACACAAGAATTATAGCTTGTCCACAAGTTCTAGCTTGTAGAAAACAAAGGATCACTGACAGATAAAATTCTAGGGATAACGTGAAAGGGAAAAGAGTAAAAGGGAGAGAGTTGATGAGGTCACCTTGGATCAGTTTGTGAAAGCAAATTATGATCACTATAAGATAATGTTTTTAAAATGATTTGTAAATAATTTTACAATGAATTTACCATTATCCTAAGACAATAATTTCCTTTGTTCAAAAGTTGACAAGTTTAATTATTAGTGCATTCTGCAATGACCTTATTGATATGGGTAGTGCAAATCACAGCTTATCCTTGACTGCCCATTCAGTGCACAGTTGTCTGTGTCTTTCCATCATCTTACATACCACAAGAAACCAACACACCCTGGGATGTTTTTCACTTTCTCAACTTCACAAAGATACCAATGGACCATGTTAGCTATCTTTTGACAGATAAACTATTTCATGCTCTCTTAATTTGCTTATGGTATCACCCTTTAGGTATAAATCATGTACCCATTTCAACCTTATCTTGGTATATGATATGAGATGTTGGTGTCTACCTAGGTTCTGCCACAGTTTTCCAGTTTTCCCAGTAGTTTTTGACAAATGATGAATTTCTGTTCCAAAAGCTTGGATCTTTGGATTTATCATATATTATATTACTGTGGACATTTACTATATATAGTTTGTACCCAACCTATTCCGCTGTTCCACCACTCTTTTTCTTAGTACCAGATTGTTTTGATAATTAACACTTGATAATACAGTTTGAGATTTGATAGGGCTAGACCACCTTTTTCACATTTTTTATTTCCTTTAGTTCCTTGATATCTTGAGCTTCTGTTCTTCTAGATGAATTTTATTAGTTTTTCTTGCTCTATAAAATATTTTTGACAGTTTGACTGTTATAGTACTGAATAGATTAATTTAGGTAGAATTGTCATACCTAGTATAGTACATGTATCTGAGGGCACTTAATAAATGTTATTTTATAAACATGGAGCCGTCTCTGAAAGTAACTAAGGTAACAATTAGTCTCTTAACATCTCTCAGAAAAACTGACTGATGCAATGATAATCTGCAAATTTCTGAATGTCTTTTGCTGGGGGTCTCCCTCACTAAATACAGGAATTTTTAGCCTCTCTTCCAGGTAATGCTTGAGTCTTTTTATTAGGAATATCTTCTTAAGGCAATAAAAGACCTCCCAGATCTCTGAAATGTTGAGTCTTCTAGCAAGGGTACATTAAAATCAATTAGTGCTCTCAATCTTGCGTTTGATACCCAAATTATTCACCTCCTTTTGCTGAAGAAAAAAAAGACAAGCTGGAAATAATCTAAAGATGAATAACATTTTTCTCCCAGTTTTCTTTTGCTCCAGTCTTTCCTTTGGAATCTAAACTCTATTAATTGGCCAAGGCAACAGTCTTTTCAAAGCCAGGATATTTCAATACTTCATTTTCTTTCCCCTTTCTCCTCTCTCCTCTTTTCTTTGGCACGCCTGTGCCTCAGAGCACATACCCATGAAACCCGTCATATCTTGAAATCTCAAACACAGATGGATTAATAATCTCTAACTCCTGGCTAGTTTCAGTGGCCTGTTCACTCTTCTGTAGTAGTTTAAATTTCAAATTTTCTCTTAGACTGAAAACATGAGCTGCTTTTCATGGTGGATTGCACATTTGATTTGTCTAAACTAGACTGTATGCATGTATCCATACATACACATAGCAGAAAAAAGATACAATTAAAATATTGTAGTGCACAGACCCAAATGAGTATAACAGAGTTCAGGAATTATGTGAATTAGAACCCTGCCCTTTCCCCATTGGTTAAAATTCTTTAGATGATGAAAAGAAAGAAGTTCTGATAAAATAATAGCTATTGAGGTTTTATTTTTTTCCTGGTACAAGTCTCCATCAATTTTTTTTAATACTTTAAATTAAGACAAATGTTTTTAGGCCCTGCTAATTTGAAAGCAACCAGATATTGCAAATGTTTTCCATCCATTTTCTCCTATAGGATGGCAGAGTTTAAAAATTGGCAGGGACCTTTGTGGCCAAGTAATTTGGATTTTTGCTCTTCCATGACTGGTGGCCCTAAGTTGCTTATGTGATTCTATGTTCAATACATTTTTAAAGATAGAGGCTAAAAATATGTCAAAGACCTCTATCTATTTTAATTCCTATCAGCCTCTTGACTTATATATAACTATTGGGAAATAAGTTTTCCTTTGTCATTTCTTAGCCATACTGAATTAAAGGGTGATTTTTATGTTGCTTATTATATTTCTTGCAAGCATTATCGTCTTTCCTCTTTTAGTTTGAGGCATTTGCATAGTTTTAGAAAATCTCTTCCCTTTTTTTATTTTTTCATTTCCTTTTATTTTTCATTTGAGAAGCATTTTTTTCTCTCCCTGCCATCTATTGCTCAATTAACAAAACAAAACAACCTTGTTGCAAACATGCATAGTGATACAAAACACATTTATGTATTACTTCTGTCAAAAAATGTATATCTCATTCTACATCTTGTATCCTTCACTTCTTTGTCAGGAGATAGGTCATGTGGGTCATTATCAATCATCTGTATCATTGTAGTGATTAGAGATTTTATGTGTTAAACTCAAGCCCCTTGTTGGCTATTCCTTCCTTACAGCTAGAAGGGGCCTCTAACAACAATGCGATATTCACGGTTCTGAATTGCAAAACATAACACTTTCCACATGGAAGACAGAACCAAAACTTTAATTCAATTACCAGAAAGCCAAGTCCATCATAGTAACAAAGAAATCTATACATAATAACAATGCAGAGGGCTTCCCACAGATCAGTTCCCTTAAACAAAATCACAAACAAGCTCTCCCAGTCACGCTACTTGCTGCCTGTTCCCTCTTTCCCAGCTCTGACTGCTCTGACTCACTTGTTGCTTTACTTGTTCAGCAAACTCCTCCCACCACAAGGTCCATGTGAGTTAGACTTTCATGTGACCCAGGCAGGTCACATGGGCCTATTAAAGGATGGAAAAGATCTTCCCCTTTAAATTACCATTACAGGACACAATAGGTCATCTTGTCTAATTCCATTATTTTACTGACAAGGAAACTGAGACCCAGAGACTAAGTGTCTTATTCAAAGTCATGTAGTTGACATTGATCACCTAATGGCAGAGTTGGGATTTGAACTCAGCTCTAGTGACACTCAAAGTTCAGCACTCTTTCTACTCTACCCCTCTACTTCAAGGAATGGAAGAAGGGAAAAATGGAGAGAGAAAGGAAGGACAGCAGGGAATGAGGGATGAGGGAAAAGAGGGAAGGAGAATGTAAGGAAGAAAAGGTAGCAAAGGAGTCAAAGGAGAATAGAGGGAGTATAGAAAAGAGTTAGGAAACAATGGAGGAGAAAGAAGGTAAAAAGAGAGGGAGAAAGAAAGGAAGGGGGAGAGGGAGGAAGGAGGGAAGAAGATAGGAAGAGAAGGATAGACAGAGGATGGCATATATAACTAGAAGACACAAAGATTATCGTTTGTCCATGAGCTTGTGCGATAATAGAAAACAAAAGACCACTGACAGATAAAATTCCAGGGATACTGTGAAAGGGAAAAGAGTAAAAGGGAGAGAGTTGATGAGGTCATCTTAGATCAGTTTGTGAAAGCAAATTATGATCACCATAAGACAATGTTTTTTAAATAATTTTACAATGAATTTGCCATTATCATAAGACAATGATTTGCATTGTTCAGAAGTTGACAATTTAATTATTGGTGCATTCTGCAATGACCTCATTGATATGGATGGTGCAAATCACAGCTTATCCTTGACTGCCCATTCAGTGCACAGTTGTCTGTGTCCTTCCATCATCTTACACATTACAAGAAACCAACACACTCTGGGATATTTTTCACTTTCTCTTAACTTCACAAAGATACCAGTGGACCATATTAGCATACCTTTGGCAATCCCTCTGTCTTGCACTATTACCAGACTTCCTTTTTCATTCATACTTCTGTCATGACTTTCTTCACCAATCTTCTTTTTCATAGTTACATATCTGTGATCTCAAAGACAACTCAACCAGCCTTCTTTCTTCCACTCATTGTGTGTTTGCAGTTTCTGTCCCATCATACACACATACACAATCACTCACTCACACACACGGATGGGGAGCAAGCACCGTAGAACATAAAGTCAGTAGTATGTCATAATCTAGACAATAGACATTCTTCAACCTCATAGATTTTCTTATGTAGATATTCAAGCCAAACTCTTTAAGTAATTTAATACAATCCAATTTTTATTAGAACAATATTTTGTTAGGCTGCATTGTAAATATTGTATATTGTATCTATCCCTATATAAGCTATGACTCCTGATACTGCAAATATGTCCAAGAGGCAGCACCATTTTGTATTCTTTCTGAATGACCCATGATATTAATATTCCAGTTAAATGTGTTCTCCCATTTTGTTTTTATCCTTTTGACAATAGTGTTTGTGTGGTATTAGGTCCCTTTTCCCTTTTCTTTTCCCCTTTCCCTTTTATGAGGATGGGTTCAGATCAATGACTTTTGTTGATATAGAAGTTTCCCAGGATGGGAACTCCTTCTAAAGACATATCAATTTCTATTTAGAGAGTTGCTATTACCTTATAACCTTGAGAATTTAAGTGAATTGTCTACAATCATCTAGATATTATGTGTCAGAATGGTATTCCTGATTCCAAAGCCAATCCTTTTTTTTCCCTCCACAATCACCCAAGAGGTAGGGTGGCATACTGGACAGAGTGCTGGACTTATTATCAGAACAATCTGGATCCAATCCACTGTCAGGCACTACCTAGCATTGTAACCCAGCCTTATCTTCTCAGCCTTATCTTCCTACTTATCTTCTATCTCCCTTATCTCAGTTCACCTCAATTTTAGCTTCCTCATCCACAAAATAGGGACAATATAAGCACCTATTTTACAGGATTTAGGTTAAAATGAGGTACTACAGGGACAATGCTTTGCAAACCTAAAAATTGCTTTGTTCATTCATCTTCAATCCTGTCTGACTCTCTGTGACCCCATTTGGGGTTTTCTCAGTAAAGATACTGGAGCAGATTGTCTTTTCCTTCTCCAGCTCATTTTACAGATGAGGAAATTGAGGAAAACAAGGTTAAGCGACTTGCCCAAGGTCACACAGCTAGTAAGTGTTTAAGGCCAGATAGGAACTCAGAGAAGGTGAGTCTTACTCCAGGCCCAGCACTCTATTCATTGCACCACCTAAATGCTTGCAAACCCCATCCTTAATCTTTAATTTGTCAATACTTTTTTTGGTTTGTTTTGTTGGTGTTCCCTATAACTGTTTATATAATTAATTATTTGTTTATTAATTGTTTATATATTTAATAACAATAGTTATTATTGCTTTAGTATTACCAGCTGCAGCAGCTGTAGTAGTAGTAGTATTATCACCCTAAGGTTAAAGCCCAATAGATAAGTAATCAGTGCTCCTCAGATCTGTCAGATTGCCAAGACAGTAAGCACACCCTTTTGACCAATCAGATATGGAGGCAAGGGGGCTGAGGCCACCTGTATCAATGCTGTATCCTTGCTGAATATTCTTTTTATATTATTGTAAAGTGAATTCCTTTTGGTTAAGTGTAGATCATCTTTATGTGTATCATTTTGTTCAAATTCTGAAACCATCTGCTTGGCCTGAGTCATGTTTCTTCCAAAACAGAGGGCCTTTCAATATCATTCTTAGAAGGCTAGGGCTAGGTCTATGGACTGGACCCATGATTTTTTGGTTTAGATGACTCGAGATGAAGATCTCCCAAATCCAGCTCATGCAAGTTTGGTGCCTTTTCTGAAACTTAGCGTCTAGCTGACTTGCCTGGAACATTGAGAGTTTTAAAGTGATTTTCCCAACATCTTGACTACGCAGATATAGACTTTAATGTGGTCTTCTTTCTTCTAAGGCCAGTTTTCAACTCATTCTATTATGTTGCATCTCAATGGTTATTTTATTATTGTTGGTATATCACAATGCCTTTGCAGAGTTCTGTGTAGGGTGGGGAAGGAAAATATCTTTATTAAGGCTGTTATCCTCAAGAAGCTTTCAACCATTAATTTACTCTCAGCAAGGAATAATAAGGAAACATGAAATACGTTGCCACCCTCTCTCGTTATCAGTCTGCCCCTGCCCCCCCCACACCCCACCCCCCATCCTCGGAGCATAGGCACTGACTGCCCTGGCTTCTTTTGAGTATTCATTTGTTTGTGAAGCTTCTGATGCCTGGAACCAGCCATGTTTCCTGAAACTTGCCTGTGAGCAGCACACATGCTGAAAGGAAGGTGGAAGGATTGGGGGCCCAAGTCAGACCCACACAGGGCAATCCGGAGGCCACTCAGACTGTCTTATTCTTATTTCTTTCTCTGCCTCCGCATTCTTTCAATAATTTCTGGGCTGGAATATTGGGAACCAAAGGTGGTTGAGATTCTTGCCTCAAGTTAGAAGCAGAACCACAAATTGAATTGAAGGGCTCTTATCATCCACTCTTGTGCTCATTCTTCCTGAGGGGAGGAAGAAAAAAGGATGTAGGTGCTTGCTGAACCCTTTACCTAATCTTCAATCTTTCGATGCTTTTTTTTTTTGTTTTATTTTGTGTTGTGGGGTATATTTTGGTCTTGTATCTCTGGCAGAGCACTTAGATTCCATGGAGACAGACACCATAGAAAACATGGTTAGATGAATAAACAAACACTATTAATAAACAGGTAGATCTCAATTTCAATTGAAGCACAGGAAGGAAAATTACAGGTAGGAGAGAGGAGGCCTTGACCCAGATGTTGATTAATGTAAATGATAGAAAAAAATGCTAGCAATATATAAGCTTGATTCATCAGTGGTTGTGTAAGAAAGACGACAGGGACATAAAAAGACCAGAATACAGAGAGGATTGCTTAGAGACTGCAGAATGCAGTGCATGGAAAGCCACTATATAAATCCAATAAATAAATAACTATATAGAGATACATAAATCAATATGACCCACTCCCATAGGCTATTTACTAGTGACAAAATGACTTGGCTTCTTTTATAGTAGAGCAGGTTATGGTACATATTAGAGAAATAGTAAATATGGATGCAATGAAAAACAGTATCAAATCCTTTATAAATACTATATATCAGTTAATGAAAGGCTAATGCAACCAAGGGACATAAGCTATTTGTGATCAAACTAGGCATGTGCCAACAATTTAAAGGTGTCTTTGGCAATTTTTGAAACAATTAAAGTAGAGACCTTAGCGGTATTATATTAACTAATAAAATAAGAGTCAAGACTCAGAGGTGACACATTTATCAACACCCTTACCAATTTTTATATGGGAGATGGTTTTCATTTCTCCACGTGGTAGGTATTGATGGCCAAATGAAACATTATCATTTGAGGGGAAGGAATAGGAGTTTATTAATGGCTTTCCCGTTAATAGAATCAATTTCATGGAATAAACTGTTTCTAATGTGGGAGGAGTTCTGGATTTAGAGCTAGAAGACCAGGTGAGTTATGCTGGGAGTTAACTTTCAGCAAGCTAGCTAATAAAAATGTGCTGCCACGGTTGTTGTAAGGAAAATGCATGCGTGCAGCAGAAATGGACAGGAGCTCTTGTAAACATGCTCCTAGTGGGAGCATGCTGCTATAACAGCTCCCTTAACCCTTCAGGTGCTCAGCAAATGATACGTCTGGTGTGTTAGCTAAGAGTATGAAAATATGAATAGAACACTTGTGTCCATGTTATATAAGCGCAGTAGAAAGTGTCCATATGTGTGTGTATATGTGTGTACAGGGGGAAAGGGGATGGGAGGAGCACATACATTTATTATGCATGTGCCAGGCTGTGGCTAAGCACCTTACAAATATTGGTCCATTTGAGCCTCAGTGCAGTCCTGGGCAGTAGGGGGCTATTTTATCCCTGTCTTTTACAATTGAGGAAACTGAGGTAAACAGCTATTAAGTGACTTGTCCAGGGTCATACAGCTAGAAAGTATCTGAGATCAGCTTTGAACTCTGGCCTTCTGGAGTCCACAACCAGAGCTCTATCCACTTCACACCGAGCTGCCTCTAGGTGATCTTTCCAGGTCTCCCTCCTTGCATTTTCACTGGTGGTTGTTCTCCAGATCCAGAATACTCTCTTTTTCTTTACCTTTGCTCTTTGGCTTTCTTATCGTTCTTCCAGTCTCATTCAAAATCCCACTTCCTGAAAGGAGCTTCTTTTCATCCCCTTTAATTCTGGTGCCTTCCCTCTGAGATCACCTTTTATCTACCCTGTGTATATCTTGTACTACCTGAGTGTTTGCATATGGTTTCCCTCCTTACAGTGTGAGCTCCTTGAGGGCACGGATTAGGATCCTTTTTTTTTTTTTTACTTTTATTTTGTATCCCCAGCATTTAGCACACTTAGCACCTGGTCAGTTCTTGGTGACTAACCTCTGGTCCACCCAAAAATTATCCAGCCAAACCACCCTACATGCTGTTCCTCTGCCATGTTATTCCTTTCCTATCTCCATGACTTGATAGTCATCCCCCATGTCTTTTCTACCTCTAAAATCCTTCAAAGTTCAACCTAAGTGCTTGCTTTTCCAAAGGTCCCTTCCTGATCCCCACAGAAGCTAGTGCCAATTCCATCCCCCAATTATTTTTTATTCACTCATGCACATATTGCTTTCCCTCATTACATGTAAGCTCCTTGAGGGCAGAGATTATTTTATTTTTGTCTATCCCTAGAGATTAGTACAATGTGATGCATATTTAGTGCTTAATAAGTATTTGTTGAATAGAATGAATGAATGGATGTGTGATTCATAGCAAGCTGCTGAAAGTCTTTACCCTCTGCTTCTCACTGCCTTCCAATGTTACAGTGAAGGTAAAAGGATACATGTTTGTTAACATGCTTGAAAAATGTAAAATACCATGTAAGATGAACTATTATGAGCTGCAGGATCTTGCATCTTGTCTTTAATATTTATGATAATCCTTACTCTATTTCATTTTTGCTTTTAACAATCTAGGCTTTCTAGTTGCAAGTTAAGTTTTCCCCTGTTACACCTCTACCAATATACCAAGCATTTTCTTTTGTTAGTTTCTAATTCAATTTTATCTTCAGATTTGCGTTCTTTTAACTCCCCTTACCTCCCTCTCTCCCTCCTTCCCTTCCTCCCTCCTTTCCTCCTTCCTTCCTTCCTTCCTTTCTTCCTTCTTTCCTTCCTTCTTCCTTCATTCCCCCTTAAGGAAGCGAGAAAAATAAAAGCCTTGTTACAAACATGTATAGTCAAACAAAACTAATTCTTTCATTGGCCAAGTCCAAAAAAGAGTGCTCATCTGCACCTTGAGTTCATCATCTCCCTGTCAGGGGATGAGTATTTTGTAGATGAGTAAACAGAGGTTCAGAGATATTAAATAATCTGCTCAGGGTCATTCAGGTTAGTAAATACCTGAGGGAGGATGCAAGCACAGGTCCTTCTGACTCCACACCCCCGGCTCCATTCAGGATGCCACCTAGTTACCTTAGCCTTGGATAAGCTTGCTTTGTATTCTATGAGGAGGTCCTCGTATCTCATGAAATTATTTTTGGCCTTTCTCCTGAAGATGAATAACATAAGGTGTAATGATAAGGTTAATGAAAGGGGGGGTGGAGAAGAGAAGAGATCTTCTCTGCCCATTAATAGACTTCAATACGTTTTGTTAATTTCTAGTGAGGCACTGGGTCAGAGGGTCCTGCTCTCCTGATCTGGAGTGTATAAATACTCCAAGGTGAGGTTTTACTTTGGGGCTTAGTTTTTGCAAGAAGGTTTGTGTCTCAGATGAGACTCTGGGAAGCCAGTAAGGAAACCCCGCCCCACTCTCCCTTATCCCCTCCCCGACTTTGAAAACCCAGATGTTGGTGCTTCTCTCTCTGGTGGCGATGCATGTATATAATGGTCAGACAGCTGTTTCTGTCTGTTGATCTGTGATCTATGTATTACTTATGGTCAGATAGTTGGGAGCCCTCTCTCTTGATCTTTATTTTTCTGTTTGAATTTTCTCTGAAGTTCAGGGTGCTGACTTTTCCCCTTAAATTATATGAATGATATATGGGCTTGATTAAAGTACACTGCTGACCCCTCAAAAATTGCTTTCCTTTTAGAAAAGCAGATGTAAGAATCTATACAGCAGGACTCTCTGGTATATGCTGGAGTCCTTGCTGTTATAGTAGGACATACAGGTTTTGTAGTATTTTGAAAAATTGGGATACTCTGGTGAAGGATAAGGGGTGGTTGAGTCTGAGTCCATCGCTTCTCCATCAGGAGGTATGGATTAATGAGGCCAGTATTGTTGATTATCCTGGTTACTATTCACATTTTTTATTTGCTTTTCTCCTTTGTCATGTAGCTTTAGAAATGGGTTTCCCAAATGTTCTACATATATATCACAGACTGCATAAAAGGAAAATGCTGGGCTACTTCCATCTGCCAGATGTCTTTTGAAGGAGATGCCAGCTCAGTGTCTTCAGTGCCCTCCCCAGCCTCCCCACGATCTCTGCTCTCTAGCTTCTCTATCTTCTGGCTTTTGGGGCATAATATTTTTCCTTATCTTTTGTGTCTTCAAGTCCCATGTCCCATCTGTCACAGAGTTCTGAAATAGAGGGTTCAGAATAGGAAATTCCTTACCCTGTTGCTGGATGCCATTTGAAATAATCCCACTGATTCAGGGCAAATACCTCTGGAGTTGGGCCAGGCATGGGGTTCCAAAGGACAAAATCCTTGAATTTTCTGGGCTCTTTATTCCCTATCTGTCTCATGGCAACGGATTTGAATTTATTGTGTTTTGAAGAATGCTATCCACAGTGTATAATCCTTTGGACAAAGTGTGGATAGATATAAGAATGGAGGTAAACAAATACATACTGTTTGGTTACCTATGTATTAGAAAATAAAGTCCTTGCTCCCCAGATGCTTTAATATCAGTATTGTAAAATACCTCTCATTTCCAACTAGTTGCTTTCATTTTTTTCAGTGCAAACTTTCATATATGCCTACATCAATACCTGTATTTCCCTTAGCTTTCTTCAACCCATCATCTGTGTTCAGTGTGCTTTTTGAGAGTAGGCTCAATGCTTCTTAGAATGTTAGCTGCTTGAGAGTCAGGTTTGATTCGTTCTTGGTATCTGTACCCTCCAGTCCCTGGAATGTAATGGGAGCTTAAATATTTGTTAAATTGACTGTAGCTATATATATATGTATATGTATATGTATAGATACATATATATATATATAGCTACAGTCAATTTATATATATACAGTCAATATATATATATATATAGCTACAGTATATATATATATGATATTCAGTATATATATATAATATATTATATATATTCAGTATATATATGATATACTGAAAAGTATATTAAAAATCAAAAGGGTTTGTGGAATAGATAAAATCCCCCAAACTAACATTTAGTAAGCCCTTACGGTGGGCCAGGTGGGCAGCTAGGTAGTGCAGTGGATAGTTCAAATCTGACCTCAAATACCTCCTAGCTATGTTACCCTGGACAAGTCACTTAACTGTGTCTTCCTCAGTTCTTCATCTATAAAAAGAACTGGAGAAGGAAGTGGCAAATCATTTTACTCTATTTATCAAGAAATCCCCAAATGGGGTCATGAAACGTCAGACATGACTGAAACAATCCAACAATTAAAAAAATATATGTCATGATCCTTAAACTACCCATAACACCCTCTCCCCAGCCCCTTAGCTAAGGACTTTGCCAGGTGTAAAGAAAATTTTGTCAATTCACTATGAGATTCATCTTTTTATCTTATGATATGCTGACATCCTCTCCCATTCTCTCCTCTTTTATGTCAATGCAGAGGTTGCTTTTTCTCCTTGCCAAGGCTAACCCTTCTATGTATATCTTCTACCTCATCTCCTCCAGCAGAGTACTTCCATTATCATCCTTTCTTTAATCTCCCCCTATTTGCTTGTCTTCAAATATGTCTGTCTCTCCATACTTCAAAAAAATACCTTCATTAGACCCTACCATGCCACCAAGCTTTCTCAACCTATTTGTTGCCTCTTTTCACACTCCTTGTACAAGTTGTCTTACACTCATTGCCTCCACTTATCCTCTCACCTTCTTGTAATTGCTTAATCAATGAGCACTTATTAAGTATTTAGTATCTGTCCAACACTGGGGATATAAAGACAAAGGGGGAAGGAACAGTCCTTGCCCTCAAGAAGTTTTCAATCTAGCTAGTGGAGACAACTCCAGTTAGAAGTTTCTAATAGGCATTTGGTTAGGTAGGAGATCAGGAGAGAGACATGGGCTTTACATATGGAACTGATAGTCACCAACACAAAATGATAATTAAATAATATATATATCTATAGATAGATATACATAGATATATAGATAGATAGACATATCCATCTATCTATATCTGTCTATATTGCTTTATCCAAAGTAGACAAAGTTTATTTGGGAAGGAAAGCACTAGCAGCTGAGAGGATCAGGAAAGCTTCGGGTAGGAGGTCACTTTTGAGCTGAGCCTTGGATTCAAATAGGCAGAAGAGAGAAGAGCATAGATGGTGCAGTGGATGGAAAACTGGGCCTGGAAGACTCATCTTCTCAAGTTCAAATCAGAACAGACCAAACTCAGTCACTTACTAGCTGTGTGATCCTGGGAAGGTCACTTAAGCCTGTTTGCCTCAGTTTCCTCATCTGTAAAATGAGCTGGAGAAGGAAATGGCCAACCTTTGCCAAGAAAACCCTGGATGGGGTCACAGAGAGTCAGACAGGACTGAAACAATTGAATGGCAGCAGAAGAGGGTATGTCCTAGGATGGAGGATGGTCTACACAAAGGAATAGACAAGAGACAATGTCACATATATGGAGAGTGGTGAGAAGCCCAGTTTTGCTGGACTATGATGCACATGATGGGAAGTAATGTGACATAAAGCTAAAAGAAAGAGTAACCTGAGGTCAGATTGCGAAGCCTTTAAATGTGAAAGAGGAGTTAACATTTGAAGTATCAGGGAGTCCCTGGAGTTTATTAAATAAGGGGAAGGTGGTAGCAACATGGGCAATATTCAGCTTTATGAAAATCACTTTGTCAGCTTCTTGGATATTCGACTGGTATGGGAAGAGACTTAAACCTGGGAGACCAAAAAGTTGGCTAATGTGCTAGAGGTGATGAGGACCTCAACTGGATGCTCTATGAGTGGAAAGCAGGAAATGGATGTGAGATGTCATAAAGACAGAGCAAAATTTGGCAACTGATTAGATATGTCAGATGAGAAAGACTTTGGTTCAGGATGATTTTAAAGTTTTGAATGATTAGAGAAATGCTTATAGTCTCAACAAAAAGAAGGAAGTTCAGAAGAAGTTTTCAGAGGAATGACAATGAGTTCTGTTTTGGAACGATGGAATACATTTTTCCCTCCAGTTATAAGTTTCTAATAGGCATTTGGTTATGTAGGAGATCAGGAGAGAGACATGGGCTTTACATATGGAACTGGTAGTCACCAACACAAAATGATAATGAAATACAAATTAAATAAATAATGTGAACTAATGAGGCAAGACAGAGAGCCGATCAATGAGAGAGAGAGGGGGAGAGGAAGGAAAAGGGTTGGGGGGTAGATGGACATGGATGGAGAATGGATTTGGGACATAGCTTTTGGATACACTCACAGTTAGGGATTGTCACAGGGATGATGCTCCAACAAGACAGACTGAGAAAAAGCAATGGAACAAGAAGGAGGAGATCCAAGAGGAGTAGTCATAAAAAGCCAAAGAGGAGAGAGAATCCAAAAAAGGACAACTCGTTAACAATGTCAAATCCTATTGAATAATCAAAAAAGATAAAGGCTGAGGGGGGGCGGAATCCATCAGATTTGACAATGATGAGACTATTGGTGACTTTGGGGAGAACAGTTTCTGTTGAGTGATGAGATCAAACACCTGGATTTCAAAGTGTAGAGACAAGAATGAAAGGAAAAGAAGTGGAAACCATGATTGTGGGGAGTTCCTGTGGGATTTGGGCTAAGAAAAGGGAGGAATAATAAGGTGATTATTATTCATTTAATTATATTTCTAGAACTCTTCAATTACCTGTTATTTATACAATTATTTCTATACTGATTATTATAAGAAATGCTGATAATAGAAAAGATTTTCCCTGGAGAAGACGACAGTGAGGAATTTTAAAGGAAGGGGCCAAGGGTTCTGAGAGCCTATTTATAGGTAGAAGGAAAGGAATCCATAGAAAGAGACGGGGAGTAGAAGAGTGGAGGAATAGGTAACGGGGGAAATCTGCTGGAAAAAGGATGGTATCAAGGGTACACATAGACATTGCAGCAGGGAGAAGAACCATCTCATTATCAGAGATTGGACTAAAAGAGAGAATGAAAGAAGAGGTGAAGGGATTGTGAGAGGAGAGAAAGGAACAATGAATCTTCTGAGTTTTCTCATTAATGCATGAATTGGGGTCTTTAGCTGTGAAATGAAAGGAAGCAAAGGTGGAAGGAAGTTTGAGATGAGAAAGAAGGCTGAGAACAGCCACGAGGAATGAGAGATACTATGGAAAGCATTGATTAAACATTTACTAGGTGCCCAGCACTGCACTGAGGAGCACCCAGGACCACAAATAGGAAAGCGAGATGGTTCTTGCTTTCAAGGAGTTCACATTCTAATTGGATGAGATCACCTGTAAAGGAGGATTCATTTCTATGACATTTGGAAAAGCCGGGTTGTACTTTGGGTTTGTAAGTCCGGACAGCAGGATCCACCTCCTCCTCCTCCATCACGGGAGTAATGGTAGAACAGTTAGATTTCCCACCAATTATTATGAGGAGGAGGCTTGTGGGTACAAGGGTCAGAAAGGAGTAAGGCTTGGGGTTATCTCTGAGGGAGGTAGGGAGGGATAGGGGAAGTGAATTTGTAGTGGACTCTGTCAACCCCACCACGTGACATTCTCTAGCTCCATTATATGAGTAGACAGGAGTGGAGTAAGTGGATGTGAGACCAATTTAGGATCCATATTTGGAAAGCAATCACTGGCAATAAAGCAAGGGAGAGAGTAATTTGAGAGCAGAGGACAGTGTGCAGTTGATTTCATTAATTACAGGGAGGAGGAATGGAAGGTCATGATGAGAAGATTGTTTTAGGAGGAGTGAGGTATGGGATGAAAGGACATTATGATGAGCTGAAGGGATTTCAGAGTTCTTAACCACAAAAAAGGGTTGTTGCAAGGATTAACGAGACAATAAATTGGCACAGTGCCAGGCACGTTGTGGTGTCTTATCAGTGTTAATTATTATGATTTTTTATCTGCCTAGTTCCTTTTCTTTCTAAAGATTTCTCTGCTTGCCAGGAGTTAAGGGAAGGGAAGAAGCATTCCTATAGGACCTACTTTGTGCCAGACACTATGCTAAATACTTCACAAATATGTCATTGATTCTTACAACCTCCTTGTGAGGAAGGTGCTATTATCTGCATTTTATAATTGAGAAAATGAGACAAAAGGTAAGTAATTTGTCTAAGGTCACACAGCTGCTAAATATCAGGCTGGATTTGAACTCCAGTCTTTTTGATTCTAAGTTCAACACTCTATCCATTGAACCACCTAGCTCCAGGTGAAGATCAAATTCTCACCTCTAGTACTGCTCCAGAAATACCATGCTGACTAACCACCCTGGTGGAAAGTTGTTCCTTTTAGCCTTTTCTGGGCTAATTGTATGGAAGTGTAAAGGATGGGAAGGGTGTGTGCATGTGTGTGCATGTGTATGCATGTGCATTTGTATACCCTGAGCCTCTCAGGCACTAATTTCCTACATCCCAGACTACCTGGTATTTTCATTTTGTACATGGTCTGCTCATACCAACATATGCACACAGTGTCTCCTCAAATGGAATTTAAGTTCTTTGAGGGCAAGGTCTAGTTGTTGGTGTCCCCAGCATCAAGCCTGAGTGCATAGAATGAGAAGTGTGAATGGGTTTTGATCTGAGGGAATAACTCTAATATTGATGTAACGGTGCTGGACAGGTTCAGGCAGACCTGGAATCCAGTCTCACCTCTGATACTGCCTAGTGGAACACTTAACTACTCTGAGACTCAACCCATCCTAACTCTGATGATCCACTTACTCCTCCCGGCACATAGTAGTTGCTTAATTAATTGATTTTGTGGCGTTTTGACTTTTTTTTTTTGGAGAGAAGTGATGGGTATTTAAGTCTTTTATTACTCCATAGTTCACATTCGGTGGATGAATAAAAACTTATTTGCATCATGAGTAAAAAGCAATAATAACAAAAACTAAAGATCTTTCTTTAAATACTACTGGCTAGATAAGGGGAAATGCAGGTGAGAATCAATCAAGAGTGCTATCTTGGCATCATGTATCATGGCATCTCCTCATGTCCCTGGCAAAAGCTATAGCAAAGAGCTCCCTGAAACGTGTCCATTCTTTTTTATGTGTTTGAACCTTGATCAGAAGGGGTTGCAGAGGTTATGAATTACCCTTTTCTCTAAGCCCTATTAAAGGACATGCTGCCTGTCAGTCAACTTTCTGAAGAGGATTCAGGGCAAATAGACACTGAATGTCTACTTCTAATGTTACCCAAAGATATGAGGAGCTCCCAGGGTGAAAAACATTCATTTGAAGCAAGGAAAATGGATTACGATGACATCTGGTAAAGTTCTCTTCCAAGCAAACTAGTAAGTTTTGCTAAATAAAGTGCTTGTATATTAGAGCCATCCTTAGACAATGTCCCCCAGCCCCAAGCCACCCCCTTCCTAATGATAACAGGAAAGGAGGGAGCCAGGGTAGCAAGCAACATGTGGAGCTGCCAAGGGCAGGCTGCCCATTTCCTCTTACTGATTTGTACCCATGGTCTGTCCCATGGTACTACCTGACGTGCACATTTGGCCAGCTGGGAAGGGATGGAATTCAGTAAGTGTTAAGAGAGTCATCATCAGCAGGGGTCAAAAGAGCACTGATTGTTTGCAGGATTGGCACAGAAGTGCAGCATTTAATTTAATACAGCAGCACCTACTTTACCTGACATCCTGGTCCAGGCATTTGGCATCAGTTTCAGAAATGAGGGAAGACTGCTTCCCAGCACAATCCACATGACTGTGATCAGGTTTTTGCAAAAACTTAACAAAAGGCTGAGTTGCTTAAAATTGTTTTTACTTCATTTGTGTTTTATTTGACATACAGAGACTTGGTTAAACAAGGATTTCTAAAAACATACAATTAGAATTTTGAGTCTTCTTTTAGATCTTGCTGTTTGGCACAGGATTAGGTAGACATATCATAGCTCATAAACATAATATAGAAATTCTAAAATAGAAATAGACTATATGAGAACATTCTGAAAAGTAAAGATCAGGTAATACTAAAACCATTACTGAGCAATATCAGAAACTTTTATTTTTTGACTACTATATAGCACTGAAACATAACCACTAATTTAAAGAGTAGGAAAAAATGATATAAATTTATTTGTATAATTTCATTCTTGAGTAGTTCAATGCATAATCATCATATAATTTAAGTTTTACTCAAATATTAATTAGTAGAGTTTTAATTTCCCTTTGTATTGGCATATATGTGTGAATTCATTAGTATAAAGAACTGGCATAGAAATATTCATTCACTGATATAGATAAGTATCTTATTTTTTTTTACTTAAAAATCTTAGTTTCCTAGGGTCCTAAAAGTTTATGACAAATCCAAAAATCACACAGCCAGTGTGTGTCAGAGGCAGAATTTGGACCCAGGGTCCCCAATTTGCAGACCAGCTCTGCCACACTGCCTCTCAATATGTAATTTTGTAAGTTATTAAAAGTATGTAATTTCATTATGCAGCAGAAACATGGTTGTAGATCAGAACTTCATAGTAACAGCTCAGAGCTTAAGAATATAGACTGAACATTTAAAGGAAAACATACTTTGTATCCATTGGGACAGATTTTAAACACCTTTCTCAAGCCCGGGGGCGGGATGGCAGTGATGGTGATAGCAAATGCTCCTGCTTTGTAACTGTGTGTGCCTAGTACAAAGCAGAAGCGAGGTTTTATGTTGGCTGAGAGTACTTAATCCACCTTTTATAACCCTATTTAAAGCTTCCTTTCTTTTCTTTCCATAGTAAAATAACTTGCTTCATTTGTACTTTATGGAGCTAATTACATTTTCGAAGAAACAGTGTTAAAATTAAATGTAATTTTTAATTATAAAATGTTTCCCCGGCAACAGTTTTCTTGTATGTTAAATTGCACTTTGTTCCAAAATACTTAATTTCACTTACAATTAGGAATTAAAGACAGAGCCCAGCACAGGGTAATTTGGAAACTGGAGCATTAATTGCCAAAGAAAAGTTAATGTTTCTCGACAATGGACAGAATTGACAGAAAACATCTAATTAACCAATGGAGAGCTTACGTCTCACAAAACTTTTCTCTGAAAAAGAATCATTAGAATTTATGACTATGGGAAGCCTGGCAGTAAAGATTATATTTTGTTACTGTTACTATTATTAATGTGGTTATTTTTATGTAGAGAGACTTAAACATAACGATCTAATTAGAAAACATATCCACTTCCACTGGTGACTTTCAGTTTGCCACGACTGTTAAACTAATCACCTTAACACACTGGATTCACAGCTAAGGGCAAGCCTCTCTTTGGTTCATAAGGTGTTGTCCTGGAAACCATTTTGATGCAGTCAATAATCGGGCAGACACTGAGACACAGAGTACAACCCGTACAACTGTCGTTGACGGTGGGCAGGTGGGTGTTGGGATCAAACTGTATAGCCTGCAAACAAAAATAAATGGTATTGATGTCATTCTTAGGAAAGGTCAGGTATGCCCCCCATTTTCCCATCTGTGGTAGTATCATAGCTAGAGAAAACCTTGACTGAGTACGGCAGTGTGACTATAGCAACAGTTTAGCTGTCAGGAAAAAAAGAGAGATGGGGAGAGTGAAGAGGGAGAGGAGAAGAGAGGGAGAGAAGGGGAGAGAGAGAGAGAGAGAGAGAGAGAGAGAGAGAGAGAGAGAGAGAGAGAGAGAGAGAGAGAGAGAGAGAGAGAAAGAGAGATACTTCTTCATTAAAAATATAAAGTTTAAAATTCCATAAGGGTATTTTCCCCCTTCCCTCCCTCACCAACCCTTTTATTCTATTATGGAAAGACATAGACATGGGAAACACATTGCTTGGCTATCAGGGACAGATTTACTTGGTGATCTGGGGACATCAGGTACCTAACATCAAAATATGTATCTTGTGCTTTTTGAACGTATAGGGCATGGTCTTTAAGTTTCATAATCATCCTCAATATGAAAAACTGTCACGTTTTTCAATGTAAAAAGTATAAAAGACTCCTCCCTCCTCCAATTTAGAATCAAGATTTGTCTTTTTTGGAAGAGAAGGGGGGAAGTTAGTTATAAACCGAGTAAATCGCTTCTAATAGTAGGAGAATGGTGTGCCAAATCCTTTGTATGTAAACAATTTAGTGTTTTTCATTTCATGACTATAAGGTAATCTTATATGAATAGCAAAGTACCAAAAGGAAGCAACTTGCCATCATATTATCTGTTTACAAAAACATATGTGATCCTTGTTGCTTATTTCTTTTTCTCTTTCAAAATATGTCTGAACCCAGGTTATTTTGCATTGAAACTCACTCCTGTAGATAATTTAACCTTTTCTCTAAGATATTTCTTCCATGGAAGTAGTTCCATATTTTGTAAGATGAAATTTATAGCAAGGGTTTAGAAAAAGAAATTTTTCTTTTAGTTTTTTTCCCCCTTTACATAAAAAGAAATCCAAGTGACATCTTTGAAGGGACTAGAAAGATACTTGTGTCTTAGAAATTTTATGCTTTGAAAAATTTCAGACACATAAAACCTTACATTGAGTTGAAGATTTAAAATTCTGACATTTAATCCTTTTGAGATAGAAGAGACAAAGAAGGACTTTCTAAGAAGAGCCAGTTATTTTATGCATGATTTTTATATTTTCTCCATTATTACTGAGACTCCATTATGTAAGTTATACTAAAATTCTAGCCTTTGATGATAACAGAAAATGTCCCCTTCCAGGGCACAGAACCCTCTATTTTATCACTTTAGTTAGAAGACTTCCAGGCCTGCCCACTGGTAATCGATTCATAATTGTCTGTGACATCATTATTTATTGTTTAGGCTGTCTCTCCCCCCTAAAAAACCAAACCAAAACAAAAGAAAAAAACACCAGACTAGAACTTTTTCAGCAAGAGATAAGAAAATGAAGTACTGGAGTAGAAACTGAATGACAGAACCGATCTAAAAATACAGCTAAGATTGCAAAAACACAGATATACACAAGTCTATTAAATTATGATAATCAGAAACTGAAAAATAACTTGTAGATTTAATCAGTATAATTAAATTTAGCAATAAGCAAAATAATGCAGGATGTAAGCTGTATCCAGCCTTTTTGATGTAAAGTTACTAAAAAGTACCACTAGGATATCATTCACTTGCCTAGAAGTCATCTTCCTCAGAAAAGTAACCTATTTCTAAGAAGCTCTTACTTTCCTTTACAGTAGCTGTGAGTCCAATTATGTTGTAAAATATTTTATTAATGATCACCATATTTAGGGGCATTTGTTCTAGCATTCTAACCCCAGCACTCCTAACCCAGCCTCTAAAGGAAATTCTATATCCCATTCAGACATGCCATACTAGAAAATGAATGTTAAAACAACAGCAACATAGAGACATAAATACCCATATGCAGACTCTATCCAGGATTAAGATATAATATTCTAGACCTGTGATTTCATCTATGATGAACTCCCAGTAGGTAAATTTCTCTGCCAAAGGATATTTGTGACTTCTCTAAGACTGTTACATCCTGGGGTACAGGATTATAGAACTAGAGTTTAAAGGAAACCCAGCGGTTATTCCAACTTCCTCATTTTATAGGGGAAGAAACTGAATGTTCAAGTGACTTGGTTAAAGTCATACAGGTCCTAAGTGTGAAAGGCAGGATTTCACTCCAGGTTCTTTGGCCAGAGATCTCTTCTACTGTATCATGTTGCCTCCAATATGACCTGTCCATGGTCACAGAGCCAGTACGAGTCAAGAGACAAAACTTTACAGAGTTTTTCCAAGGTCAGACTTCTCTATCTATCATGCCATGCTTTCTTTATCATAACATAGTTGTTATCAAAAATAAAAGGGTTAATTTATATTATTCCTTAATCTTTGCAGATAAAATAGAAGTCTACAGAATGCCCCCGAAAGAACAATTAGAGTTTCCTGAGGTCCATAGCAACCTAGTCCAGAAAAGACTACAGGGAGTCAAATGGTTATTTGCTTCATTACATTCTATTCCTTCTCTGAAGCCAGTGTCCCTGGGAGCTTTCCTATAGAATTAGCTCTCTGGCAAGGAGAGAGAACACTGTTTCTGGAGTTTATGGCTACCTGCAAGGAGCAGCAGTAGCCTGAGAGCACAGCATCAACATTATTTATCTATCTCTGAAAGTTGCAAAGAAAGTCCCCATCGAACTCACCTGTCTAAGAGACAGGTAGATTTAGGTTCCTATTTTAGGAGCTCAAAGAACCCTCTCTTAGTAATAAGGGTTAAGCTAAAAAGGCAGCTGATTTGAATCTTTAGGTAAATAATACTGAGTTTCACCAATAAAGCACCTGAAAATTTTTTTTTTCAATACTAGCCACCTGTACCTTTCTTGTGGCCTGAGTATCTCCTTCCCATAAAATGAGTTCTACCTGCTATACCTATTAAATTATCATACTAGTGTACTTTGGATGATAGCACACTTAGTATTTTGAGTTATGACTTCCTTCCTTAATGGGAGCTGAAGAGAATGCTTGGTGCATCCATTTTTTAATCACATGCTTAGCAACAGAATCCCTTTTGTCAACCCTTCCCTGGGTCTTTTGGCTAATTTTGTCCACATTCTTACCTGGTATCCAGAGTCATTGCAGGTCATGTAGCATTTCCCACAGTTAATGCACATTTCTTCATCAATCAGAGCCACAACATGCTCTATTTTGCTAAGTTCATCATATGTTCCAATGTATTGCAGTGCTTTCCCAATTATGTCCTAGAAATATAAAGCATTGAATCACTTAGAATGTACATTTTTTGGTATTTCCACATCTAAATGAACATCACTTTGAGTTTTAACATAATGTCACTGGTGAGTAACACAGGAGGTTTGGTGTGTTGTACTTCAGATTGCATGAAGCAGATAAAATGTGTTAATGCTCATAAAAATTCAGAATGCAGTTACAACTAAATCTCTGTCTTCTGAAAAATGGACCATCTACGTATCTAGCTTAGAATGGTGTGAACTCATTGCACTGGGTAGATATTCTTCTGTGTTATCTTGACCAGCATCCCAGGTCTCCTTTGGAGGAGAGAGGACACTTAAAGGAACCAAGAGGAAAGATAAAGAACAATGGCCAATGTTTTCATACCTGAACACTTTAATGGATGTTCAAGTATATAGAAAAACAGATCGATGGGAACAGGGGAGGAAATTCTATATGTGTGAATGTCATAAATTTGTTTTACTGTTTTAGATTCTAATTTTCATTTAGCACAGCTATCTGGCAATACACCCACCTGTCACATCTTGTTGCTTAATTATCCAATTCTAGAAGAATATATTTCACTATTAAAATATTCTAATTTATGATAATAAATTAGGCCGATCCAATAGTCAGATCAGATGTGCTTTTACATTTAAAGAACTAGGTTTTTCTTCTTTCATGGCTAAAGATTTCTAGGCTGTTATACATGGCTTTGTTCTTCATATTAATTGGAAGTGTGCTTAATATGTAGAGCACAGACGATGTTTCATCAACAATAAAACACACTTTGTTTCATAAAACAAAACAGACGATTATAACAATGTTTGTCAATGCGGGGCACTGTCAAGATTTTCTGCTTTTGTTCTCAAGTTTTAAGAACAGATTCTTTAGTTTGTATTCAAGGTCCATATTCCAGGATGCTTGACTTTAGCTGAAAACGAATGCAAAATGGCCATCTTGGCACATTCTTTCTTTTTGAATAGCTTTCTTTGTTTGCTCTTATCTCATGGCCTTGACTCATTATCTCGCACTACTTCTTTTGAACTCCAGCATAGCAACAATACAGCATTCAAACTAAAAATAAATCAATACTTATTAACCACCTATTATGTCTCAAACATTGTGTTATGCTCTGTGGTTTTAAATACAAATAATAATAGCCAATATTTTATATGGTTCTCTAGATCTGTAAGACCTTCATATATTCATATATAAATTTATCATATATTGGCCTGATCAGTCAGACATACTGCACTTTGAACCTGATGTAGTGATGTAATTTTGGTCTTCTTTGAGCATGGACAGCCACCAATCATGTATACATATGTGTGTGTATACATAAATGTGTACATATACAATACATAGCACTTTAAAGTTTGAAAAGCACTTCAAATATGTTATCTCATTTGATTCTCACAACAACTGTATGGGTAGCTACTATAAGTATTCCCATTTTAAATATGAGCAGATATTGAGAAGGAATGGGTTTAAGTAACTTGCTAGGGGGTTAAAAAGCTAAGTGAATATCTGAGGCAGGACTCAGATCTTCTTGAATTCAGATATAATACTCACTCTATCCACTGTGCCACCTAGCTACCTAAAATAATCCCTCCTCTCAAGGAACTTCCATTCTAATCTAGTCCAAACTCTTATTTCTTTAGGGAGAAGAGGGTTTAATTATTATATAAGAATGAATTCCTACCTTTCCCTCCAGGGCTAAGGATAATGATGGCTAAAACTTCATCACCCAGTACCTACCGGTAGTAGGTGGTGAGCCTCTGATTAACCTGGTTCTTGGACAGTAGAAATAATAGTCCTTTATCAAGACTACAGCCAAAGCCTCTTTATCTTAGAAGACCCTACTACTTACAGTTGTCTTGCTGTAGCTTGCAAGAACCAAACAGGTTCATCTCTACATCACAGGCATGAGTGTGGACAAAGGTATCTCCCACTGTCATGGAGGAGGCATAAAGTCCAGCTATAGGAGAGACTCCTTAAAAATTCCCATTCGACCAACTGACAAACGTTTGTCTAGCATTGTAGTGATTGTATCTACACTGGAATAACACTGGCTTTTCCCACTGAGATCCATGATCCCTTAACAGAGAAAAAGCCTAGTCACATTGAGCAAAAGTTTCAACAAAGAACTCACACTGCTTGGCTTATGACATTTAGTTGTGTTATAGGTACGGAGATAAAAGACATCATCTAGAAAATCTCATGCTCAAAAAGTGCAAAACAAAACCGAGTGTTTCTCTCCTAAAAGAAGTATGTTGTTGTGAACAGGGTGGTCTTTGGAGCTAGGAGGGCTGGTTTTAAGTTTCACCTGTGATATTTAATAGGAGTGTGGCCCTAGGCAAGTCATTTTAGCACTCCAGTCAACTCTTTAAGACAGTAAATTGCATGAAGGGTACTGACTTGAGTTAGCAGTGGGAGTCTCTTCACTTGGTCCCTATCCCGTTTCTATATCTTCCTTTAAACTTTCCCTTAATTTAAACATTCCCTTATCTGTAAGGGCACCACCTAAAATGTCTCAGTGACTCACATGTGTTTTCTAATTCATCCTCCACTATGTCGCTAAATCAATATTCCTAAAGCCTGAGTGTGACCAGGTCACTCCCCTATGCAAGATCCTTCTTTTCACTTCCAATTTCCTTTACAATAAAACAATAGCGCCACTTTTTGGCATTTAGAGCTCTTCAACAGTATGACTTCAACCTCTCTTTTCAGACTGATTTCACTTTATTCCCCTTTGTGCAGTTGACATTCAAGCTAAACTGCCTTAGTGTACACAACGCTGTACACAACATCCCACCTCTTGCCTCTAGGCTTTGCTCAGGCTATTCCTCATATGTGGAATTCTGTCCCTTCTCAACCCCCCTTATAAAGTCTCTAGATCCCTTCATGACCCACTTCAAACAGCATCTCTTTTCAGAAGCCTTTCCTGCTTCCTCTGGTTCTGATTGTCCCTTGAAACTAGTTTGTTTCTTTGCTATTTGTGTATACATTGTTTTCACCCAATAGAATGTAAACTCCTTGGGAGAAAAGGGTATTGTCTTCATCTCTGTACCTTCGGTGCTTATTAGCCCAGTGCCTGGTACAGAGGAGGCATTTAATAAAATTATGCTGAATTGAATTGAAATGTGCTTTTGAGGTTTGTTAAACAAAGATGATGAGCATGTATTATGATCACAATCTGTCAGATCTTGCTTAATATTTTTCCAATAACCTTGTGGAATAAATACATGAAGTGACTCCGGCTGTGAAAGGCCATGCCTGATTGATAACAAAACAACCTGTCATTTCAGCAAAGACATTGGTCAAAACAGTCATTGATTGAACTGGTCCAGTGTTTGAAATGATGAGTTGATCATCCAGTGATTACACAGGTTACTCCACCGACCGTCTCATAAACAGCAAAAGATCCTTCCAGAGAAGAAAGCCAGCATTTCTAGCTCCCTTTCCGGAAGGAAGTTACAGAGGAACTCAATTTTTCAGAATAAGAAGGGACTTGCAACCCTCTAGTCCATCTCACACATAAAAAAAATAACTCTTGCTACAAAACCCCTGACAAGTAGTCGCCTAAATTTTGCTTGAAGCTATCTAGTGATGGAGAAATTATTAGCCTTGAGACATACCATTCCACTTTTAGAAAGCTCTAATTGTTATAAACGGTTTTCCTTATATCAAGCCTGAATTTGCCTCTTTGCACTTTTTACTTCCTGGATCTATCCATAAAGGCCAAGAGGAGAAGCTTAATCCTTTCAATACATGAGTCTTTCAAGTACTTGAAGACATGTATAGTGTCCCTCCGGAACCCTTCCTCTCTCTAGGCTAATCATTTCCAGTTCTTTCAACCAATTCTCATATGATAAGGAATCAGGACTCTTAACTATTTTATTTGTTCTCCTCTTCCCTTGCCCCCTCACCCCTCTCCTTCCCCATTTTACCAGTGTCCTTCCTAAAATGTGGTATGTAGAACCGAGCACAATGTTTCTGGTATGGTTTGACTAGTGCAGAGTAAAGAAGGATTTTTACCTCCTTGTGCCTAGAAACTACTCATAGCATTGTAACCTCCAAATGCATTAGCTTTCTGGCAAGCTAAATCACTTCATCGTCTCATATTGAACAATCCATGAAAAACCACAGATCTTTATCAAACTGTTGTCTAACCATGTCTCTGCCATTTTGGATGTGTGAAGTCAGTTTACTAATTCAAGTGTAAGCCTTTATATTTATCCCTGTTAAATCTGATCTTACTAAATTCATCCCAATGGTCTAGTCAGACTGTCAAGGTCTTTCTGGACCCTTGATTCTGTCAGACTGTGTTAGCTGTCCTTCCCAGCATTGTGTCATTGGCAAATTGGATAAGTGTACTTTTATCCAAATCCTTGATGAAAATGTTAAGCTATACCAAGCCAAGGGAAGATCTCTGGAGCATTCATTGGAGACCACCTTCTATGTTTATATTGAACCACTAGGGACTACTAATGATCCTATGTTGCCTGAGGATGAAAACTTGCCTCAGATTTAGAGCAGAGCTTGAGAAAATAAGTTATTAAAAACATTAGAATGAGATGTGAAATCAAATGGGCTAAAAACATTTGGAGTCTCTAGCTCTGTAGCATGACAAAGCCTCCCCTTCATTTTCCACATTTTCTAAGGGAAATTTCCATACACTGCTATGTTATTCACTATTAATGGAAATTAAGAAATAATGATGATGTCAATATAATAGGTAAATTTGTACTTGTATAAGGTATCAAACAAAATTATTTCACATGGTTGAAAAATCTACACATTGGTTAAAAAACATAAAACTTTCAAAGAGCATTGAAAGGCAAGATGAATCCTTTGAGCACAAACCTTGGATCTTGGAGTCAGTTGAAAGATGCAGAATCAGTCAAGCACATTAGGCCACATATCTCTGGAGATTAGGGAAACTAGTAATTATTATTCAGAGTTGGGTGTGGATAATTTAAGGTTGAGAAATTTGTTCCAGGCATCCCTTTTGGGGGACAGCCCCAAGAATAAGTGATGCTAAATTTGTCACACTGTAGATAAAACGTTCAATTTGGAGGAGAGGATATAGAAGAAGGAAGATATGTATCTTCACCCATCTGTTCAACACATGTTGTCAAACTCGTATTAGGAAGGGCCCTAGGATTCAGTCTAAACCATTTTATTTAGCTAATTATGCTGAACAGTTCATTCTTGATTTTGGGGGATCCCTAGTCAGTTGATTCCTTGACATAAATAACCAAAAGCATTTTAGACATTAACATCTACAGTATTTCTTGGGAATCACGAGCTGTTGTTAAAAGGTTAGTTCTGAATTGGGAGAAGGAAGGGGGGAAAAATCACACCCCTTTTGAGTTATGTTCATGCTTAAACATTTTGATTAAATATAAATTTCTATGCTTTTACTAGCACTACATGATGTGTCATTTCCTGAAAGTTCAGCTCAAGGTAAGTGGATGTAAAGGATAGATAATATTTCACTGTAAAATGGTAATGGATAAAGATCCTGGATTTGTTGCCAGGTAGTACACAGTATACAGAATCTCAGAAATGGAAGGGCCTTGTTGATGAAAAAACTGAGACTGAAAGACATAAAGTGACTTTCCTAAATCTTAATAGTTAGTGCAGAAGAAACAGGAAAGTAATCCAAATCTTTCACTTTTGAAGCCAATATTCTTTGCTTACATCATCAGGGCATCTAATATCTCTCCTGATACTACAGTTGCATTACCCTAAAGGGGTTTGTTTGAGATATTTTGTATCCTTCCAGTGGGCAGGGAGGCACAGTAAAGCATATGCTGGTAATAGAAGTAGCTCCATTTCTTTATCTACTTGACTGATATCATCAGTCTCTAGAAAAGTCACTCTTGGAAAATGAGCCTAGATCTTTCAGCCAAAGAGCCTTTCACTAGGTTCCCTAGTCCTGAGACTACATGTCCTTCCTCAAGACAGCAGTGGCCAGAGCACCAGTGCAGGAGTCAGGAGGACCTGAGTTCCAATCTCACCTCAGACACCTCACACTCACTAGCTATGTGACCTTGGGCAAGTCACTTAACCCCAACTGCCTCATCCTGGGTCATCTCCAGTCTTCCTGATGCATATCTGATCACTGGATTCAGATGGCTCTGGCAGAGAAGTGAAGCTGGTGACCTGCATAGCCCTCCCTCACTCAAAACAAAGTCAAGTGCAAGTCATGTCATCATTTCTCTGATGGAATGGTCTTCTTCGACAATGAAGGAAGAACACACACCTACAGTCAATCCTCAAGTTAAATGATTAGATATTCTTTGATTATTCGATTATTTCTCTCTCTTGCTGAATGACTAGTTTCTTGGGGACAGGGACTCTGCCATCTATATTCTTTACTTCATAAAATGTCTCATGGGCACTTATAAACACTTACTGTGAGCAAGCACAGTACCTGGGACAAAAAGATACAAACAAAAACTAACATTACTATATGTCATTTACTTTGTACCAGGCACTGTGCTAAGTGCTTTTCAGGATTATCATCTTGTTTGACACAACAACCCTGGAAGGAAGATACTGTTCTTATCCTTTTAAAGATGAGGACACTGAGGCAAATAGAGGCTAAGTGACTTGCCCAGGATCACCCACCTAATAAGTGTCTAAGGCAGAATCCAAGCCTAGGTCTCTGCAAGTTCAACCCTTTATCCCCTGTGGCACCTAGCTGCCTTGAGAGGATAGTGATACCAGGAGAAACTGCATCAGGCATTTAGAAAGAAAAAAAAGAACAATGTGGTCTTCCACAGTTTTAATTTCTGAGAAATAATCTCCATGTCACAATCATACCCAGGGAAGAGACGGTAGATGAGAAATTTGAATGCTTGACTGAAAGACTAGTTCAAACAACAGGGAGTTGGATTTGTGGGGCACTGGGGTACTCTTTCTGCAGCAGATGGGGAATAATACACTGAGAGAGCTGAGAGGGTAAACAAAGCAGTGTCATGGAGTTGAAACTATCGAACGGAGGAATCTATAAAGAGGCCAGCAGAGAGAGAGAGGAAGGAAGAAATGAGCTAAAATAAACAGATGGGTGGACAGAGAAAATATTAAACACTAAGACAGATAACTCAAGCCCTACCAAAAAAAACACACCAAAGAAACGCAAAAAAGAAGAAAAAAATTGTGTAAGTAACTGAAGAAACACTACAGGGAAAATCAAAAAGGTAATGAAGAGTCCTCAGATGGCAGTATAGAAAGTGTCTGGGGTATGGTGTGTGTATGTGTGTGTTTGTGTGTGTGTGTGTGTGTGTGTGTGTGTGTGTGTGTGTGTGTGTCCACCAAGGGAGTGGTTGGGAAATAAAAGGAGAGACAGATAAGGAATAAATTGATATGTATATAGAGAATTTGATATTGATATTAAAGGCAGCCAGGTAGCATAGTGGATAGAGGCCTGGACCTAGGGTCAGGAAGATCTGAGTTCAAATCTAGTCACAGATACATATATGGTGTGTGACCCTGGGCAAGTCATTTATCTTCTGCTTCAGTTTGTTTGAGATCAGAGCAGTGTCAGTCTTATAGGCATCAAATCATACTGAGTTACTTGTAACGTGCTTAGCCCAGTACCTGACACATAGAAGAACAATTTAACAAATGTTATTATTGCCTCCTTTCCCCCAAAGAAAATTATTGCTTTTTTCAAATGGATCAGTAAAGTATCCAGGCCTGAGACTCTTGGGCTTATTTCAGGCCAACTCATATCGTAGCAAGACTCTTGTCTACAGTGCAGTCAAAAAGATCATAAGTCATTTTCTGAAAGTCAGTGAAGGGAACCTACTACATTTTAAGGCACCTTATTCTCCTTTTGGATTACCCTAATTGTGAGAAAGACTTCTCATATATCAAGGCTAAATCTGCCTCTGTTCTATCCATTACCTCTAGGTCTGTCCTCCAGGGTGAGGCAGAATATCTAATTTCTCTCGTACCTGATAGCCCTTCAGGTACTTGAAGACAGTGAACATGGTACTGTATCTTCTTTTATACTGAATCCACTCTGGCTAAGTGAGATGTAAGAAGCAATTGCTGTAAGAAGCATCTGAAGATGAACATCTGAGAAGAATTATAATAGATCAAATTAAACAATAATAAATTGAATAAGGTGGTAGTGAGAATTTCTTACAGCTCATTTATCTTATCACAGAAAGCAATATGATAGGAAAGGTGATGGAAGAAAGTTTTAGAAGCTTACAGAAAGAACAAGACAATATTGATGAGGACTTTCAGTTCCTTAGACATCAGCTGGGGTATGTTAAGTGAAAGAAATAAATTGAATAACAATTTTATAGGCATAGTAAATAACAGTTGCTTTACTGAATATGGAAAAGAAGAAATTAGTTGCCATAGGAGATGTGACAAGATGTGTTATGGCTGCAGGCTAAGCAGAGTTTGTGAATGACTCCCTTCCTCTCTGACCTTGGGTACTATACTTCCATTAAATTCTGAGCTCCTTTCTTGCAGGGATGGTTTTTTGCTTCTTATTGTATCCCCAGCACTTAGCACAATGCCTGGAACATATTAAGGGCTTAATAAATATTGATTGATTGATTGATTTATCCTCTTTATTGTAGTAGATCTGTAATATAAAACTCCATCTTCCAATTCAGGGCATTTTCACTGTCTGTCCCTCATACCTGCAACTCTCTTCCTTCCTCATCTCTGCAATCTTTCCTGGTATCTTTCAGGTAACAGCTAAAGTCTGACATTCTCTAAGAAGTGTTTCCCAGACCTTAATCTTAACACTTTCCCTCCATAATAATCTCCAATTTATACTGAATGTCTTAGTTGTTAACATGTCTCCCCTATCAGACTGTGAGCGCCTTGAAAACAGGAACTATATTGCCTTGCTTTATATCACCATTACTTACAGTGTCTAGCACATAGTAGTGCTAAATAAGTGCTTATTAACTTGATATTATCACTTATTTTATTTGGCTCCTAAGAGAAGCATTGACAGGAATTTAGTCTCTTAAAATATGGCACATAAGAAATAATAGTGCATTCTACTATTTATGCATATAAACACTTCTAGATAGATTAATTTATTCATTCAAAAACTACATACTGAGCATGCAATAGATGCCTAAATATGTACAAGATGCCATGAAGGGGGAGGGGTGTGAAAGAAGTATGAGCAGTGCTTGTCTTCAGAGAGCTTATAATCTTATCTGGGAGAAAAAAAAGAATAAACACGAACATATAAATAACAAGATGTGGCAAAATTATCAAATTGAATGGCATAGAAGATAAGTATAAGAGGATAGAGAGATTGAGATGAGCTACCATTCATATTCTAAGAGGCCAGTTAGACACTCTATAAAATATTTTGTAGCATGAGTTGGTATTCTGATGGAGCAACAGCTTCCATTCACCTTAACTGAACATTTCTTGTATTACTATTTATGTCTGCGTGTTCTCTTCCTAGTAGAGGGCAATGCCAGGGAATGTTTGCCTTTCTTCCCTTTCAGAAATCAGCTTCTGGTTATTTAAATAACGCCACCCAGTTACCCTAAGGGGAATCATCATGGATGCTGAAACCATGGAGGACTCTCCTAAGTCTCTAGAACTGTGGGAAGCAGTGACATGAATAAGAGACACACTTCTGAGGGGCTAGGGAGAGAAGATATTTAGTGATATGAATAAGCATGATGTTGATGCCCCAGACTCAGTACAGAAGGGCCAAGTGTGTTCCTGGCCATTGGCAAGGTATGTTGATGCCCAAAATTTCAGGAAAAGAAGGATAACTTCAGAAATGAAGATATTCTAGTCTAGAACTGTATTTTGAGCATATTTCAATGTAACATGTTGTTCCATGACAGGAACTTTGAAGTCCTCTCCTTTTTTTCCCTTAGCAGTAGATCTTACTTAACCTGGTGTCCATGAAGTTTTTTTTAATCAAATGAGATAATATTCGTTCAAAACAAACAACTATTTAGTACAGTGCTTGGCCATACTGGTCACTATATAAATATCTTGAAAACTATTTCAATATAATCAGTTCCCTTTATAATCCTATATATTTTATTTTGTTTATTTAAAAATATTATTCTGAGGGTCCCTAGACTGCTAAAGGGAGGTACAAAATACATATAAAAAGGTGAGGATCTCTTGCCTATAGGGGCATGACAGAGAACCAATTTCCTGGGAAAAGAAATGTCCAGTGTACCTGTGAGTGGCTAAGAAGATCCATGGACAGGAAAAGGGAAGGAGAAGAAATAAGGATTTATATAGCTTATACTAAGTGCCAGACACAGTGCTAAGCACTTTGACAAATATGAACTCATTTTATCATCACAACAACCTTGGGAGATTATTCAATTTTTTTCTTTCACTTAACATATCCCAGCTTATGTCTGAGGAACTGAAAGTCCTCATCCATATTGTCTTGTTCTTTTGTAACCTTTCAAGTTTCTTCTATCACCTTTCCTATCATATTACTTTAATATTATTATTATTATGCCTGTTTCACTGTTGAGCAAACTAAGGTAGATATAGGTTAAGTGGCCTGCCCTAGGTCACAGAGCTAGGAAATGCCTGAGGTCAGATTTGACTGACTCCCTGGATTCGAGGACCAGTGCTCTAACCACTGGGCAATAAGCTGCCCTGTGATGTGAATGATGGAACATTGAATAGAACAGTAGAAAAAGATACCAGAATCCATTAGCTCCACATTCCTTATACAAGGGTTGTGTTGCCATTATTATGTTGGCTCAGGGTGAATTTTACTGACTGATACTACTTTTCCCCCTTAGTATCTAGGCAGTGTACCTTTTACTCATGCCAACACCAGATAAGATACTGATCTTACTAGTAGGTAAAGTTTAAATTATCAGAAAGGTGACAGTTCAGAGAGGGAGTTATGGTTCTAGTTACTGCCCTAGAAGAAAACTGGTCAATTTTCAACCCTTTTTAGATCTCAATTCCAAAATAAGCCAAAGAATTTAGAATTTTCTTGGGAATGGTGGCATTCTAAACAATTTCCAAACTGTTGATTTTTGGGAGAAAACAACATATTGTATAGAGCTTCTTGTATAGAGGTCATTTTTGGAAAGGTTGCTATTTCTATAGGACAAATCTACAACCATTCCCCCACCTCTCCTTTTGTCTGCACTTAAATCCTGAACCGAAAAAGATGTCTTGCACTGAAAGTTTTAAAGTATATGAGGAATCAGTGTTTTAGAGAGTTGCTCATGTAATTTATAACTCAAAAGGTTCTTGGAGAACATCTACTCTCCAACTCTCTTATTTTATAAATGAACAAACTTTGTCTTGAGGTCACATAGGTCAGGAGAGGCAGAATGAAGACCAGAATCCAGGTTTCTTGATTCTTGGTCCAATTCTCTTTCCATTATGCCACACTGTGGTCTTTGATCCCCGAGGACTAGAGTAGCTTATTTTGTTTATATTCTACTCAGTTCATCCCAAACTCTTTGATTTTGCTCTGAAATCAATCAACAAACATTTATTAAATGCTGACTACTTGTTAGGCACTGTATGAGTTGCTAAGGAAACAAGTACATAATTAATCCACTCTCTTGAATCCAGTAAGATATAGGTTGTCTGAAATCACAAATAATGTATGGATGCCAGAGGAGGCCACAGTCCATGGTGTAGTGGATAGACTGCTGGGCTAGAAGCCAGGAAACTATTTCAGAGGGCTGCCATTTATGTGACCCTGGCAAGTCATCTAACTTGTCTTGGCCTCAGTTTCCTGATCTGTAAATTGAAGAGACCGAACTCAGTGATCTCTGAGGCTCCTTTTCATCTTTTAATTTAAAGCTGGATCCTATTCACTTAGTCAATAATCATTTATAAGTACTATGTGCTGAGTACCATGCTAAGTATTGGGGATCCAAATAGAAACCTCCCAAAATGGTTTCTGCCACATCAAGGTCAAATTCTAACTGGGGAGACCATATGCATAAACTATGTATATAAGTACTGGGGATCCAAATAGAAGGTCCCCAAAATGGTTTCTGCCACATCAAGGAGGTCACATTCTAACTGGGGAGAAGACATGCATAAACTATGTATATGACATATATGTATCTTATATATACAATATAATAAATTTATATATATAATATACACACATATATGATATAAATGGAAGATTACATAATGTCAAAGAAAACATATTAACACTGAGTTTGGGGGGGTAGAGTGGGAAAGGCCTCTTTTATGAGGTGAACTTTGACCTGAATCTTGAAGAAAGACAGGAAAGCCAAGAGGCAGAAGAAGTTAGGGACAGCATTCTAGGCACAGAACTGGGAGATAAGAGTTTCATGCATGAGGAAGGGCAAATAGGCCTGTGTCACTGGATCATAGAAGAGGAAAGAGAGGGAGTAAAGTGTAAGAAAACAGAAAATGTTTTTGCCTTTACGGTGCTGTTATTTTCTACACTGTTCTCCTGATTCTGCTCATTTGGAGAAGAGTCCTTCACACTTGGGCCCCTCCCTGCTTTTGCAGTCTTTTGTTGTCGTTTTCCCTAGGGGGTGGATGATACATCCATGCTGCCCCTTTCCTAGCTGAGACCAAGTGATGGAATCAAGAGAGAGGATAGGTATGGGAATTTATTTTGCTTGACTATGCATATGTGTTACATAGGTTTTGCTTCTCATTTTTTCTTTCATTGGAAATTAGAGGAAGAGAAAATAAATGTTTCTTAATAAAGAGAGTGAAAAATAGAAGTGAAAACAGAAATAACAAAGAAGACTGGAAAGGCAAGGAGGGGCCAAGGTGTGAAGGACTTTAAATACTGAAGTACTTTATATTTGATCCTGGACCTGAAATGTTAGTCATTAATATATTTTTCCTGGGGTTTCTGTAGTTATTACACTGTATATTTTATTTTACACTGAGCTCTAAAGTGGGTGTAATTCTTTCAATTGTCCAAACTTGTCTTCATTTTTTCTAGTCCTTTACTTTTATGTCCCGTCTTTCTGAACTTTCACCTTCTGTGATTTATTCACCTCTTTGTAGCTTTTATTTCTAGTGGTGAAGTAGCAGTCTTACTGCAAGTAGAGTTGATTCTCTCCCTGCTTCAAATGATACCAAAACTCTACCTGAAAAGAGAATAGGACTGAAAAATCCCAGAAGGTCAAATTGCCTTTGGAAGCAGTTGACTCTTCCTTTGTTAAAAAATATAAATAACTTTATTCTTTGAGATTTCTTATATACAAGAAGAAAGCAGACCAGAGCTTGAGAGTGTAGCAGGAGAACTACTCATTTATATTAAAAAAAGAGTTGATGGAAGATTCCACTAACTAAAGAAAAGGAAAAAAAATGATTGTCTTACAACCAACATGAAAAGAAAGGGTTTTGCAAAGCACTATTCTTGGTGGGTTGAAGCTAATGCACAAGAGTTTCTGGCCCTCTCATCCCTATCAGTATGCACAATTCATTCATTTCATGGCACTGAAATGATTTAACGGAAGTTCGGTCAGGGTTCCTAGAACAAATAAATTTTCTTCCAACCTGTACTTTTTGCTCCAGAGAGTGTCTGAGACTCTACGACTATAAAACAGCTAAAAAGTCCCAAGTGTTCATTTTATTTGGAGTCACAGAAATGAAGTGATGAAGCACATTGAGTCCACTCCCTTCCATCTTGGTGTTTATGATTCTGAATGTCTCTTGACTTTGTCCTACAGGTGAAGTACAAATCAAATGAAATTTAAACTGTAAATCTTTCAACAAAGAGAACACTGTTTCACTTAGAGTCAAAGGAGCACATTAAAAGTTCTTTATATTTAGCAGACACTGCCAAACCAAATTTTAGTAAAGACTGACAAAGGGTAGAATTTGGACAAGGCGTTTGTTTCATGCACGAAGAGCAGCATGTAGGCTAGTATCACTGGATCATAGAATATGGAAGGAAGCAAAGTCTCTGATACCAAAAGATAAAAGTTGGGAACTCTTACCTTTGCCAATACACAGAAAATAATCTTGTAAAGACCAGATTAAAGTATATGTTAAGAAAGAAAAAGCAAAATGCAGAAAAATTCATAAGATTTAAATTTTCACCCATATTTGCAGACATGAATTGCCCATTAAGCACTAAGAGAACATAGGATATAAAGAATACAAAAGAGTCAATTGAATAACAGACTTTAAAAAAAAACCATAGCCATATTAAAATCTCTTCTAAAGTCCTCTAATGCTGAGTCAGGATATATAGATGACTCTGGAGTTTCAAATACTATGCAAGTTCTACCCAAGCTAAGATCAGAGAAACCATCACCAGAAGGGTATTTAAAGGATGATGACTTTTTCAGACACGACAACTCTTGAAAACCATCTTTTAATTTATAGAGGAACCTGGATTTTCTATCGATGAAGGAAGTACTCACAAAGATAAAAGCACTGATCCTTGACCATACTGAACTAGTATACATTGAGTTAGGCTCTGGTAATACAAAGAAAGGCAAGATACAACTCCGGCCTTCACAGAACTCACATTGTAGTGGGGGTAGACAAGATGCAATCAATGATATACATGTAGGATAACAGTGAAAATTGGAGATAATCTCAGAGGACAGGAGATAGAAGTGGAAGGAATGGGGATACCCCCTCTTCGGTTAGTCCCCAAATTACTCTGACAAGTTTGCCTAACACCAGGTAGCAAGTGATGGGGGAAGTACCCTGCAAATATTGTTGTCAATGAGCTTACACCACTGTACTTCCCTGTAACAGTCTATATAGATTCAATTATCTCTTAGCAATGAAACCTACAATATTTTCTTCCACTAATATACCCAGTATCCGTGAGAAATATAGGATACAAACTTAGAATAAGTACAGAGTCAGTGAAGCAGATGTGGGGAATTCATGTGGCCAGTGTTACTACTTTTTCATTGGAGTGCCTAGAAATCATTTTTCTTCTAGGGGAATCCTCATAAAGATACCTCACAGCATTTTTTATATTGGGTTAGCTCTGCTGTCAATTGCTGGATCTAACTTTCTCTTCCATAGGAACAATACCTAAAAGATGACTTCTTTGACTGCTATCTGCATCCCTGCTTCTCTGCTCTCATAAATGTGTCTCAAGATACCAAATAGGGCATCTCCTTTTGGGCCAGGAGTTCCCTTACTAGAGGCAATCCTCTCTTTCTCCTCTATGTCTCCTTCAAATGCAGCACCAGGTTCATCTCTCTCCAGGGCCTCCCTATCTAAACCCCCAGGGACAAGACCTATTTTTTAGCCCAGGCAAACACTGTTGTTCCTTCTGTTTCACTTAGGGAGAAGCGTTCTTTTACCAAGAGATCAAGTCAACACCTTGTAAACACATTAACAATTCATTACCTCTCTTATCTACTCTTTGCTTTCTGTGAGTACATTAAATATGGGAAGAGAGGGAAACTAAATCCCCCTTCATATTTGAAAGGCATAGAAACAGAGACAAGTCTGATGATCTCCCTGTTTATTAATGTCAGCTGAGGCATAAAATAGAGATATGTGCTCACCAAAGGTGTTTTCCACTATCATGGAAGAGGGTTTTGCTTGAGCAGATTAGGTCCTCCAGATGCTTCTGTTTTGAGGTGACATTTATGATGCTTACAGTAAGCCCTGGTTAGTCCACATCTGGAATATTTATTGTGACCAGTTTAAAGTATTTGGGGGGTAATGAGCTCCCCAATACTGTATAATCACTTCTAAGGGATTATATAGACAAGATTCATATTTTGAATAGAGGGTAGGATTAAATAACTTTTGAGGTTTCTTCCATATTTGCAATTCTATGGATTTTACTAGGTCCAGCTACGTTTTGCTATAGGCATCCGATGGTAGTTTGGAAAGTACAAAGTATGAAATAAATGTCAGTAATTATTATGCAATATGAATGGATTAATAGTAGGACATGTGCATGTGTCTTTTTATGAGCTTACAAAGATCATTTAAAGTTAATGAACACTTGGAGCATTACAAGAGATAATTCTTTCTATTCGGGAATTTGCTTTGATTTTGTTACCTTGATTTTTGGGATAGGCTTCTTGGGAACAAAGTAGAATTTTTCCAAAGGTGATAAAGCTACATTTTGCTCCTTCAGTTTCATCTTGTTCTCTGCTATAATTTTTTTCCGCAGTTCAAGGTAAGGCCCAAAGCTTGGCAGTTTCTAAAGTGGAAACAAACAAACCAGAAATAATGTTAGCTCTTTAGGTTTGAATAAATGGACAAAATAACATTTATATGCACTCTCTTAAACTCTAGGACCCAAGGAGAAAAGTAAGAATCACTGATCTCAAGGAACCTACATTTTACTAAGAAGAGACAACATATAGATTTCAGCTACAAACACACAGAATTATATCACAAACATTAGGAAACATATAAAGTGGGCTACAATGAGATGCAATTTAGCATTCTAAATTCAGGTTCTATATCTTATACATACTCAGTGACCACAGGCAAATCCTTTAAACTCTCAATGCCTCAGTAACCTCACTAAGATCCTAAGTTGCAGGTCATATGCTGATCTGTGGGAATAGAATAGTTTCCAAGTCAAGTGTTCTCCACTGATACAATCACCCATGTTGGACAGTTTCCTTGCCATTGGTTTCCTCATCTGTGAAATAATAGGGTTGGACTGAATGACTTCTACGGCCCCTTCAGCTCTAAACCTGCAGTGCTGATTGATCATAAGTTCCTATATAGCCTGAGGTGACTGGTCTTCTAAGGATCAGATTTCATTTCTACTCACAATAACAACCCAACTGCCTGCGGCCAATATTCATGCATTATTAACCTAATACTAATGATGATCACACATTTATACATTTTACAAAATACATGGCACTGGTACAATCAATCTATTCATTTAAAATATTAACAGAGCTTTTGCTTGGTGGTATTTGGACAGAGCACTCATTAACAACAATCCTATTTCATTTGGATTTGTTTTAGTATCAAGAAGGGATACTCACAATCGTTGACCAAAGAATTGGTCAGTATTCCAAGTCTGGATACCAGAAAGAGTCTACTAAAACATTGAAATCCTTAAGCTTGGGGAGATTTGTTTCCCTTTTCCCCCCAATTCAGTTGAGGAAAATAAAGGTGTATTAATATTCTAACAAAGTTCAAAGACATATTTTGCCTCTGAGTTAGAAGAAGAGCTTGGCACAGGCTAGAAGAAGGTTCACCATGCCCGAGTAGATGTTTAAAAAATACTGAAAGGAGTCAACACTCACATCAAGTAGCTGCTTCAATTAGCATGACCCCTGGCACCTGAGCAGAGAGCCAACCATGACTTCAAGGAAGAAACTGGGCTAGGAGTGCACCAGAAAAACTGCTTCCAGAGGAAGCCTACTATGTGTCAGGCACTGTACTAAGTACTTTTTACAAAGGCTTTCTCATTTGATCCTCCTAACAACCCTGAGAAGGAAGTACTGTTGTTATTCTTATTAATTATAATAAATCATCACATAGGAGAAAAGTCTGAGGTTATCATGAGAAGAGAAAAAGACATTGGAGACCTATAGAAGCAGAGCTGTGGTTCAAGTTTGTGACTGCTCCTCTTCTAGACGTGTGTATTTGTAGAGGAATGGGCCTCAGGTTCATGGCAGGGGATGTTTTATAATTACCTTATCATGCTGTCTGAGTGTCTATGCTTTTTTTCTAATGGTATATAATGGCTGACTTTCGATGGTAAATTCATTGGCAGGAGTTCATGAACTATAGTTTTAGGAGTCGGGACACAGAAAGAAGTACCCTTGGAGTCTATGGGGAGTCCGACCCCAGCCAGGGACATTCCATAATTAGAGAGTTAGGAGGGACTTTATGATCATCCACTTCAATCATCTTACATCTGAGGAAACTGAGTTCCAGAGCGGTCCAAAGTCACACATGAGTGTGTTGGTGGTAAAACTGGGACGAGATTCTGGGTTGCCTGTGGCTGTGTTTCTCAAGGACACCGTTCTGAATCGTTATATGTATCCCTTTAGTGATCATGATGAACGTTGATTGTAATTTCCCAGAATAGCTAAAAAGCAAAGCAGTAAAAATATCGATTTCTGCATACAGAAAACAACAACTTTTTTAGTTTGCATAAAAGATGATGAAAATAGAAACACACAACAGGAAATAGACTCAAATGGCTGCATCAGTATTCAAGATTACACACATATAGTACAAAGCCTCAAGGTTCTTCCTTTGTGCTTTCCAAAGTTCATTTAAGCAAGAGACAAGGTTTAAGGATCCACTGTGCTTCCAAGAACGCTAAGCAGTATTAAGTTAACGTAATGATGCACTTAGGTCCTTTATTATTTCAGTATTATTTTTCTTCAGCCTGTCCTTATCCTTTCCTATAACCTTTGATTTTCCCTTTTCATGGTCAATATGGGTGTTGATAGACACCACCGAATTCCAAATGTTTTGTGTCGCTGGTAACTCAGAACTGCTAGGGCTGCGTTAGAAGATTGCAAAAACATTTTCTCACTCCCATAGAATAAAGCCCATTTTTCTAGCTGATGGAGGTCTGGAACATTGCAATGCTCCAAGGTCATCCTGATCTCTGACCTGGCAAGTGCTGCACTACATCACACTTGTTTCAAAACACTGGGCTTCATTCTCCAGACATAATAATGCCCCAGGAAAACGGGTTTTCCAGGTCTCCAGAGCCCTTGATAGAGTAAGTAAACTAATATTCAACCAGGGCTCACAATCAGACCAAGTTGCGGTGGAGATTTCAGTACACAGCTTGTAGTTGTGGAAGGAGCTTGTTCAAGTGTAAATATCTTAGATTGTTACCTGGAACATTAATGCATTTCAGTGGAATAAAGGGGTGAAGGTAGTGCCAAGTGGAAATAATGACATCAGGGTTTACTGGATTGGTATACAATTAAGCTCCACTCTCCACAAAAGAAACACAATTTATTTTTATAAGATTTTTTTGATGGCTTTAAGATTTAATTATAACCCTTTGGCCTCCACTCTCAGAATTGAACCCTCTCATAATAGAAAGAAATAACATTTAAATAGAATCAACTGAAACCAACTAAATTTTTAGACCAGGTCTAAAGATCTATGCAATCTTTTACCCCAATAATTCTGCCCCCCCAACCAATTTTTCTGCAAAGAGGAGGGAAATGTGTTTCATTATTTTTTCTAGGACCAAGATTACTTATGACAATCAATCTGTTTTAAATCTTTTAGACCCCAATGAGGTGTTTATAGTAGCAGATAACAGATAGAGCACTAGAATTCATTAGTTTTGGAGTCACGGACAAGTGACTTAACTTCTCAGAGTCTTACACTAACACTGCACATCTCAATAGATTATTGTAAAGAAATGACTTTTTAAATTGGGCCTGTTAATTCATCAGCATCAGGAACTTCCAGTGAGGAAAATCCTGACTCCAAAGTAGTTCTGCAGTTTATAAAGGAACACTGAGAGGTCAAGTGACCAGCCTAGTGTCCCACAGCCAGGTCAGAATGACGTCTTGGACCATCCCACTAAACTGATGTATCTCTTGAGAAAAATGCTCCACAAATCTGTGCAAATATAAGTTGTTGTCATTACTTTTTTCTTCAAATAATATTTGGGTAGAGGGGGAGGGACCATTTTATAACTATAGTCCAATAAAATCAACTATAGGTAACTTTTAGTTAATATAAACAAGGTCCTGATAGATTATATATCTATGTGTATATAAAGAGAGATAGATAGGTAATAGATAACAGATAGATAAATAGATATGTGTTTGGAATTTTTCTAATCCACCACACTACTTTTATCCATCACGATTGCCTTAATTGCTTGGCGAAATCTTTAACTACCCTGGAACCAGCTTTGGACAAATTCATCTACCCCGATAGCATTATTTGAGTAGCTCTGCACTCAGGGAATTTAAAAGCTGGGCATGCTCCTAACATAGATCTTGGTCCCAATTCTTCTGGAGATGAAGAACAGGAAGACATGACTTTTGCTGGCACTAGCATCCAGTTCTCTCCAGTTCAGCCCCATCAGTGCTGTTTCTAGGGAATCCTGGAGTCCAAAGGCTCCACTTTGGTTTGCTTTTTTTTTAAACTAATGACTTCACTTGATTTTATACATTTCAGTGAAGAAAGTTTGTTGTGACTTGCTTGGTGAACATCAGAAATCTGATAGGTAAGCTCTGTGAAGGTTATACCAAATGTATATTCAGCAAATCTTCCGTAGTCTACTTTGTAACATAAATCCAAAGGATAACATTTTGCTTTAATCCTTTGTTCAAATGAAGGAGGAAGCAAAATAGTTCAACCCAAATAGTAGCTATCATCAAAAAAGGGGATTTCAAAATTTTCAAGGATGAGGTCCAACGTCTACAGGGGCATGGATGACGACCTTAAAGGTTGATGGAAAGCAGCATAGCCTTTCAAAGCTTCAGTGCTCCCATTGGGCCAATTCTATCCGTCCTTCATTCAAGAAAACCAAATCACTGGATTATATTAAATGTGCTTAAATGTGATTGGTAAATGATTAGCACCTGGAGCTTGGGGTGCTTATCATTTTAAAAGTTATAAGATCATTTCTTTTTCATTCAGAGACTCATCAATCCCCCTACATCTTTAAAATTATTTTCATGCTGCTCTCAGTCCTCCCTCCCCCTCAAAAAAAGATTATAGAAGCATATGTGATAACTCTGTATGTGTGACATCAGTGAATAATAAATCATCAAGCTCAAAACTCTGCCTGAATATATAGTTAATTGATTTCCTATTGTAGAATATCAATTGTTAATTGATATTCCTATTGTGGGAAGCAGCAAGTGTTTTAAGTCTCCATTCATTATTTCCTCTCAGCCAAAGGTGAAGCCAGTAGTAACTCAAACCAAGGGGTTTTGAGTATCATGTGATATTTAATTTTTAAAAATTATTTCATTATTTCCCAATTACATGTAAAATTAGTTTTAAAAATAATTTTTAAAAAATTGAGTTCCAAATTTTCTTCATTTCTGACCTCTTCCCATTGCAAAGTGCATGCACTTTGATTTTGATTATACACATGAGGTCATGCCAAACATATTTCCATATGCATGCTATATTTCTTAAACAAAGAGGGAAAAAGTTAATTTTTGAGGCTATCAAAAACTGCCTTGTAACTGATGAACTATACAAATGTTGAGAGGCAGTGAGATTTTCATCTCAGTAGTTTCTCAGGAGATTCATCATTGATGAATTTGTTCATAGAAGCTAAATCCTACTCATTTAAAGATAACAGTATCTCCCACTAAAATTGTCTTTATCCAGATGTAAAAAGAATTACACTGCCAATAGAAAACTGACAATATAATGAATCAACAATGATACCTTAAACCAGCAAAGCTTTAAGGTGAAGAAGCCTGTTTGAATTATAATTTATTCATGGATCAATCCAAAGGTAATTGAGCATATTATGGAGTAGAAAGGGCTTCTTGTTCCCTAATAGAAACAGTCACTGGTATCTTCCAGTTCAAATTAATATCATTTTGATGGGAGCCATGCCAACTTGGCTTTTCCTAATAGCATTTTGCTCCATAAGTACCATTTTCTTATTAATCACTGATACAAAGTAAAGGATAGAAGTTTTCAGCCCTCTCCCAATCAATTTTTAAAATAAGATTGCCTCTCCTTCCCCAAAAAACTATCATAATATCATTGACTTAGAACTAGAAAAAAGACTAGAGGTTATCTAGATCAATCCTCAGTTATTTGACAGATATGGAAACTGAGGGTAGGAGAGACAAAATGATGTACAACTTCATATGAAATTATGACATTGCAGAATGTCAAATTTATAAGGGAACTCAGTGGCCATTTAGTCTAAAGATCACAGCATCACAGAATTAGCGATGGAAAGGAACTTGGAAGTCATCTTGCCCAACAACACACAGAATCATAGAAACCAGAGTTGTAGAGGACATCAATAGACATTTTGGTTCAATCCCTATCCCTAAAATGAACCCCCAGTTTGATGCACCCAAAAAATAGCTGTCCAGCCTCTACTTGAAGACCTCCAAAGAGCAGGAATCCTCCCTAGACACTCCATTCTACTTTAAGGCAGTTCAAATTATAACAAAGTTTTCTTGCCTCAAGCCTCAGATTTGTCTTTGAGATTTCTACTCAACAATTCTAGTTCTGGTTACAAGTAGAATAAGGTTAGTCTTTCTTCCATACGGAACCCCTTCAGATGCTTGAACACAGCTATCCATACATCTCCATCCCCTCTTGGCTCCTTCTTCCATTCATACACCAGTTTCTTTTTGTCACTGATAGGATAAAGCAGACTTGGGATCCAAACCCAAGCCCTTGGACGACCTATCAATTCAGTATTACTTCTGTTATACCATATTGTATCTCTAATAAAGGAGAGTAATTTTTGTAATGAATATGTAGGCTTGAAGTAAAATCATAATGAGGAGTTCAGGTTTTACTAGATGAGGAAAGACTTAAAACTGATGAATGGAGGAAGTTAGCCAGGCAGAGGTGTCCCTGCCTAAGATTTCTAAACCTTGACTCAAACTTTTCGCAGGTGACAGTGTTAACATAGTACATCTAACTTCCTCTCTACTAAGGGATCAGGCATCTCCCTAAGATATGTGAACTCACATGATCAATTTTATAAACATCGCTTGCACTAATAGAGGATTAGAGTTGATTTTACATGATACACCCACATACTGACAGCAGAATCAAAGAAAAAATGCCTGCATTTGTCTTTATTATATTTATGGTTACATAAAGGTCCAAATGCTTGTATATGACAAGTGTAAATGCTGATTGCATTTGCAAATATGGACATCTTGGTTTGAAATTTGGTTGAATTTATACCAACAACCTAACTTTGAGATAGGGATAGGGGAATAAATAACTATAGATAACTCATTCCTCTCCAGCCTATACATCTCCACAGAACATTCTCCAATACTTCACCCCCGTTCTTTGCTAGGTACATGTGCCTCCTCCCTCCCACCATTTTCAGCTCCCCTTTATATTTTGTCTTCTTTCATTAGGATGGAAACTTCCTGTGGGCAGGGACCAGTTTTCTTTTTGCTTGTGTTCAAATTCTTGCTTAGCACAGTGCTTGACATAGAATGAGTACTTAATAAATGCTTATTGACTGACTAAAGAGTCAAACAGGAAGGAATACTTTTTAGGTGTGGCCAGGACAGTGGTGGATGTCCACAAAGACATTTACTTAATAAGTTACTGCTTTGCTTAAAATCATTTATTATCCACCCCTATTTTTTAGAATTTGTTTTTTTTAATGCATTCAACTATGTTTTTTACCAAAATTATTTTGTACGTATACAGTTATATTGAAAGATTCAGAACCACAGATTTTCATTATTGAAAGGAACCTAAGGGCATGTCCCTAGTTCAACTCAGACTAAAAGAAAGATCTCATTTATAACATAAATGATAAATAGTCACCCAGTCTTTAAAAATGTCCATTAAGGGAGAACTCACTACCATCAAAGGCTACTTATTCTACTTTTAGAAAACTGTATTTATTATATAGTTTTCCCTTATATTAAGCCTACATTTGTTGTTTCCCCCATTTTTGATTCCTGTTCCTACTTCTACCCTCAGGGGAGCAAGACAAATCTCGAATGCCTTCCACATGTCAGCTCTTGCAGGAGCTATAATCTCTCTCTACCAATTTCTGCCACCCAGAAATCCAGGCTAAATATTCCCAGTTCCCTCAACCAATTCTTTTTATGACAGACTCCAGTTCCCTTACCATTCTGGATTCCCTTCTCTGGAACTTCTCCAGCTTATCAATGTTCTTTGGAAAAGCATGACCATATCTGGAGCTCAAAATGTTCCAATCTCCCCTTTGTCTCCTTTGGATGTTTGAAGTCATTTACAATCTACCTCTAACTTATCTTCCCAGTTGAATCAATTATTCCCTTTCATTCGATCTGTGGTTCAGTCAAATTGGCCTTCTTAATTGATCTTCACACACAATATTCTACCTTCCATCCTTGAAACTTTGCACAAATGCTTGCCTCATGCATAGGATATGCTCCTTACTCAGTGCCACCCTTTGAAATGCCTACCTTCCTTCAAAGCTCAGTTCAGGGGATGCCTTGTAAATGAGACCTCTCCTCATCCTTCAAGCCCCTAGTGCCTTTCCCCTCCCCGCCCATAATCTTGCATATATTTTGTATGGTACAATATCTTGCTTATATTTTTATGTTATTTTCCCAGAAACAATGTAGGCTGAGAAGAGGGATTGTTTATTTTTATATTTTTTGCATGTGTTTCCTGCCAAAGTATACAACATGTAAGTGCTTGATAAATGCTTATTTCCTGGATTCTTAGATTGTACCACCCAGAATGGACAACAATATCTCAGAGGTGGTCTGACCAGGAAAGACTACTGTGAAATCTCCTGGAAACTGTTTCTCTCTTAATATAGTCTAATATAACATGAGCTTTTTTTTTTTTTTTTTTTTTTTGCTGCCGCAGAGTTGGACTCATATCGACATTATTGTCCTCTAAAAATTCCAGGGATTTTTTAGACAAATTTCTGTTTAACCCATGCCACCCTCATCCTACACTTGAGACATTTTTGAAAAACAAATTGTATGATTTTACATTTATTTCTACTGACTTTTCTTTCGTTATAGTCAACACAATGATTGAACTTGTCATGATCTTTTTTGGATCCTATCATCTAGTAGGCAAATATCTTTCCTAGCTTTTTTATTTGATGAATGTGCCATCCATGAAATGAATATCAATTAACTGATATCAAAGTAGCTGATCACAACTGCAGTCTAAACAAAGTCAAGCACTGATCCCTGACTGAACCAAATTGACAACAAACCATTGACTACTCTTTGAGTCTAACCATTCACTCAGTCCTGAATTCATCTAACTGTATTATCTTTTAGCTACACTCTTTCTAATACGCCATGCCATTCTGTACAATTCATTCATATTAAGTTTGTAGGCCACAGAAGTCTCCAGATTCTTTTCACTTGAAGTTGTCTAACCAACTCTTTCACTTTGGCCATAGAGCTGAATGTCCCCTTGTTAATTCTTCATTGTTGAGGAGGTAGAAGTATCATTGTAAAAAAATGAATCAATTTTTTCATTTTTATTCAATTGTGCCTCTGCACTAGGCTTGTGATTTGTTCCAGATTCCTTATCTCCTTCTAGGTGCCCTATAACATTCTCTAATGAAAATGCTGTTTCTGTTTTTGCTTCCATTGACCTTCACTCAAATGTGTCTTATTGTTCACATTAATAGATTTCCTATTATTGAAGTATATGTTAATTATATATCATATTTATAGCCAATGCTACCCTACCTCTACCTACCTATTCCATTTTACTTACTATAACCTGTTTATTTAGAATAAGACACATGCTTCCAGAGCCATATTCCATTCATAGTACTTAGCCCACCAAGTCAGTGATATAGCTAAGGTTAAATTTGCTTCTTTATTTTTAGGATCTTTAGTTCATTGTGTCCATTAGCCGTACTTTGTGCTTTTGAGTATAGACACATGAGACCCTTTATTTCATTACTGCCTCCTTTTCTAAATCTTGCTACCTGTAAATTTCTTGGTGTCTTTACAACTATTTTTCTTTCTACGATGTAGCTACTCTCTATGAATTCTAGTTTAGCAAGTATATATGGTCATTTTTCATACTTTACCTTCCTTTTCCAGGTTAAAGCCCTTTAAATTAGATTTTAAATTCTCTAAGCAAATAATTCTTGGAATCTCTTGCTGGGTGTACTTTGTCCCTTGTCAGAAGCCTATAACTCTTATATTTTGAAACTCATTTCACAAAATCAAATCCCACTGACAGACACTATTTTCTTAACCAGATTTATTTTACCAATAATCAGCGGTTTATGCTGATTTTTAAAATTTTTCTAAAAGACTAATATTAACATATACTGAGAATTACAAATCTTTCTCTCCTTAATGAGTAATTCTTTTTTTTCATCTCCTAAATATTCTAGTAATTATGCCCAGATAATTTGAGTCCTCTGAGAGGAAATAAGGAAATTGAGGAAAAAATGGAACTAGAATGTGATATTCCCCCCCAGGTCCACAGACCACCAGTAATTTTTCATGTAAGTAGCTGGTATATTTAGGTGAAAGGGAATTTAAATTTTAATGTTATCATAGGCCAAGCTTAAATTGTTGAGAGAGATCTTGTATAATGAAATGTAAGGGGAGTAGGTTTCTTTAGCTACCTTACTTGAAATTGTATGCTAGGCCCTAAGAATATGGGACAAAATAAAGCCTCAAAAATATTGCCATGCATGTAAGGAGGCATTCTTTTTGAACTTTACATACACCCTTGTAAGACAGAAGCATCTGTTACTATCTGTGGAAGGCCAAGAAAGATTGCATGGCAAAGGACTGAAGAAAAATGTCAAGAAGGGCCAGTGGAGAGTGATACATAATCATCATCTCCAGAAAGTTGAGAGGACAATGATATGGAACAGCTGAAGGAAAAGAGGCCTTGATGTCTGCTGAGAGCTGGAGTCAGGGCCTAAGATAAAAACAATGTGTGGATAGACCTGGGAGCCATGGAAGGTAAAATCAAAATGGAGGAATAGCCCCCAGGTCCCCAATTACCCCTCCAGGATCATACTAGAAATGATTGAGACTATATGAGTATTTATGGTATCACTCATTGACGGGTATTATTAGTTGTTTTCCATACTTAATAAATATAACTGTTCATGTTTTTAGCTTTGTGGACCAGTGTGTTTTAGGGAATTGCTAGGTACTAAAGTTCTCAGATCATGTGAGATGGGAAAGTAGGCCAGAGAAGTAAGAAGCCCTCCAAAGTGTATCTAGGTCTTGAAATTTAGACTTAATGATCAAACTTAGGTCAGTGAAAAAAAGTAGAAAAGGAAGTGTGTAGCAAAATAGATTGAAAAAGATCTATTTATTTCCATATTGTACATTTCAAATCATGATTTTATGTAAATTGTAAGAAGTTTATGTTGGACGCATGTCATTTTCTAAATCAGCAAAAAGTTCAGAATAGTTCAGGCAAGTGAACGGCACATGAAATCTCTGATCATTCAACTGATATCTAATCAGTAAAATTCAACAGTCCATCATGTTGCATGATAGACGTCTTACTATGATCAACTGCATTCAATTTCTGAGTGTGAGTGTACACTGAAAGGAAGACAAAATCAATGAGGATTTGTAAATTCCTTTGCAACGAAGATATGATGAAATTAGATGTTTCTTCATGCACTTTTAAGATTAATTCTGTACAACAGGAAAAAACCATATAGTTAATGCGATTGCATAGTAAGATGGCCAGAAATATTGAATCAAACCCCCTCTAGTAATTTTTTTTCTTACAAAGATACTTAGAGAGATAATGATAGAAATAAGGTCACTAATTTATGCTGGATCATTTCTAAATGTTCTGTGTCCAATCTCTACCCTCTCCAATCTGTTTTGTCCATTATGATCAGACAATCTTGCTAAACTACCACTTTATTAACTAACACCTCCAAGACTCTCTTATCCTTACAAAATGAACTCAGCATTCCAGGCCCTCCCCAAACTGGTTTTCACCTGCCCTGTTTGATTTTGTAGGCAGGTCTTCAATCCCACCTCTGTCCAACCAGATGGTCTACTCACTGCCCCTCAAAACAGAATGTGCATATTCCATATTTATACTCTTCTTTATGCTACTTTTCAAAAGAAGTAACTTATATATACACGAGATGGAGCCAGCTCTGCTAGCAATCCAAAATAAGTGACAAGGAAGCCAGATCTTAGAAATGCTTCTAGCAGACGACAACAAGGTGGGAGAGGGAATTTATTTGACCTTCCCCAAACTCATCAGGTAAGTGACAAAGTTATCAGAAGAGAGGCAGTTTATTGGAAGCCTGCTTTTCACCCCAACTGTTTGTGGGGTGCTGTGAGGAGCTTCCTATTTATTTTCTATCTCTCATGTCTCCATACCACACTAGAATAAACTACAGGCTTTTCTTTTCCCACTGATATCAAATTCATTCCTTGGGCAGTAGTTTTGTTCCACTGTAGGTAAAGACAGTAGATTCTACTCCTAATCTCTCTTTTACCTACCATATCAGTGAGAAGAAGGAGAAATACACCACTAGAAATTCTGAAAGCATTACCTGTCCATTATATCTTGTAATTTTATCAGTCAGACTGAGGGTACTCAATTGATTAAGGATATCTTGATCACCACACATACACACACATACACACACACACACACACACACACGTGTGTGTGTATGTGTATATATATATATAAATGCACATATATATGTATGTATGTATATATGTATATACATATATATACACATATATATACACACTCATGCATATATACACATTTGTTGTTGTTTTCAGTTGTTGCAGTCATATTTGACTCAAACTGACCCCATTTGGGGTTCTTCTTGTCAAAGATACTGAAGTAGTTTACAATTTTCTTCTCTAGCTCATTTTTTATAATGTGGAAACCCAGGCAAACAGGGTTAAGTGACTTACCCAGGGTCACATAGCTTGTAAGTGTCTAAGGCTGGATTTGAACTCAAGAAGATGAATATTCCTGATGTATATATACTGTGAATTACAAATATTTAGGTACCCTACCCACCGTACCACCCAACTGTTGCCATTATGTCAATTATAAGGAATCACAGCATTATTGGATCATGGATTTAGAACTAGAAAGAACATTAGAGATAACATATTTTAGCTTTTTTTTTTTAACAGATGAGTATACTGAGGTCCAGAGTGTTTAAGTATTTCCCAGTATTGAAACCCAGGTCTGGTCACTGTATAGCCTTGGGCAAGTCTCTTAAACTCTCTGGTCCTCAGTTTCCTCATATATGTGCATATACATACACTTACGTATGTATAGATCATATAGTGTGCAGATCATATAGTGTGCATACATACATACATATATATATATATATACACTTATATATGTATAAATCACATACACATTATATCATGTAGGTTGATTAATATAGTGAATTCTTGATGAGGAAAAACCTTCACCAATCCATACTGTTAATTCTTTTGAGACTTAAGGTTTTAGCTTAAGGAGTTCCTGGGATTGACTTGTACAGCATCACAAAGTCAGTACCTGTCAGAGGTAGTCCTTGAAATCATGCCTTCCCATCTTTAAGGTTGACTTTTTATCCCGTAGGCCATACTGCTTCTTTTACATAATACTGAATATACATTTTTAAAAAGCAAAATGCTTAGGTATGATTTGTGACATATAAATACAGAAGTAAAATCTACCACAGCTATCAACTGTTACATTAATTTTCAATAACCATTAAGTCTTGAGGAAGGGATTTTTTTTTGCCTCCACCCACAGAACTTAGCCCTGTGCCTAGTTTGTGGCATATAACAAATGCTTCTTGGCTGATAGTGTAATCTTGGCTCTGTACAAGGTGTTGTCATTTTTGTAACGAATCTGGTCTGCTAAGGAATACTCATTTAACAGTTCCTAGCATCTTATACAGAGCAAATTTTAAGACTTTAAAGGGGGAGGAGAACCCACCTTTGTATCAGTATTTGTACATCTGTAAAACTATGTTTTTCTCAGTTAACATATGGAATGTTTGTGAATGATTAACTAGTGACAGAAGTAGTGGTATGGTGGTAACCTAGATAATAAACTCTCTTGGATGATGAACTCCGAGAGGGGCTAAGTTCCTAGGGTTCATTATTGTAGCAACCAGCACGGTGGAAGCTCTTACACACAGGTAGGTACTTAGTACTTGATCTTTGATGATAAGGATAATGATGATTATACTATAAAAAGATCAGAAATGAAGATTAAGTAACTCAGAAGTCAAAACTTCAGCTATGAATCATCGAATCAATCAGGAGAAGCTTTGTGTTGAGGATGATATCAGTTAAACCATGAATCACTGCTACAAATTGTACGCTGAGCCTGATTCTCTGACTCATGGATGAGAGTCACGAATCACCTACTTCAATTCTTTCAGATTCCAGGACCGTGCTCCACTCCAACACTGACATCCATGTTAACTGACTCATGCTCCAGACAAGGCTGACCTTGTCTATGACTCCCTGCTTGAACCCTGAGCTCCTCTTTAACACTGACCCCTGATGCAACACTGGGCCCCATGCTACGGGGTAGCCTAAAGTTAGAAAGATCTGAGTTCAAATCTAGTCTTAGACACTAGTTTTGTGACCCTGGGCAAGTCACTTAATCTCTGTTTGCCTCACTTTCCTCATCTGTAAAATAGGGATGATGATAGTACCTATCTCACCGAGTTGTTGTAGGAGTCAAATGGGGTCATCTGTAAGGCAGCTAGCATAGTACCTGGCACCCGGTGGTTGCTATATAAATGTTAACCATTTTTAATTATTATGCTATTACTCCAAATAACAGCGTTTTCAACACTTGAAGACAGCTATCATATCCCCTATTCTCTCTGAATCTTCTCTTCTCCAGGCAAAATGGCTCCAGTTTTTTCATCTGTTCCATATATGCCACAGATTCAAGGCCCTTTCCCATCTTTTTTGCTCTCTGGTAGGCTTCCCAATGTCCTTAAACTTTGGTATTCAGAACTGAAGGCAATAATGTAGTTGTGATCTGACCAAAACACTCAGTAGGACTATTATTTTCCTAAACCTGGCCACTATGCCCTTTTTAAAGCAGCCCAATATGATATTTTCTTTGGTTGTCACATCACACTGCTCTATGACTTTCACTTCACTAAAACAATCAGATTTTTCTTTATTCCTCCCCTTTACCCCAGACAAATGTATTGTAACCATGCCTCCCCCATCCTATATCTGTGAAGTTGATTTTTGTACCAAAGTATAAGATTCAACATCAACTTCAACTGACTGAATTTCACCTTATTAAATTCAGCCTGATACTTTAGTCTGTTAATATCTTTTTGGATTCTATCATCCTTCTCTGCTTTATGTCAGCTTGAAGAGAGAAGAGGTATTAGACTGACTACCAAACTGAAGGTCTACAGAAATGTTGTACTGACCTCATTGTTGTATGCCTGTGAAACATGGTCAGTCTACCAGCGCCATGCCAGGAAACTGAATTGTTTCCATTTGAACTGTGTTAGGAAGATTCTGAGGATTACCTGGCAGGTTAAGGTACCAGACACTGAAGTCCTTGCTTGAGCTGAACTGCCAAGCATTTAAACTATGCTTCAGAGAGTGTAGCTCTGATGGGCTGGCTATGTTGTTCAAATGCAAAATACACAATTGCCAAAAAGACAATTTTATGGAGTACTCGCATGGGTGACCAGAAGAAGTGATACAAGGACACTCTCAAGGTCTCTCTCAAGAACTTTGGATTTGACTGTGCAACATGAGAGACATTGGCACATGACCCCTCAGCATGGTGTGCCCACATCAGAAAGGGTGCTGTGCTCTATGAACAAAAAAGAATTAAGACAGGGCAAAGTAAACGTAGGATGTGCAAATTTGAAGGATCCACCCCAAAAATTCATATGTACTATCTGTGTCCAACCTGTGGGAGAGCATTCCAAACTTGTAAGGGTCTAATCAGCCACAGTTAGACACACTGAAACTTCACATTATCATGGTAATGTCATTTTGGTCCTCTTTGAAAACAAAGGACAACAACCAACCAACAAACTAATGTCAGCCTGAAGCAAACTATGACCAAAGCTAGGTCTTTTCCAGATGGTGCAGACTTTGATGATAAAATCAGTTCTTCCATCTTTTGAATCCTAAATCTCAACCTCCTCAAAACAGTCATGACATTCTCTCCCTTATTATTGACTCCTAGTTCTAATATGCTGTGATGGAAATCAAAATAGGATCTTATGCTTTTTTATTTTTTGTTTTAGTATAATCAAATGCCTGATTGAATCTTGCCTTTATCAATCAAGAGTCTTTACTAGGAATAAAGTACAGAAACAAGAATTTCTTGAACTGGAAACAGTATATGTATTGTATTGTTAATGTGATTAAAGATCTTCCCCATCCATTAATGGGCCTGTCCATTAAGGGGAGTTTGGTTAGGAAGACTTGTAGGAACACCCTCAGCCTTTGTTAATGAGGTACTGGCTCTCAAGTGTTGGGAGGCCCTCTGGCTCTAAACAAGGTATAAATACTCTGAGGGTTAAGGTTTTACTTTGGGGCTTAGTTTTTGGTAAGAAAGTTTGATTGCCAGATGAGGACTCTGGGAAGCTGCTAAGGAGTCCCCCCGCTTTGAGAACTCAGATGTCATGCTTCCCTCTCTGGTAGCTAAGTCAGACAGCTGTACCTGTCTGTTGAATTATGGTCAGGCAGAGGAAGCCATGTCTGTTGATTACTGACTGGAAGTGTTTGTTTGGCCAGATGAGGACTCTAGAAAGTTGCTAAAGGAGCCTCCAGCTTTGAGAACTCAGATGTCATGCTTCCCTCTCTGGTTAACTATGGCCAGGCAGTTGAACCCCACAACTGTCTGTTGAATTCAGGCAGAGGAAGCCATGTCTGTAGACTTTTGATTTCTGTGTATTTTCTTTGAAATTTAGGGTACTGACTCCCTGAACAAACTGAATAACTGAATCATATACGTACTTGGTTAAAGGAATGATACATGTGCTTGATTGAAGTGATTGTTAACCTCTCAAAAGTTGCCTTTCCTTTTATGAATGCAGATCTAAGAAACTGATAGGTCCCCTTGAGTATGTTGAGGTGCTTATTGATATACGTGCCCAAATACTCTTTTAGCCCCCACCCCATTTTGACCCTGATCACAATCCTCTTTTCTACTAGTATCCCTTTTTTGACATTCCACTATCTCACCCCTTCCAGTTTTCCATCCCTCCTTGTACACCATTTTTTAGTCTATCAATGAGTCACATTCCATGACCCAGGTCTAAGGACAAAAAAAAGAAAAAAATATATGAAGTTCTCCAGTATTTACATTCTGTTGGATTAATTTAGCTAACTACACATTGCACTTTTTCCAACAGAGGGAAAATAGATATCAGTACATCTTCCATTATGTCAAAATTCAGAATAATTCAAGGCAACACAGAAATTATTTAAAGTTCACAGAAGGTAGCTTTCTCTGTTTTTTTTCTCCTTTAAATAACTCTGATTCCCATACCATCTCAAACCTGGACAGATTCCCTAGAACCTTTCAGAACTTTTGTTATAGGGGTTATATAGATTGAGAACAAATAATTTTAGGGAGAATTGGGAAGGGTGATATAGCAAGAATGTTCCTTGCCTCTCTAAGAGGCCTTGTTTTTGTGACCTACAGCATCTGTAAGGGGAGGCTAGCTTTACTGATTTCTGTGCATGAGGGACTCTAACATATATTTGCATCCCTTCAGAGTGCCTAGCACAATGCATGGCATACAATAAACATTCAGTAAGAATCTCTTGATTGAGAGATTGATTTTAAAAAGATACAGTAAAGATTATACTGCATTTCTTCAATGTGTTTTCTATTTGTAGCTCTCTAAAAGTTGTTAAGTTAGAGTATTTAATATATGGTATTAAAAAATTTATTGGGCTTACACCAAACAAAACATCTGGGTTGTTTCATTCTTGTTTAGTATAGGACAGAAGTTTAATGACTGGAGGTAAAAGATCAGAGTTTTTATGAAAATCATTAGTAACCAAATGTGAATATAGTAAACACCATTCTCCAGAGGCAATACCTTATTTATATCCAAATGCATATTAGAAAGTTACAAATGAATAAAGGGTGCATCATATCAACCAGGGATAGGAAAGCAGATATGAATACAAAATTACAGCACTTTATCCTTATTGGATTTAGAAATTTTACAGTTTTGGTTTATTTTATCCCTTTTTTGTTTTGGTCCAGACATATGACTTCATTTCCAGTGTTCAGAAATTCATGTAAACTTTATATTCTTAGAGACTTTCCTGGGGGTGCTGAGAGGTTGTGATTGTACATGAACATGTAGCTAGTATGTTCCAGAAGGACTTGAAGCCAGGTTTTCCTAACTCAAAGGTAACTCTATACATTACACGAGGTATCAGACACAGAGGTCATTGGCCATAACACTTCCAAGTTGAACTTGGACAAGATTAAAAAATAACTGGGTAATATTTAACAGGGTAATATTTAACAAAATAAATACAAATATAATAAATTATAGACAGTGAAATTATAGACATTTTAAAACTAAACAACATGCAGCTTGCAGGAATCCTTATGTAGAGGTTGGTGGCTCCTGTTTATATTTGAGTTTGACACCACTATACTACACTATACTGCCTCTACCTTTATAATAATTAATTCAAGCTTATGATTCTATGATTAAAAGTTTCTTATGGATCCATAAATAAAACATATGACAAGTAAAAACTAGAATGATTATTTTTATTTTTGCTCATCATTAGTAAAGTTGAGAGAAAAATGAGTTTGTGGAAAGTTTGATGTGATCTCATTAAGGCAGGTCATGCCAAGAATATTCAAGGCTGAAACTAAAAGGAGGCTAACAGACAAAAAAATGGAAAAGATCTGTCAGCACTCCTTTATTGATCAAATATGGGTGAGGAGGCTGATCACTGGAGTTTCATAACAATTTAATGAACTCCCTAATCAATTAAAAGATCTGACAGTACTTTATATACTTTGTTGTGGTTCAGTTGTTTTCAGCCACCTCCAACTCTTCATGATGCTATTTGGGGTTTTCCTGGCAAAAATACTGGAGTGGTTTGCCATTTCCTTCTTCATATTATATTTATATTTCAGTTACTTTTTCTGTATGTATTTATGACCTCCAGTGAATCCTTTGAGTGCCATATATATATATATATATATATATATATATATATATATATGTATATTTCTATCACTTTATGTTCTCCTCTGAGTTCTTTGCTTTTTTGTATATTTTGTGAGAGTACTCCAGACTTGATTTACATGTTATGATCTAGAGTGCCTCTTTGGGGTCTAGGGCCCTTGTTAATTACATTTGTGTGAACTCAGACATGAGCTGTACCTAACCTGAAAATTCCAAATCTACACTTGGAATTTTTTCATTGATTAAGTCCAAGCCAAAGGAAAAAAAATGCATTGCTACTGCAAACAGAAAGACATAGAAAAATATTAATTTTCACCAGTCTCTTTTTAGGCAGCTACATGGCTTGCTGGGCCTGGAGTCAAAAAGATCTGAGTTCAAATATCATTTCAGATACTTATTGTGTGATGCTGCGCAAGTCATTTATTCTCCATCTGCCTTAGTTTCTTCATCTGTAAAATGGGGATAATGATTATCACTCATCACCCAGAATTGTTATGAAGATCAAATGAGATAAAACATGTAGCATAGTGTTTGGCACATAGTAGACACTAATAAATGCTTGTTTCCTTCCCTTCCCTTTGTCATATCTACAAAATCTTTATGAGACTAATATGCACACTTAAGAACATCTGTGATGAATATGTAAGAAAGAAGGAGCAACTGAAATGTAAGGATAGCTAAAAGGGCTTTTAAAAGCCATGCTGGGGAAATGAGGAGGCTCACAGGAGTAATGGGACCTATACGTAGGTCCCAGCATGGGATGATGATAAACAGTGAGAAACATTTTGATATAATAAACAGAACACTGGCTCATAACATGACACATTATTAAGAGAGACAATTGCCCACTGCATATATTTGCCTGTATTTGCATTACCTTACCTATGATCTAGTAATGCTCATCACTTACTTTTGTCTGCACATACAGACATCATGGTATGTCAGAGAGCTCAGGATATTTCACATCTAACCTCAGATTGTTTTCCCACCATTAAAGGTGGGAAATATGGAGAGATGTGTATTAGATAACAGTACATTTATGTGGATTTGAAATTGAGTAAATGGTAGACCCAAAGAGTAGTAATTAATGGTTCCATGTCAGCTTTAAATTCAATTAAACAAGTATTACATTCCCTAATATGTACTAGGCACTGTGATAGGCTCTCAAGATACAAAGACCAAAGTTAAGTAGTCCCTGTCCATGAGGAGCTTATAGTTTACTGTGAAGAAGCAATATGTCTTAGATCCTAGAAAGATAAATATAAAATGAATACAAAGTACTTTCAGAGGAGATGGTAGTAGTAAATGGGAAAGTCAGAATAGGTTCCCTTTAGGAAATGACAGGAGTTGGGCTTTGATGGAAGCTATAGATCCTATTAGTTGCTGATGAGGAGGGAAAACATTTCCAGGTCTAAGGAAGAGGTTATAAAAAGTCATGGAGATAGGGAATGGGAGCAATAAGCAGGTCAGCTGGGTTGGAAAGTGAGAGCCTGGAATGGAATGATAAGCAACAGAACTAGAAAGGTAGATGGTGCCCAGATTGAGAAAGATTTAAGAGGTAAACAGAGGACCTTGTATATTATCCTAGAGTCAAGTGGGAGCTTCTCAGATCTTCTTGAACTGGGCAATGAAAGTATTAGATCTGGTCTTTAGAAATAGCAATTTGGTAAGCTGGGTAGATGATGGATTAGAAAGTGGAGGTTGGAGAAAGCAGGACTCATTCCATCTGCCTGTAAAAAACCTGTAAAAAATAACTCTAAACAAATTCTAGAGCAGCAGAAGCTACAAAATGATAATCCGAAAGGGACACAGGAAAGGTCTACTGCACTGGGCAGAAAGTGTTGCACAGTTTGGCATGGGCCACACCAGTGCAGACAGAGCTGGAACAGGCTTTAAGGGGACTGAATTGTGACTGGCTGCAGCAGTTTCCAGATGTCTCAACCCACAAATGCCAAAGATAGCTTCTAAAGGTCAGTGGGGAGGGTCTCTCACGTGACTAAGAGGCGAATGTGGTCTGAACCCAACCCCAGCCGTAGGCAGAGGCAGCAATTGTCTAAGCAGCGGTTGCTTCTAGAGTCCTCCATTTAGCAGAACTCAAAAGTCAAGTAATTGGCTGGGAAAATGAGAAAATAGGGGAAAAACAGACTATAAATTCTTTCTTCTTTGGTGAAAAGATATTTTATTATGCCATTGGTGATGAGGAATATCAAAACATAAAACCAGAAGAACACAACAAAATCAAAGCTGCTGCATCTAGAGCTTTCAAGAAAAATATGAACTGGTCTGAGGCCATGGAAGAACTCAAAAAGGATTTTGAAAATCAAGTAAGAGAAGTGGAGAAAAAATTAGGAAGAAAAATGAGAGTGATGCAAGAAAAGTCATGAAAAACAAGTCAACAGCTTGCTAAAGGAGACCCCCCCCCCCAATACTGAAGAAAATAACACCTTAAGAAAAAGATGAACCCAGTTGGCAAAAGAAATGCAAAAAGCCAATGAGAATGAGAATGCCTTAAAAAATAGAATTGGCCAAATGGAAAAGGAGGTTCAAAAGCTCACTGAAGAAAATAATTCCTTCAAAATTAGAATGGAGCAAATGGAAGCTAATGACTTTAGGAGAAATCAAGAAATCATGAAACAGAACAAAAGAATGACAAAAAAGAAGACAATGTGAAATATCTCATTAGAAAAACTACTGACCTGGAAAATAGATCCAGAAGAGCTAATTTAAAATTATTGGACTACCAGAAAACCATGATCAAAAAAGAGCCTAGACATCATCTTTCAAGAAATTATCAAGGAAAACTGCCCTGATATTCTAGAACCACAGGGTAAAATAGAAATTGAAAGAATCCACTAATTGCCTCTGGAAAGCAATCATCAAGAGATAAAAAGAAAACTCTTAGGAACACTGGATCCAAACCAGAGTTCCCAGGTGAAGGAGAAAGTATTGCAAGTAGCCAGAAAGAAATGAGTATTATGCAAATACAATCAGGAATCTAAGATCTAGAAGTTTCTACAGTAAGGGACTGAAAGACTTGGCATATGATATTCTGGAGGTCAGAGGAGCTAGGATTAGAAACAAGAATCACCTACTCAGCAAACTGAGTATAATCCTTCAGGGGAAAAAAATGGATATTCAATGAAATAGAGGACTTTCAAGCATTCTTGATGAAAAGACCAGAGCTGGAAAGAAAATTTGACTTTCAAACACAAGAATCAAGAGAAGCATGAAAAGGTAAACAGGAAATATAAATCATAAGAGACTTATTAAAGTTGAACTGTTTACATTCCTACATGGAAAGATGACATTTGTAACTCATGAGACTGTTCTCAGTATTAGGGAAGTTGGAGGAAATAGATAGATAGATAGGTAGATAGATAGATAGATAGATAGACAGACAGGTAAATGTCTATTTACTAATAGATATTTATTAAATGTCTGTCACATGCCAGATACTTATGACATTTGACCCCTACAACAATCCTAGGAGTTAGGTTTTATTATCCTCCAGCTGAAGAAAATGAAGTAGAAAGAGGTTAAGTGATTTACTCAGGGTCACACAACAGTAAGTGCCAGAGGATATAGTTGAACTCAGGTCTTCCTGCCTCCAGGCCTAACATTTTTTCCACTGTGGCATCTAGTGCCTAAAATACTTTACTGATACTTAATTTAAGGAGACTCTCAACGTATGCCTATATTACTCTAATACTGATTGGTTAGTTGTTGTCCTTCATTCTTAAAGAAGACCAAAATGACATCACTATGTTAAAGTCAAGTTTCAATGTGTCTGACTGTGGCTGTGACTGATCAGAATGAACTCAGAATGCTCTGCTACAGGTCAGGTATAAATAACCCATGTGAACATTTGTAGTGGATACTCTAAATTTGTGCATCCTGCATTTCCTTTGAGTTGTCTCAATTCTGCTTCGCTCAGAGCACAGCACCTTTTCTGATGTGGGCATGCCATGTGGAGTGGTCCTGTGCCAGTGTCTCCCATGTCACACAATCAATTCCAAAATTCTTGAGAGAGACCTTGAGAACATCCTTGTGTTGCTTCTTCTGACCACCATGTCAGTGCTTGCTCTGTGTGAGTTTTCCATAAAATAGTCTTTTTGGCAAGTGTACATTTTACATTCGAACAACATGGCCAAGTCATCAAAGTTGCACTCTGTGAAGCAGAGTTTGAACGTGAATTGATTGTGTGACATGGGAGACATCTTCTTGAGGAGACAGAAATGGAGAATCCTCCATTGCTGTATTGTTCCGGAAACTGCCATTACCTAGAGTGCCTCCCTCTCTTTATTCTAGGTGTTAATGGCTAATGTCTGACAATGATTAGCACTTAGCCAGGGTTTATAAATACCATTTGGACATGGTAACAGTTCCTAACGAGGACATCTGTCAACATAACAATCTAGAATATTCAAGACAGGCACAGCAGTACTGATTCTCTCATCTACACCTTCCTTTGCTTGATTTACTGTGATTTTCTCTCATTTGGGGGTAAAATAACAGGTATAATATTACTAGGTGAAGACTGCTGAGGAAAGTACAGGAAAAATCAAATGAGAAGGAAATATAAACAAGCTAAAATTTATCTTGGTAAAAAGTGTTAAGATAATTTAAGGCTGGTAATGATAAAAAGCTGAGTTGCTGTGGCTTTAGGGATTATGAATTATACCTGGTGAATGGTACGGTGAAGCAGTACAAACGACAAGTGTGGTTGTAGTTTATATTAGCCTCTCTGTTTCTTGTATTTTTAAAAAGTTTTTGACGTTTGGAGTGGAACAGCTCTATTAATCACATTCTAGAAAGATTATTAAACATTTTTTCCGAAATTTGTATGCTTATTTTTGTGAATTTTCATTGGCATTAGGATCTCCTGGTACATAAATTCCCACATCAATGCAGATAATCATCTTCTTAGTAACGTAAAAGATTTACAGAGTTGCCTGGGTCATTACAAAATAGGATTTTTTTTTTTTGGCCATATAGCTAATAAATGTCGGGCAGAATTTGAAGTCAGGTCTTCCTCACTCTAATATTAAACTCTATTCACTTATATGTCATTGTCTCTAAGAATAATCATATTTCTTTAAAAAACATGATTAAAATGTCTTTCTCATGCTAGAACATTCTTATACCAGATGAGGACCAAAATGTTTACTTAATAGATTAAATCTCCAGTTTAATAATGGAAGTCAATGGGAAAGTAAGATTTACTAAACAGAAAATCATTTAATGCAAATTTTAAATCTATCAATTAAGTGATGGTTACTTATATCATAACACTATATTAGGCTTGGCATATTTAAATGTCTCTTCAAGAGAATAAAAAATAGATTTGATAGATGGGGCACACAATAAAGGAACTATAGTTTTGTTTTGTTTTTTTTAAAGAAAGCTGGACCATTATTCTGTATTCTAAAAGTAAATGTTACCATCTGTGGGGGATGGGGAAAAAGATGCTAAAGATTTGAGCACATTACTGTGCTCCTTCATGAACATCTGGCAGTCTGTCACTTAATAGACAACAACATCTTCTCTAAACAGAAGAGACTAGAATTCATCAGGGATTCCTGTAGTACAGTATGTGCTTAACTTAAGTACCTGCTTTCCATGATTTCCATAGATTATCATATTCATGACACTGTAGAGTGAAAGCATTCTTCTCACTCTCTAACCAGAACATGAAAAAGAAATTAAAACATTGGCAGGCACTTTGTCTCCAGTTTGTTGGACAAGTAAGAAAAGGACTTTCCACCCATTTATGTAAATGAAATTCTGTCAGCTTAGACGCATTTTAACAAAGATGACAGCCGACTGTCTATTAATAAATACCTGACAGAACAGCAAATACAACTGTAGTTGAATGTTTTCTTGCCATAAATGTAGTCCAATAGTTTTTAGGGCTGAGTTAAAATAGTCTAAAATAAATTGTGGGGACCCAATATTCAACCCAGTCTTCTCGTCTCCCATTTATATAAAGAAAAATTAGGAAAAATAATTGTCCTATTTTATATAATAATAGAGTTACTATATCAGTCATAATCCAAATCCTTTTAAAATTATGTAATTTTTTAAACACACATGCATGTTTATGTACATACATTTTTGTGTATACTTTGATTTCTTCTATATAACTATATACTCAATATTCTACAATGCACTATAAATACTATACTATATTATACTATGCCATATGCTATATGATATATTACATTCTACATACTGGAAATTAAGGATCATCAGCAAGTTCTTCACTGTGGGCACTCTTTTCAATAGAATAGCTAGAAGCTCTTCTTAGTATTCAGGCTTCACAAATTACTATGGCCACAAAACTCATCACCTTGTGGTCAACTAGGTACTGATCTTTGCATTTAAATAGATTGGTCCTCAAACAATCTGTTACCAGGATCAAATGGGGAGCCTTTCTAACTCAGTAGCACCTGCTAGAGGTTAGATTCCTCCAAGAATGGCCTTTGAGAAGCAAGGATTACTAACTTCACATCATGACAAGGTATAGGGTTAAGATTTTAGTGGAAGAGATAAATGAGATGATTGGATCATTGAGAAAGAACTAAAAGGCCTCAGAAATCATCTAATCCAACCACGTGTATTTATAGATGAAGTTAAATGATTCGACAAGGAGTGAGCATTAGAGGTAGGATTTAAACCTAGGTCCTCTGGCTCCAGAGGCAGGGTTCTCTCCACTATTGTTCAGTCGTTCTCAATCATGACCTACTCTTTTTTTTTTTTTTTACCTCATTTGGGATTTTCTTGGTGGAGATGCTGTGGTGTTTGCATTTCCTTCTCTAGGTCAATTTTGTAGAAGCTGAGGTAAACAGGGTTAAGTGACTTGCCTAGGGTCACACAGCTAGTAACTGTCTAAAGCTAGATTTGAACTCAGGAAGATGACTCCAGACCTAGCACTCTATAATTTGTGCCACTTAGCTCCACAATATTGCTACATCTTCCTAAATACATATATACAGATATACACTGGCAACATTCTGAAATGTTGGTTTCTGAAATTTTTTTTTAAAGAAAATTTATTTTCATTTAGTGTTGATATATAGTTTATATCTCAGCTGTCAACATTTTAATCATGTCATTACTACCTATTGAATTAGTTAAGAAAGAAATTCTGAATATAAATCATCCCCCAGTTGATGAATGGTCAGAGGATATGAACAGGCAGTTTTCAGACATAAGAAAAAAAGCCATCTGTAGTAATAGGAAAAAATTCTCTAAATCACTATTGATTAGAGAAATGCAAATTGAAACAAATCTGAGGTAGCATCTTATACCTATCAGATTGGCTAATCTAACAGAAAAGGAAAATGATAAATGTTGAAGAAGAGGTGGGAAAATTGGAACACTAATGAATTGTTAGTGAAGCTGTGAACTGATCCAACCATTCTGGAAAGCAATTTGGAACTATACCCAAAGGGCAACCAAACTGTGCATATCCTTTGATCTAGCAATACCACTGTATTGTGTCTGTATCCCAAAGAGATCATAAAAAAGGGAAAAGGACCCACACATACAAAAATATTTATAGCAGCTCTTTTTGTGGTGGCCAAGAATTAGAAATTGAGGGGATGCCCATCAATTGGGGAATGGCTGAACAAGTTGGGGTATATAAATGTAATGGAATACTATTGTGCTATAAAAAATGATGAGCAGGCAGATTTCAGAAAAAACCTGGAGGACTTACATGAACTGATGCTGAGTGAGGTGAGCAGAAACAGGAGAACATTATACACAGTAACAGCAGCATTGTGCAATGATCAATTATGATAGGCTTAGGTCTTCACAGCAATACAATGATCTAAGACAATTCCAAAAGACTTATTATGGAAAATGCTATTCACATCTAGAGAAAGAACTATGGAGTCTGAATGTAGATCAAAGCTTACTATTTTCACTTTTTTTTTCTTTCTTGTAGTTTTTCTCTTTTGTTCTGATTCTTCTTTCACAACATGAATAATGTAGAAATACGATCAATATGTCTGTACATGTAGAACCTATAGACTCTCTTGCGGAGGAGGAAGGAGAAGAAAGTAGGGAGAAAAATTTGGAACTCAAAATCTTATAAAAGTGAATGTTGAAAACTATCTTTACTAGCAATTTGAAAAAAAATACTATTAAGTTGGGGGAAAAAAGAAAGGACTTCTGAGTCATGTAAGCAACATGGTAGAGGACTAGATATTTTCTCTGATCCTCATAATCTCTCATACCTCTGAAAAACAGAAATTATCTGCCAAAGATAAAGCAACTTCAGGTATTTCTATGGTCTAGGACATCCAGAACCCAAAAGAAATGATGTATAATGATGAGCTCAGTCAGACTCCTTACCTGCCATGCTATTTACAGCAAACCTCCACTAGCAGTTCCAGCGAAAGCATATAATAAAATCTATCCTTATACTCTGCCCCCAGACTGTAGGAACACAGTCCCTCAGGAGCAAAACCCTTCCAGAGGCCACAGCCTTGCAGCAGCAACCCTGTAAATTTCTGAACTTTCAGTTTGGGGGCAAAAACCTAAAGAATAGAAGGAGTGTGTCCACACCAGGACAGGGCACTGTGTGTTTATGGGGGTTGTATAGCATTCCAACAAGTGTGAGGGAAAGAGTACAGCATCTAGTTTGGGCTAGTCGTGACCAAAAAAAGTCAGTTGGGGCAGAGACCTGGGTAGGGGGGAGAAATGTATCATAAATTGTCCATTGTGGGAGGAGGCAAAGATTTTTTGAGATCCCCAAAGAAACTATAATCAAAGGGGAGAGAGTCAAAAATTGAGTGATAGGGAAAATGAAAGTAGAAAAAAGACTGAAATTGTCAAAGATTTCAAGAAGAAGACATGTTCAAAGATCTTGAACATAAACAGGTAAATCAACAGGAAAATCAGTAACAATAGAAAGAAACATAGCCTTCTGGTCCAGTAAATGACTTTAGGCATCTATGAATAAATACTGCAAATGAAAGGAAAAATGATCACTTCTTGAAACAAAGTAGCCTGTGGAATTTGAGGTGAATGTGGAACCACAACATGCTCATCCTTAGTGGTTCAAAAGAGAAATAAGAAATAGGAGAGCAGAATTTATGGCCCTCACAGCAGAAATAATGGGCAGAATAGAAAAATAATGGAATTTTCAGTGGCAAGCTTCACTGAAGAAACAACAGAGAGAACAATAAATTGAAAATGCAAATAGACAGAAGTAAAGGACAACCTGGAAGAAGAGATGAAAAAAACCTAACACAAAAAGAAAATGTATTCACAATGCAAGCAAAACTTGAAGAAAGATTGCATAGAGACAATCTAAGGATTAAGTTCTCCCAGAGGAACTTGACAGGACAAAAAACTTTAAAACCATAATGAAGGAAATAATAGAAGAAAACTGCCCAGAACTTCTGAATATAGAAAATGAAATTCTATTGAGTGAGTTCACAGACCACTTCCAGGAGGGAAAAATTCCAAGGTTGCAAACTCCAAGACATATAGCAATTATATTTAATAATTCAATTCAGAAACAAAAAATCCCTGCAAGCAACAAGGAAAGAGACCTTTGAACACAAAGAAAAAGATATTCAGATAAGACTATTCTTTACCTACCCAAAACATAGGAGGAAATGGAATGACATATTCCAAAGAGGAACGGAGCTTAGGATGCAGCCCAGGGTGATCTACCCTGCAAATCTGAACTTATCAGAGAATAGAAAAGATGGACATTCAATAATGTAGAAGGAGTTTGAAACAATTTTACAAAGCAAACCAGAATTAGAGAGATTGTTTGATTCTTGGACACTCAAAACAACAGAAATGCAGGAGGAGTGAACAAATGGCAGGAGCAAGGATAATAACAGTAGCAGAAATCAGTTAGTTGAGCTACTTTTTTCTACTCTGGAAGAGAATTTGGTTGAAGGATAGACTTATGTTGCAAACAGGTACAATTTGCTATTGGAGAATTATCTGTGGATTCAGTTATTCTCTTCGGAGTCTCTCCTTCATTAATTAGATTTGTGGGAAGTATTTCCCAACAGGGCAAGGATCCATTTTTAGACTCTTCTACTCTAGAAGTTCTTTATATGGAAAAGATTCTCATCATCTTGGAATTGTAAGAGGAAACCATTTATTAAGTGGTCCAACCCATGTGCCAGGGACTACACCAAGGAATATGGATAAAAATAGAAAAGCTAGGAATTCTCTGCTTTTAAGGAACCACAATCTATTGAGAGAAGTAACACACAATAACACGTAAAGGAGAGTTCGTTCAGTTCATAGCATATGGAAAGGCCAGGTAGTATTTAGATTATGTCAAGAAAAACAGGGCAGATGGAAAGGCCCCTAAGATCCTTGGGGAACAATGACAGAACAGATTGTATCTGACCAAGAAAAAATTGTGAGTCCCAGGGTCTGGTAGAGTGGGACTCTGGGATACTTAAGGAAGAAATGCAACTGTGTGTGTGTGTGTGTGTGTGTGTGTGTATGTGTGTGTGGTGTCATCATCTAGCTGAAAGTGGGCTCTCCTATTAAATCTGGTGGGATCTGGGTAATGTGACTATGGGGTTGGGTTTCTGAAGGGGAAGGTCCATGTCTCCCTTTTACGGTAATCAGGGGCACAGGGCTGTGTTGGATTTGAATGTGGTGGATTGGAGTGTCAAGTCCTAGAACTGACAAAATAGTAGCCGCGTTGTTCTTTATCATATTCTCTCCAAAGTACGGTTTCAAAGTCACCATTGTCTGAAGACATGGTACTATAATTCAATATTTATACAATTAACAAGTGACCAAAATATCCCTTTTTAGTGCTATTTAGAAAATGATAGTTTTCCTTCAGCTTAATAAAGCTGACATTGATTAGAAAAGAAATGTCCCCAAATCTTGGAAAAATACAAGCTATCAAAAAGAGGGGAAAACTCAAATCTATTTGAGAGAAGTTCATAGATGAAAAAAAGACAATAGACTAAAAGTATTAGTGTGTATGTATGGAAGAGAGGCAGAAATAAGACTAAAAGACAGAGACAAAGAGAAACAAGACAGAAAAAAAGAGATAAATCTTTAATGTGTGATTTTGGATCACTGCAGGTCCATGTTATTTTCTACTTTTTGCCCAGTGATGTACGTCCTGGGTTATTTTTATTTGCCATTTCCTATTCCTGTCTCTCCATTTCTGAGATTAAGCAGAACAATGAGTAAATGATGACACAGGCAGAGAAGGGCAGTAAAAAGTTTTAAATTTCTGTTATGCCTAAGTAGGTAATACATGATTTCTCCTTGTGGATATGAGTTGTGGGGCTGAATTCTAACTCTTAGGAATATATGCATATATATGTATAGATAGATAGATATAGATATTTGAAGGGCAAGGCCTTTCTTGTCTCACTGGATCCTTGTCTTTTCCTCTGCTTAATAATTTACACAATTGCCAACACAGTACCTCTCACAGTAATTTCTAATCATTGGCACACTAGGGCTCCCCCATTTTTAGTACTGTCCCTTGGATTCAGCCCTTTTTCAAGTTAAGGAGAGGACGAGATAAGAGAGAATTAGGCAAGAGAATAGATTGGCTAGTGTCATTGGAACCAATGAGTATCTGATATCATAAATAACATCAACCAATGATAAAGCCAAGAAAATTTTCCATGAATGAGTCAAAAATACAGTCATACTTTATTGCATTCACTAAGGTAATGAGTGAATGACATGTTTTCTTGGTAGTCATCCAGTGATGTCACTATGCATAGGATTATACTAATAACTTCCTTAAGTGCAAATTGGTGCTAAAGTCTTCAACCTCCTCCTCCTTCAGCTTTATTATCATGTCTCTCTTATGTTAGATGAAATTCAGCCACTTATCCTTCTTACTGCATGGCCAATAGTGCTTTTCCTTAGTCATCTTTCACACTTGGTAATCCTTCTACCTCTTTTTTACAAGTTTCTAATTCAAGTGTAAAATATACACTAAAGATGAAAGCACTCATTTAAATAATGTCCCTTTGGGCTAAATCCAAGGAATCTATCATTATCTACACAGTGGCTAAATTTCTATGAAATTTCATGCTAGATATACAGAAGTCTAGGTTGTGATTATATTTATAGAATCTCATAACTGAATGGAATCTTAGAGGTCAGAGATTCCAACCTATACTCGATCAACCACAATTTCTATAACATTCTTGGAAAGAGGTCATATATCACTTCCTTGAAGACCTACAATAAAGGTAAATGATGAAATAACACAAACTAATAAGAAATATTTATTTGCTCAGATAATACAATATGTGGTTACAGATTCTTATTCCTAAGAATTAGAACCCTACAAATTAAAATTCTTTTGATGGCTTTGGAAGATTAATTTGTCTCACTTATCCATTTCTTATGGTCAAAATAGAAATTTTAATACTTGTATGTTATGTAATACCAAAATATTACTTCTAATCATATCACTTTCAACTTAGCTTTGTCCAAGCATACATAGAAAATAACGAATAGGAAATGTAACAAATTAGATACATACAGATAGATGACAGATTGACAGAGCAAGACGTAGTTGAAGTAAAAGTTTGGATATTCAGAGGACATTATTCCATTTTCATCCTTCTTGAAACCTGGAATAGATTTTTCTTAGTCAAGAGGGATCCTCTGAGCAGAGGATGAAATAGAACACAGCTCAGATGAGAAGACTGAAAGATTACAATTGATGTAATGTGGTTGCCCAGTTTATCCTACAGAAAGGAAGATTTCCAATTGTTCTTTCTCTAAGAGATTAGACAAACTTTCCCTCACATCTCAATAACTCTCAAAGGAACAGGCATAGGGTATTACTCCTTTCTCTGTGTGAGAAAAAGCATACTTTATCTCAATAGTTCTTTAAAGTATAGCACATCTTTATTGCATGTGAGAGATGGGGTGCAGACTGTATGACAAAGAGTTGGGGAGGAAGAGGAAGAAAGCTGGGTGTATCAAAGAAGCCATTCTGTGATATGTACTTGTACTTCTTTTGAAATATAAGGAGCAGAAGTACAAAAAGTCTTCATTAACCTTAAAAGAGAAAATGGGCATATGTTCATGACTTGAAAAATGGTGAGCACAGAAAAATGTTCATGGATCAGTACAGTATAAGCTCATTTCTTGTGCTGAGTTGTTCAGAAAGGTCAGTTTTAAAAATTCCTTATGAATCCTCTCAAACTGAAATTGTGTAGCATTACTACATGATTCACCTACCTAAATTTGAACATCTAGATATTTTTTTCAGTATAAGTGGTTCTCAGTGGAAAGATTTGAGGCTCCTCCTTTCTCTGGCCCAAGGTTTACTGAAAAGGCAAATGATTTTTTATAAATGCAAAATAATTGATTATTTGCATTTCTTTATAGCAAATTTTGGGTATTTCAAACTGACATATGGCATTAGAATGTGAGATTACAGATGACCAAAAAATTGGAAGTACATAATGACTTCAGAAGAATTTTGTGCCTTTTGGAAGATAACTCATTTTTGAGGACAGTCTATTCCCTTGCACATTTTTATGATTCCAATGAAGCTATTCTGTTTTGGCAATGCTTGACAACTTATATATTGGTTAGTGCCAATAAATCAAGTCCCCTTGGGTTTAAATAGAAAAGAGACAGGTTGACTATCCCATGTACTAATGCTGCAGATGCTCATAAAATAATAACCCTGGTGACAAGAACATTTTATTGTCTTGGAGTTTTCATGAGTGTCACAAATTATACTGTGGTTTATTGAGTACCATCTTATACAAGTTAATTTATGAATAGACAGAATAGTTATTTTGCTAGTCTTATCTTTTTTTTAACCCTCAATGAAAAATAATCTAGGTCTATAGAATCCGATAATAAGAGCTTAAAGGAACTTGGAGTCCATGTCATCCCATCTCTCTCATCCAATCAAGAAACCCTTTCTAAAACACTTCCCACCAGGAGGGTTTTCCAACTTCATTCAGTATATGAATAGAAGTTAAGTGGGATTAATCTAAGGTAGAGGCTTAGAAGGGAAAGATCAGACACTGGATAAGGGAACCAAAGTATTGCATAGTATAGAGTTTAATTGGTTCATCAAAGCATCAAGATGGGAAAGAAAGTAAAGTGTCAACCACTGATGAGGTCATAGCTTTGGAAAGAACTGAAGAGTGGAGGGATTGAAGGTCAAATCAAAACAAGAATGAAGAACATGATTAAGAGTTGTAGTCATAGGATGACGAAAGATTACAATCACATATAAGAATCTCATGGACTCCCAATAGGAATATGAAAGTTGATGACTACAAAACACTTGTGAGTAATCACAAAGTCTAGAGTATAACCATTTCTGTGTCTAGCTGAGGTAGAGCAATAAATCATGAGAAATAAATAAATTAAAGAGTTGAGAAGTTAGAATGTTGGAGGGAATATCAATAAGAGGGAAGGAGTTGGGAAAGAAAGAATATGTTTACCAGATCCATTCAGTGAAAAAAGGAGAATGTTCTAAAAGTCCGTATATAGCAGCTACTAGCATCTTGCTGTGGTAAGAAATATGAACTGAATGAACCTCAAGGAAAGAGAGGTTACTGAGTGATGGTGATAGAGGAAGAGCTTGGAAGTGGGCAATGGAGAGCAAGGATTCAACTGCCCCTGCCAAAACCAACAAATCTGAAAGGATGAGCAAAAGGGCTATCAATGCTACAATGTGTGTCCAGGGATGCTGTGTTATCAGGAGGGAACATGGTCTCAGTGAGTACAAGAAGATCAAATGAATGAAATGAAGAAAAAGATTTAAGATAAAAGCAATGTTGTTAAAAGATGAATGAGGCATTCCAGAGAGCATAGCAGAAGCCGTAGCTAGATCTTAAATGGGTTGTTGATGATGGGGTCCAGCTGAGTGCAATGGAAATACAAGTGGGTGACTGGGAACTGAGTTTGTATACTGATGGTGAGGGGTTCAGAATCACTGGGATGGGGACTGTACAATGGAGTGGGAATATGCTAATCCTTGAGGGAAAAATTCATGCAGAATTTTATTCCCAAGGGGGTTGGTAATGGATGTATAGGTATAATAAACAACACAGTGAGCCAGTAGTGAAGAGGGAGAACAGTGTGGCTGTGCTTTCTCATGATATAGAGATTCCAGTCAGAGACTCGCTAGTTAATGAGTAGGTCTCAGGGGCAAGTCAACCATTGGGGTCAAGCATGTGTGCACATAGAAAGATGAGGTAAAGTAGGCCTATCTGTGCAGGGGCAAGTGTAGGGTTGAAGCAGGCCAGAGAGTAAACCACAAGGGAAGTAAGCATTTTGGGAGAGATTTCTGATGATATGGCAGATCTTCAGTTTCATATAGATTTTAAGTGTTAGAGACTGAACTTGAGTCTAGGTCTTCTGCCTATCATTCTAAGTTCCAAATTCCACTCACTATACTACTTCATCATCTACCATTTCTTTTAGCAACCCTGGGATATAATTTATTTGCAGTTGGAGACAAGAACTCATTTATAGTGAAGTCAAGCTAAATGCTCCTACTATCTCCTCACTTAATTTAGGATTCAATTTTCCCTTAACTATGTTTACTTATTTAGCCTTTTTCAGTTTTTTTGATCATTCTCCTGGATAGAGAAGATATAATTAAAGATAGCAAAATAATTCCATGGACAGGAAATTATGGATATGGCATATCTTGGGGAAAGAGGGATAATTTGGAGGGAATATTTTTATATGTTTCTGTTTCTCTGATGTTATTTCAGATGCAACCAGGGACCAGGATATCAGTATATAAAATGTTAATTCAAGGGACATTGCATAAAATAAATAAATTATTATAGTAGGCAGATACCATATAAACATTTCAACTTTGTTATAAAACATGAAGAATTGCTTATATCTGAAAATCTTTTAGGAGTCAGAGTTGCAGGCAGATTATAGATCCAAAATGGCAGGGTAATAGGAAGAAATAAAGTAAAGGTATTCCCACTCCACTCTATCTCACTGAAAAAGAGGCAGGAGAAGGACCATCATGCATAAGAAATAGCAAATAGGCCAGTTTGACTAAAATATATAAAAGAATTGTGAAAGACAGGTTGGAACCAGATTGTGAAAAGGATTTAAACGCCAAATGGAGGAATTTGTATTTTTAGGAAATAGAAATTCTATTTGTATTCTAGAGGAAATAGGGAGCCACTGAAGACTGCTGATACAATATCAGATCCATGTCAGGGAATGGATTAATCAACTAATCAACCACTATTTATACTGTAGAAACACATACAGAGAATGAAAGAATTCCTACTCTCTAGGAGATCGTATTATATCAGAGGAGACAATGTGTGTGTATACACATTATGTACATATGCATATGTATATGGACACAGAATATATAAACACAAAGTAGTGAGGGAGAGAAGGCACTAGTATTCATTTGGTGGATTAGTGAGTAAGGTGGTGAATGATCCATGTGGTGGAGGAAGAAAGGTTTGACATGAGGTAGAAGTTAGGAGGGAGTACATTCCAAGGATGGGGAATAGTCAGTTCAAAGGCCATGTGTGAGTAAAGGAGAGAATGCCAATTTGTCTGGATCACAGAGTGCTGGAAAAGAAGTAATGGCAAAAAAGCCCGAAAAGATAGGGCTGAATCATGAAGGGTTTAAAAAAGATAGGAGTGTATGTGTGATCCTAAAAGCAATAGAAAACCACTATTCTATTGGGTGGTAGAGTCCACATGACATGATGACATCTGCATTTAAGGAAATTTAATGTCCTCTCTGGCTCCTATCACCATAACTATTCATTAAAAGACTTTTTTTTTTCAAACTGGGGAAAACTGAACACCTCCTTTTTAACTGATATTTTGTTGATCGATTTCTCACTATATTTACCTACCCTCTCACAGAGTTGGAAGCACATCTATTAGACCAACTGATTTGTTACTGTTAGTTTCATATTCACTGGAGGACTTTTATTTGTTTGTTTTTAAGTGATTCACACATTAGTCGTTAATTTTTGTTGTTTAGTTACTTTTCAGTGGTATCTGACTCTGTTACCCCATTTGGGGTTTTCCTGGCAAAGATACTAGAGGGGTTTATTATTTCTTTCTCCAGCTCATTTTACAGAGGAAGAAACTGAGGCAGAGGGCAAACTGACTTGCCCAGGGTCACACAGCTACTATGTGTGAGTGGTTAATGCCAGGCTGTAAATTATAGGCCTCGATAGTAAATGAGAAAACTCTGGCATATATCAGAAATGGTAAACAGGTCTTAAGATTTAGATTCTTGATTTTAAACTATATAAATCCAGAATATACTAATTACATTTAAACACATCTGAGCAAAAAGGATGACAAAGAAATGACAATTTCTTTTGGGTGTCATTAAGACTCTCTCTTTCCACCTTTTCCTCAGTCAGGTCAGATTGATCATTTGGGAATAAAAGAAAAAAAAAACTTCATTAGGTTTGAGGACAGATGGTTCTTTTTTTTAGATATTGGCAATTTTTAACAAATAAAAAATAATGAAGCCCAGCTAAGCTGCTATTTTTGTTACGATTTATACTTTACATAAAAACTCTAAGTATAGCAATTAGTAGAAGGCCATGTCCACTGCTGTAGTTTTTTCTATTTCTAGGGTCACAGAGCATAAAAAAATTGGAATTCTCAATATATCTATAAGCAACATCTGAATCTTTCAGCTTATTTCTCAAAGTTGAGTGATGGTATTGTGTAAGAGTGGTAAGCTAGAAGACCATCTGAGATAATGCCACAGGAATTAGCACACCAAGTGTCCTGCTTTGCAGGAGGATTCCTCGCTTTTTAATTTTCTGACAGGAAGATCATATCAAAGGTTGCAGAAAGGTGTTAAGGGATATCCAAATGCTAGTGTGTGTGGTAGAGCAGATGAGCAAATAGGATTGTGTGTCACACACTGGCAGAAGAAAGGGATATCTGTCTACCTGGAGAACCTGGAAGCAGGAGCCATTTCCTGGTTAAAATAGGTCCTTTGTTAAAATTTTCCACATTTGGAGCGTGGGATGCTCCCACTAGCTTGGATACCCCTCTGTCTGGGAGGATCTAGGCAAAGAGCTTTTTTAGAGTTTGTTTAAAAAGGTCAGTTCAGGAACCCCTGGGATGCCATGAACTCATCCTGACATTTCTGGCCTTCTCCAGAACACCCCTTCAGTTACACACCAACTCCCTAGACACCGAAAAGAAAGCCCACTGCCCCCTGTTGCCTGCTAGCCGATGAGGGAGCATGGGGTCCTCCTCTATTGATATTTCAATTCATTTTTACCCAGAGTGACCCAGTGGCTAGATGTGCAATAATCCTTCCTGACTGAAGCGAAGGGAGCAGTTTACCAATTCAGAACATAACAAAAGACAGTTCTCTGAATATAACTTCATTGGATGCTGGGCAGACATAAGTGTGCGGCTAATTCTTCATTTTCCTGCTGCCCACAAAAGCAAGGCTACGCCACACAGATGGTCAGGGGCCTGCTCCCTACTCTGGGGGAGAGGCAGTGTCAGCTCTGACTCACAAATAATTATCTGCGCCTTTGTAAATTAAGTTGTAGCGTTTCTCTCCCTGGCTATAAAGACCACTGCATATATTTGTTATGAAGTCCTTTCCTTTGTCTGGGGATTCTGCTGGAGCTCTTTCTTCATATAAGTTTGTGCCCCCAGCCTCACATTTGACACCCTCTGAAACAGTCCCACCGCATTTCTGTTTCGCTTTTCCTTCAACATGAGTACACCTCCATGATGTCTCCTCCTAATCTCCTCTTTTCAAAAGGAGATGAATTTAACATGCAGAGAATCATCCTAATAGGACCGATCATCAATTTCCATTTCCTTTCAGCACATTTGCCACTTGTAAGACCTCCTAGACAGCTTTCCTCGAGGACAAAAGGAAACTGAAAGGGACAACTTTATTTTATACACTGGTCTCTTAGTGGAAGACAGAGAATCATAGCCTGCAATAAATCCTTCCTCTGACCCTTTTATATAACGCACAGCTGAGCTAAAAAGGAAATCAATGTTGCAATTTTAATTTACTGCTTTCATTGTGTTAATTTATCTAAAAAAAATCCTATGCCATGACTTTCTTTTGTCAAAACAGCCAATTTCTGTCAATGCGAAAATGTGAAAATGCTTTGAGTTTCCTGCCTTGTTTTATAGTGTGGCTGTAAAAACCATGGGTCAGATACTAAGCCCCCTGTGTTTTTCTTGAGAGGGCAAAACTCCCTTTGAAATCAACGTGAGCTCTGTGTGCTGAAGACATAGTGAGGATCCAAGGGGAAAGAGGAACTAGACTTATATATTTTGTGAACTCTGCTAAAGCTGCTTGGGAAATGCTACAAAATGGGGATCCTTTCATCTGATGGCTATTAATGCTGAGTGTATTTTTTGGTGGTAAAGAAGGCTAATCATATAAATAAATGGGAAGTATTTAAATGAGAATAATCCCCAGGAATAGTAGAAACTAATGAGCAAGTGGTATATTTTTTGGTCAGAACACTATAAAAAAAGCCTCTGGTTTTATTTCCCCCCCTTTCTTCTCTTTTTTTCCATCCACCCTCCCCAATCTATTGTTTCAGCACTGGGAAAAAATTAGCAGATGGAGCTTTACAGTATATTGGGCATTCTACAGTAGCAGTGAAATCTGGCCAAGTTACCATTCATTCTAACAAGTACAGTGATGGTGATTGTCAGAGATGGAGCCAAGTGAGCTGCTACCGTGATGGATTTACATGGAAGGAACACGTATCAGGAAAACAAGGAACTCATGATATTGCAGAGTTTTCTGCCAATCGGGAAAATTTAAAGGTTTCTTGTTCAAGGAATCCTTTTAATGCTTAAAGCAGAAGGGTAAAGTTGGATGCTGGGGAAAATAAAGGAAACTGGAATCAGAAATAGGTTTGAATTCTGACCCTATTGCTTGAAGACTTTGGGGCCTCTCTAACCCTCAGTTTATTTAGTAGTCCTATCCAATGCTAAACTGATGGTCCTCTGGGTCTCTAGTGTTAATGGTATCCCAAGACGGTAAGAGAAGAGCAGTGGGGCAATCAAATGCTACCTTAGAGAAAATCCTAAAGGGAAGAGCGACAATGAACGGAACCACATGACAATTATCCCATGGAAATTATCTCTCATACTCATTACTCCTTATACACTTTCCAAGATCTGAGCCTTTTGTTGGCTGCTATCTGGAGGGAGTGCATATACTGTACATAAATAAAAGAGCACAATCCATAGTTGCAAGGACAACCAGATCTTAGGATGTCTGCGGTGTAAAGTATTATAAAAGCAAGGTGATCTTTGATACCAGGGTATTAGAAATTCAAATGCTGAGCTCAAGTGGACCAAGGATCTGAAATTTATTAAGCTCAAATTTGGGAGAAAGGAATGGATTTGAGGACGGAAAAGACATGGACCTCAGTGAGCAAAAAACTTAGAACAGTTTCACTGCTGGACTAAAAGTTATCTGGTTTGTCCTCTCATCTTCAAACATTATAAATTTAAACTTTCTGGGACCAAGAGTTGTCTGTTTTCTTTTAAACCTCTTTGAGCATGGATACTGTCCAATCTCCCTCAGTAGCCCAACACTATATTTTATTTTGCTCGTAGATACAATCATCTTCCTTTTGAGTAGTCTCTTCTGCTTTGACTTAAATCCATTTCCTCTTATACTGCACTCCATAGGTCTTACCCCTAATCAATAATATCTGGATACGCTCAAAAACCTCAGTGCTACATGGAGAGAGGTGTCTGTGTGTGTGTGTGTGTGTGTGTGTGTGTGTGTGTGTGTGTGCACGCAGGCATGCTGAAAGACCTGAAAGAAGGTTTCCAGTACATTGGGTGGAGGATTTGTGGTACGACATGGAAAAGGGGCACGCAGGATAAGAAAACCCAAGGAGGTTGAGCTTTGCACCAGTATAAGAAATGAATACCCGTCTTAATGAGATCACAAGTTCTTAAAGTGTTATGACCATTAGTTTGTTGTTATGAATAGTACCAGTACTACTATTGCTACTACGGCTACTTACTAGCTAGCATTTATATAGCACTTAAGATTTTCAAGTTACTTTACAAATATTACCTCATTTTATCCTCCCAACAATCCCTGGAGGTAGGTGCTATTATATCATTATTTTTTACTGATGAGGAAACTGAGGCAGATGGAGATTCAGTGACTTTTCTAGGATCACAGAACTAGTAAGTATTTGAGGTTCTATTTGAACCTGGGTCTTCCTGCATGGCCTCAAAATTCTCTTGTGACCTGGAAAGTCTGCAGTTCTATGGAACTTAATCCATGATACCCCATGGGGTGTAAAAACATAGACAATGAAAAGGTGAAATAAAGGATCAGGCAACCCTGGAGTTTTTTATTGGAGAAAAGTTTAAACTAACCAAAACACTTCTGGATTCACATCCAAATTTTCCCTTGTACATAGTGCTTAATATATGTCTTAGATACCCACATATCAATATATCTCTATAATATATGCTTACAGGCAGCTAGGTGGCACAGAGAGATGATAGAATGCTGGAGTTAGAGTCAAGAAGACCTTGGTTCAAAGCCTCCCTCAAACACTTATTATTTATATTGCCCTTGGCAAGTTATTTAACCTCTTGGCCTCAGTTTCCTCATCTGATAAAATGGAGATAATTGTAGCACCTACCTTTCAGAACCATTGTGAGGATTAAGTAAGATAATATTTGTAAGTCATTTTGAAAACCTTAAAGCACAGTATAAAGGTTAGCTATTTTTATATGTTTGTCCAATTGAATACTTACTAAATTATTTTTAAAGCATTATGACCTCAGACAAATATATTTGGTTTGCATTTCTATCAATAAATAGGTATCCAAAAAAGGACAACTACTTTAGTACACCGCAGTTCCTAAAGAGAAACTTTATGATTCTAATAATTTTTCTTCCTAACACAGTAGCTAGGGATTGACCTCTACATTGGGAACTAAACCTTTATTATCTCTGAAATAGGTATAATCAAATGAATTTAAGAGAAATAAAAACACCTCTACTGAGTAGATTCTGAAATATAATACCTTAAAAAGCCAGAGGCCCGTGATACTGTAAATCCAATGAACAAAATAAATAAGTGAAGAAAAATATAGGCAGCTATTTGGATTAATATTAATGTAATATGTTATTCATGACTTTTTTCTTTATAAATCTTTTGAAGGTAAGAAAACTTGGAATCTACTCTGTTTAAACAGAGATGGGGACAGTCATTCATCAAGGAAATCTGGCAAATTTGACACCGAAATTTGCAATTATATTTTTAGGTGATCTTCCATTGTCTATTTCACAAATTAAAATCTCCCCCTTTTATCTTTCTCATTCTTCTATGACTCTTTTCTTTACCTTTTCAACTTCATTTTTGATCTAGTTTCTAAGAGTATCTTTTTGGTCCCTTGACAACATCTAAGCATCCTGTTTTCTTTTCAGCCACTGCAGAATGCTAGGCATTTGTTGTTATTGAGACGTCAGAAGACTGTGCAAGTTCTGAACCCTGTAGTATAAATAAACATAAGTAGTTCAGATGATTTTTGTCAACATGCCTTATGAGGTCTGAATTCATGCCAAATCTGATTGTCCATGGTGCCATCCAATCTCCCGATGTTTAAATTCTAGTTGGAGTTGCTTGTGCTTCACTTTTGCCTTGTTTTCTGCTGCATTAAACATTTTTAGCAAGAGGCTAATGTCACAAAATTGGTTTCCATTTCCTTATGGAAGTCATTGCGAGCAAGTAAATTTGTGACATCCAAAGACACAGTGCCCAGTCTGCAAAGAATGTCAGGGTAAACCTCAGAATGGCTTTAGGCCTTTGTACTTCATCAAGACACTGACAAATTCTTTCTGCCTTTTCCCTCTCATCTTTTTTTCTTTTTCTTCCAGAGAGCACAATTCTAATTGTTTCATTTAGTTTTAATCCATGAGATGACTTGATTTCTAACTCCTTGTTTATTTCCCTTAGAAATTGGGGATGAGGGAAAACAAAAACTGTTAGGTCACAAAACTTTACTCTTTTATGAACTCCATTAAATTTTTCAGTAGGATTATTTGGTTCCATCATGTCCGACTCTTTGTGATGCCACGGACTAAAAAATGCCAATGTTGTCCATAGGTTTTCTTTTCAAAGATACTGGAGTGGTTTGCCTTTTCCTTCTCGAGTGGATTAAGGCAAATAGGTTAAGTGACATCCCCAGGGTCACACAGTTAGTAAATGTATTGAGGCTGGTTTTGAACTCAAGTCTTTTTAACTCTAGACTCAGTGCTCTATCCATTATGCCATCTAGCTGCCTCTAGGATAGACAGGTATAATTTTTTGAGTGATAGCCCTCAAGACCGAAGAAATGAATGTGGTTCAAGCACAGACATAATGAGGCAGTGTGACTGCTTCTGACACACACCGTCCATCTCTGTAAACCTGGTCCCTTAATGTACCTCTCTAAGAGAAGTTACTGACCTATGTTAATAGAGGAAGTTTTCTCATCTGTGAATTCCCTAAACTAATGACTTAACATATCTAGTCCCTATCCTCTATCAATACAATAGGGTAGTGTCAGCTGAAGAGAGGACTTTACAAAGTCCCTCCAATATGGCTCAACTTCGTAAAAAGCAAATTATGTAATCTCCATTGTCCTTTCAAACTTTGGTCTGCCTGATGGGGCTAAATTCCTAGATATAATAGTCTTGATAAAGTAGCCCAGTGAAAATGTACTGAAGCTCTCCACTTATTTTTAGAGGTGCTTACTCAGATAATTTTGATTTAGAGTCTCTAAATTTCTGAACATCTATGCTAAAAATGACATTCTATCATCTTTGACATGGTAAACTTAATAATTAGTGGGGTTAACATGCAAGTGGGTTTCCCCCCTGTTGAGTATTTAATTTTGATGGAACAAAGTGTTTGATAGCATGGGAAGTTAAGAGTACTTAGAATTTCTAGCCAATTTAGAGATTTCAGACATTCTGTGAAACAAATGGAAAGGTTCAAGTTGCTCACTCAAAGCTAAAAGCTTCCCACCTGCCCAGCCTTGAAAATAATTTTAATATTTTGTTCAAGGATCTTTTCAAACCAGGCATATCAGGGAAAAAATACATTATATTCTTTTGGGGATGTAATTATTTGATTATTTAGTTCCATTATAGTGAAAACCCCAAAGTAATTACTTAGAATAGAATAAAAAGACTCTTCTAATTGTTTGGAATAAAAGGATGAAGAAACATGGAGCATTTCAATACCTTTCCCCCATTTTTTATTGGTATATCAACTTTTTCTTCTATAGGTTGGTTCTATAAAATAAATATTATTCTACTAATTGAAAACAAAGGGGAAGGAGAAACTACTGATTTTGAAATTTCATGGGATGATTCCATCTTCCCCCTTCGAGGCATCAGTCTTTTATTTTAGGAAAAGGCACTAGTTGCAACAAACTAACTGGGGTAGTGGTAGAAGAGGAGGAGATCATTTTATATAATTTAAGCAAAATCCAGCATTGTAGAATAGTTCTAAAAAACATCCATTTTTAAAAAAGTGAATGTAGTAATTAGCAAGCATTAGACTTTAAAACTATTGCCTAGTAAATTTTTAAGGAACATACCTTAATGAAGAGATAATATCTATTCATGATTAGTAGTTAATTTTATTTCAATAACTGCTCTTAAAATGTTATAAACCAGTTGTTTCTCTTAATTAGGTAAAACTTTCACTTCGCAATTCAGTTTATACTGCTAATTTGATTAGCAAATTGTTTTCAGCTATTTAGGGCAGCAGTAAGCTTCAGCTTCTCTTTTTTTTCCTTATTTTTGATTTGTGAAATAGTGGGGCTCAAATGAAAGCAAATGCCTCCACTTGCCATTCTACCACGCGTCTTCTCTTTTTTGTTAATTGCATGAGTTTCCCTGGATTTCTGTCCTGCATTGCCCATATTTTCTCCAACTATATCTAGTCACTGGCTAGCTCTTCTTCAGAATCATTGATCCTCAGGGTTGGTAGGGATCTCATGGCTTATCATCCCTGACAAATCATTGTTCAGCTTTTACGTGAAGATCTCCCATGAGATAGAATCACCCCATCTCCCTGATTCCACACACTTTCCAAGACACGATCCTGATCTACTTTTAGATAGCTCTTATTATAAGAAAGCTTTTCTTTGCATCAATTCGAAAACTTCCTCTCTTTACCTTAAGTCAGTTGCTCCTAATTCTTCCCTCTGGGTCCAAGCAAAGAGAGTCTAATTTCCTTCACATGACAACCCTTCACATAATTGAAGATAGCTATCATGGCTCCCTTGGGTCTTCTCTCTCTGGGTTAACCATCCACATTTCTATTAACGGATTCTCAAGTGGCATGATCTCAAGGCCTTTCACTATTCCTACCTACCAATTCTGAATACTTTTTATCTAATCACTGTTCTTCCTAAAATATAACATCTAGAATTCATCACAATATTCTAGATAGAGTCTGAACAAGACAGAATACAGGCCTAATCATAATAAAATGATAATAGCTAACATTTTTATAATGCTTACTATGTACTAGACATTGTGCTTAGTGCTTTATATATTATTTTATTTGATCCTCACAACAACCCCGGGTATTGGGTGCTACTATTATTATTTCCATTTTGTAAAAGAGGAAAGAGAATCACGGGACTAGTCCAGGGTCACATAGCTACTAAGTGTCTGAGGCTGGATTCGAACTCAGGTCTTCCATGCCCCAGGCCCATGCTACTGCTTCCAAAGTGCTGGATATTTTGTGAGCCTATTTTGGGGTTTTCTTGGCAAAGATACTGGAGTGATTTTTGCCATTTCTTTCTCCAACTCATTTTACAGATGAGGCAACTCAGGCAAACAGGGTTAAGTGACTTGCTCAGGGTCACACAGCTAGTAAATGGCAGAGGCTGGATTTGAACTCATGAAGATGAGTCTTCCTGATTCCAAGCCCAAGGCTCCATCCACTGTGCCACTTAGCTGCCCATTGTGGGCATTATGCCTCTTTTAATTCACCCTTGGATTACCCTCATTTTTGTTTTGCTGTGTCACACTATTGACTTATAAATCTTGATGTCTACTCAACCCGCCATATCTTTTCCACAGGAATGGTTGCACACTCATACTTCTACACCCTGTACTTACAAAGTTAACTTCTAAAAATATTAATTGGGAGATTTTACATTTATACCTACTGCATTTCTTATAAATAGATCTGGTCCATTCCTCAAGTCAGTTGAGATCTCTTTTGAGTCATAACTATCATCTAATCTATTAGCCATCCTTCCCTCTTAGCTTTATGTCTTTTTATTGACAAATTTATTCCAATTTCCATTTCTTAATTCCGGATCTAATATCACCTATGGGTTATCTGATGTTTCTACATTAATGTTTTGGGCAAGCTAAAAACATAAAAATTGTGATAACCTTCTCTAAAATACTTTGTCCTACAAAACTCTTTAGTCCTTTAGCAGCTCTAAATACAGATCCTTTGATTTATTTTAGATCTTTGTTAGACTTTCTTTTGTATGTATTGGGTTTCATCTACCTGCATACTGCCCTCCTTTTGTGGAGCTACACATTTCCCCCACGAAAGTTCTGATTGGTTCCCTCTCTTAGCTGGCCAACCTAAATTGCCATTTATACTCTAATTTGTCCTGAATGCCACTGCACGGGTAATTTTTGATGTGTATTCATTCCTTCACTGTCCTTGTTAAACTTTATTCCTCATGATCTATTAGCAAAAATCCTGGTAATGAGTTTAATATTTTTGTCTTTCCTATGCTCTAAGCAGATTATTTTACCTGATATATTCCCTGGCTCCTTTTAGAAACTTATCTTTCTGGAACAAATGCCCCATTTGCTGGGCTCCAATGTCTCTTTCTTGAAATTCTAACTCAGTGTCTACCTCACTCAAGACATCTTCTTGGACAGAGCAAAGGTGATGCTCACCTTTTGCTACTTACAAAAAATCCTCAGTGATGTGACTGCATTTCAAGAGGAAATCTTTGCTCTGTGTGTGTGTGTGTGTGTGTGTGTGTGTGTGTGTGCGTGTATATCTCCATTTTGGATGTTGGCCTATCCAGAAGGGTGATTTTGGGAATCTGAGTTTTTTTTAGCAGAGACTATGTCTTTATGTTCTACAATCTTGACCATTAGCACCAAGACAGTGCCAACAATTTAAAAATGCTTATTTGTTGAACTCTAAGAATCCCTTTATAAAAAGAAAAGGAATGTTCATGAAAATTCTCAGGAGGTTGTATAAAAACTAGCAGCTTCCTCATTTTGAATTATATAGGGCATCACAAAACCTAGAATAATATAGAAACAGATCCTTATGCTTAAAGAGCCATTTACTGATAAATTTAAAAACCAAACTGAAAGCTCTTATATTCTTCGAACCAAACAAGAATTCTGTTTTTTATGAGTCTTACAAACAAACAGAAACTGTATGTGATAAAGGTATTCATGCCTAATATTTTAATTCACTTGTTCAATAATTCCTTTTCCTTTGCATTATTTTTGCTTTATTATACTCTTATAATACTCTCAAATATATCTATAAAACTTTACAACCCTTTTCCAATGGCATATGGTGTGTGTTCTGAAGAGAAACATGTTTATGAGCTGAAAGATGGGAAGAAAATGTAAAGTACTCTTACGGGACTCAGGAAGGGATTGCTGACTGCCTATGCTAGGGGAACATTACAGTATATCAGCCTCTTGCAAGCTAAATTCTAACCCTTCTTTTTCATCAGCTAATAGAATGCAGAAATGCATTATGGCAATTTACAGGAGTCTATATTTTTCCTGTGCCCAAGATGGAAACAAGTGGCTCTTGGAATAGTTCTAAAGCTGTAAATAGTGGAAGGGTAATTTACTTGGGCTGATCAGATAAATGTTTACTATATCCAGATACTAACTGTTCTGATTACTTAGGTTTTCAGATTTTTGTACTCTCTCTCAGAAGAGATTGAAAGCTTTTTGAAGGCAGGAACATGTTTAATAATGCTTTGTAGGTGATGGTAATATTAATATAGTAATTTTGTACTAAAGTTTTGTGGATTTGTAGATTAATAATTCTTTTGCTTTAGTGACATGAATCCATACTAGATGCATTTGTTGAACTAAAATAATGAGATTTCAGGGTTTTCTTGATGAGCTTATTTTAAATTTCTTAAATAATTATACTCTAAAAAGAATATAAGTCAGCTTAGCATATGTCTGGCACTATCCTGGGCCACAAAGAAAGGCCAAGCTGGTCCTTCTCCTCAAGCAGCTTACGTTGTCAAGTTGAAAACAACATATATGACTGAAATAAAGAAGAAATTCTTAAGCATTTGCCATGTGCCAAACGCTCTGCAAAGTGCTTGGCATACAGACAAAAAGTTTATATTTTAATGTGGTCAAGACAACATATACAAAGGAACTAAACAACTCGTCAGGCTATATTTAAGATAAATACAGAGGAGAGAGAAGGTATCTTTAAAGGAGAAAGCTTTAGCAGTGTGTGTGTGGTGGGGGGAGAGGAGAATGGGAAAAACCTTCTGCCAAAAACGGAACTTGAGTTGAATTGTGAAGGAAGTTAGGGATCTTAAAAAAGTGGAAATGAGGAGAGAGAGCATTCTGGGCAGGAAAGACATCAAGTGTAAAGAAGGCAGGGAATGCCTTGTGGTTTAAAAGATTTTCAGATGAAAAAAGTTATCTGAATTCTAACTTACGCAACATTTCTTAACCTCCAAAGTCACAGTATTTCTAAATCAACATACTTAATACAGTGATTTGCACACAGCAGATGCTTCATAAATGCCTGATGACTGACTGATTCTGTGTCCTAAGGATTGATGGTTGAGCTATCACAAACTCAGAGAGAAGTCTTGGATTCATACAGGGCTAGAAGAATATGACTCCCATTATTTGAGTTGGGACAAGCTGAGAAAAGTTGGGTAGTATACTTTTCAGCGTTTCACAAGATTTTTCTATTTTAACCTATGCAAAGTGATGATCTTTGGAAAGTCACTTGACCTCTCTGGGCCTCAGTTTCCTCATCTGTAAAATGAGGAGGTTGAATTGGGTAAATTATAGGGTCCCTTCCAACCCTAAATCTATGAACCTATGATTCAACTCAGCATGTGACTACGTCTGTGGTTTCCAAATATGGGAACGTCTGCCTTAATTGTAATGTTCTTTAAATATAAAAAAATTGTATATGAAATGTAGGACTTAGAGTCAGGAAGACTTGGATTCAAACCCTGCCTCAAAGGCTTGCTATCTGTGTAACCCTGGGCAAGTCACTTGACCCCTTTCAGGGTCTCATTTTCTCATCCACCAAAATAGGTAAAATAAAAGCATCTGCCTCACAAAGTAGTTGTGAGGAACAAGTGGGATGATATATCTTAAGTATGTTGCAAACCTTACAATGCTACATAAATATAACCACTATTATTTACAAAGCATCATTGTTACTACGCAACAACTCTGGAATAAACAAGTCCCACATTGATATGAACATAGAGGGCACAAGAATTTCTTATTACTATCTTAAGGCTTTAAAAAAGATGAGCAGAATTTAACCAACAAGATATATTGATTATTCCAAACCATGAAAATAAAAGGAAGTATGAGAAGGAGATGACAAGCTAACCTGAACAATTATACTGTGGAAATCCCTAACCAATAAGAAATTCAAAAGTACAGATACAGTCTGAAGCATGAAGGTAAGCTTTAACTTCATTAAAACTTCCTTGTCAGATTAAATAAAGGGTCTACGAGGGCCTGGATACATGCTTTATTATATCAACCCTCCTCATAATTGCCAGGGTATGTGACTTAAGAATCAACCCTTAGAGTACCCAAGTGCAATCAGCCTGAATGAGATTCCAAGAAATCAATAACGTCTTACCAGACCCCTTCACACTCCTTCATAGCCTCAATGCATCCCAGAGCTGCAGATTACAAGTCGACTGTAATTACGCGCTAGAATAGCCAACATGAGGTCTTGCAATCTAAGAGAGTTTTTGGATGAATAGGTCAGTGTGATGCAGGCACTTCTTTTATTTCCCAATATGGGAAAGTATGGGTAACATCTGCTACAAGTTGCTCTCATTACTTCAGACTGTGTACCTGGAGGCAGCTAGGTGACACAGTGTTTGCCTCAGTTTCCTTAACTACAAAATTGGGAATAAGAATAGCACCTCCCTCCCAGGGATGTTGTAAAAATCAAATGAGATAATAGTTGCAAAGTTCTTAGTACAATGTGTGGCACACAGTAGGCACCATATAAATGCTTATTCCCATCCCTCACTTTCCTTAGTCTCTACATGGTAGCAAGTGTAAGCTTACCTATTTCATTCACTGCATTCCTCAAACATTTATGGCACACCTACTATATGCAGTACACTGTGCTATATATGCTGGGGACAGAAAAATGAAACAGCCCAGAGTCCCTCAAGGATATCGTGTTCTCTGTGTTTATTGCTGGCCTTTTGATTATACTCTAAGCAACATTCATTTATTCAGCATTCAATAATCTCTTATTAAATAACCGTATGAAAGAGGTTCTATTAATGTAACATGAGGCCCAAGGTGACCATGAAAGGCTTAAATCAGAATAAGATACAGAGGAATTAAAAAATTGGCTTTCCTTCTTAGATGATGAAAATAAAAAATATGAACTATTCAGTAACAATAGTACCGAGAAAGACTATTGTATTCAGGAGGATAACAGTCTTTCTTCTATAAAGGATGTGCACAATTTGAAGGTCAAAGAACACAGATTCTTGATCATAGCTATCATTTGGAGAGAAAAACCTAAAAAGCCTGGAGAAGGTCAGTATCGGTGGAAGCGGGGGTGGCCACACAGGATGGAAGAAGCCTTGAACTCAGAGATCGGTCTCGTTGACCTGATCACAAGAGAGTCAATGTAGAGGGTCATTTCTTGGCAAGCACAAAATATAGAAACATGAGGAGTGGACATGCAGTCAGGCCAGAGGGCCAGGCATTTAAAATAGACAGCCTACTTCTGCACTTGAAGTTGGTAAGTGGAAGCCGGAATGGAAAGGGATCAGTCCCACGACAAGGGGAACCTTTATTCAGCAATGGCCTCTTGAAAATTAAAAGTCTAACCAAAGAGCAACTGGAATTTTAGCTCCTAGAATGACTCCATTGATATTTTTACCTAATATAAATTTTCCCTCCTTATTTTCTTCAACCTAAATGAAGACATATGATTACTAAGGTAACTACAATTTAAAACACATTTACCGAGATTTCCATGACAATTGCTAAACTATTAAAAGTAAACACAACCAAAATGAAGAAAAAGTTAAGTAGTCAGAGAAAACTGTGTGTGTGTGTGTGTCTGTGTGTGTGTGTCTGTGTGTGTGTCTGTGTGCGCATGTGTGTGTGTGTGTCTGTGTGTGTGTGTGTGTCTGTGTGTGTCTGTGTGTCTGTGTCTGTGTGTCTGTGTGCGCATGTGTGTGTGTGTGTGTGTGTGTGTGTCTGTGTGTGTGTGTGTGTGTGTGTCTGTGTGTCTGTGTGCGCGTGTGTGTGTGTGTGTGTCTGTGCGTGTCTGTGTGTCTGTGTGTGTGTGTGTGTGTGTCTGTGTGTGTGTGTCTGTGTCTGTGTGTCTGTGTCTGTGTGTGTGTGTGTCTGTGTGTGTGTGTGTGTCTGTGTGTGTGTCTGTGTGTGTGTGTGTGTGTCTGTGTGTGTGTGTGTGTCTGTGTGTGTGTGTGTGTCTGTGTGTGTGTGTCTGTGTGTGTGTGTGTGTCTGTGTGTCTGTGTGTGTGTCTGTGTGTGTGTGTGTGTGTCTGTGTGTGTGTGTGTGTCTGTGTGTCTGTGTGTGTGTCTGTGTGTGTGTCTGTGTGTCTGTGTGTGTGTCTGTGTGTCTGTGTCTGTGTGTCTGTGTCTGTGTGTCTGTGTGCGCATGTGTGTGTGTGTGTGTGTGTCTGTGCGTACTTGACAGGGGCCAAGATCACGATGTAGTTCCCTTATCATTCTGCTCCATAGCCTTGTCACCATCTCAGCATCCATCAAATCAATTAGTCACTGATAATGACTCCCTCAGCATTAAAATCATGGCCAAAGGCAATCCTCAGAAGCCATTATACTAATACATCATAATATCCAATGGTATTTTCTCTCATTTATGAAGTGACACAGTGAGATGTTCCCACAGCAAAGCAGAAGATTCTCCTCCTTGAAATATTCCATTCATATATTCAGTCAATCAAAAAACATTTATTAAGTGCCTACTATGCATCATTCACCCTGCCGCGTACTAGAAATAAAATAATAGTAATAGTAGCTCTTATTTCTATACTGATTTATATACAGGGCGCTCCCAAAGTCCTAGTCCAGTTTAAGCCATTAAACATTTATGATGAAAGTTCGTAACTGTAGTAAGTCTTAAGACCCTCATACTATCTCATCTGCTCCTCATAACAACGCTGTGCCGGGGTATGTATGCTAGGGCCAATTCAAACTGGCTCACAAGAGTGGATTATTAAATTTTCAGTGTAAGAAATCATCAAATTCTACAAATCAGGGTTTGATTTACTGTTTGGTTCATCATTTAGACTTAGAAAAGGCAGCTAGGTGGTGCAGTGGATAGAGTACTCAGCCTGGAACCAGGAAGATCCAAGGTCAAATCCAACCTCAGACATTTCTAGGTGCGTGACCTTGAGCAAGTCACATAGCCTCTGTCTGCTTCAGTTTCCTCAACTGTAAAACAGAAGTACCAAGAACAACTACCTCCCAGGTTGTGAGGATCAGATGAGATTACATTTGTAAACTCTAAAGCACATAGTAGTACTTAATAAACACTTGTTTTGAGAAAGTGAGGAAAAAATATTAGCAATGCAGATTAAACTGGTGTATTGTAATCCCCCCCCACTTCCCCAACAGCCACTTGTTAAACATTTACCAGCATACTCCTGCCTATGATGTAGAAGCTGTTATTACTGCAATTTTTATGGATGAGGAAATTGAGATGGACACGGTTTAAGTGTTACCAAGATCATGCTGCCAGTAAGTTTCTGGGGAAGGATCTAAACTACAAGTTTAGCTTTCTATCTATTTTGTCTCCTAACTGTCCATGTAGGAATAAAGCATCCCCTTCCTTACATTCTACTGAGAATGGCAACACACATATATAAATGTACATAATAATAAATATAAGGACATATATTACAATGCCTTCAACAGAAGATTCTTCATTAAAGCTGAACAGATCTATACAGGATGATATCAATTATAGAAATTTAAAAAAAGCACAACTCTCATGTTCCCTTGTTTATGGCAGGCAAACTTTCAGTCTCTCTATATATGAATATATAAGAATAGTGGTATACAATTGTTAGACTAAACACAACCATGATAGAATGTAGAGAGCTTTGAGATCCAATAAGAGGAATAGCAAAGTGGGTTTGACCTGTTGAGGGGCAAAGGACAGATATGTAAAAAGAATGTAAATCCAAATGAGTTACTGGCCAGTGTCAAGCACTCCCTTTGCAAAGACAAACTATAGAAGTCTTGATTAAAACAAAATTCACACTTCTTTTAAAAGTTTTTCTCACTTCCTATAGAATGACTACCCAAGCCACTAGAACACTCCTTTTCAACAAAAGAAAAACGACTAAATATATTGGCTGTGTCTAGTGATATATATGTGTCAATCCACATCTACCGCCTACCACCTCTTTCCTGAGAGTAGGGAGGCATGTTACATGTTCCCAAGTTGTTACTACATACTGAGAGTCCTCTTGATTTTCTTTGTTATTGTGAAGGAATTGTCCTCTGGGTTCTGCTCACTTTGCTTTGCATCAATTCATGCAGATATGTCTTCCTAAGTTTTTCTGAATGCTTCCATATCTATAATTTCTTTGCAATAAGAATAGCAGTCTTAATTTGCAACTTGTTGAATATGCTGTCAGGCTTTATATAGCCTGTAAACAAGGGTTATTAACCTGATGTCTAGGACTTTTTTAAAAAAATATTTTGATAACTGTGTTTCAATATAATTAGTTTCTCCTGTAATCCTATGTATTACATCTTACGTATTTAAACACAGCATTCAGAGAAAGGGACCAGATTGCTAAAGAAGTTCTAAACAAAACAAGATTAAGACTCTGCTTTAAAGTGACATCCAAGCTACTCATTGGATAGAATGAATGGAAAGATACAGCGTTCTGAAGGTTCAGAGTTCATTACAACAGATGCTTCCTAGTACAGACTGAAAATAACCTAACTCAATAAAACTCTGGCCCAGTGAAGAGATGCAGTTCACAACTGTTCCAAGATTTACTAAAGATCCACTAAAGGTTTGCTACCTGTTAATTAGCCCTGCAGATCATTAGTCCTGGGGAATGAATAAAAAATGACATATGCCCACAAAATGACTTCCTTTCCACTAGGCTTATTTTTGCATAGTTTGCTCCTGAACTCAATAGAGCTCTTGTGAATCTTTTGTAGCTGATTCCATTGAATGAGGCATCTTTGGGGAATGCTTATAACCTAGCCTCTCTTCCCGGAGCAGATGATCCTGTATGCTAGCCTCATTTACCCTCCAGCCCAGCTGACTGCACACCATGTCATCCGATGCCAGTCTGCATTCAGAGTATTCAGTCATCTGCTTCAGATTTACGGAAAATATTGCTATTGATTCCTCTCTGTGTTTAATGGGGTTATTAAATTTTAAATCACCTCACAATGACCAATACATCGGGGTGGTAATGTGATTTTTCCAGGTTCATCATCCCTTTTGAAGGCAGTGACTGTTTAGTAAATTTAGGGGCATTAAATTCTAGACAGGGGCATATGTTTTGATAACATAAACACTTAATAAAAATAACTTTTCAGTATGCTACCCTCCTAGGAACATGAACAGAAAAGGCTGCTGCCTTTGACATACTCCTCTATGCATAGTAATGCCAGCCCTTGATCTCTGTCACCTTTCCCACAGTGTGCTTTGAGAGGGCAGGAAACTCTTTATAGAGATTGTTTTCATCCCTGTCAGTAGGTGTGTTATTTTGGGCACATAAGGTGTGCTTGCAAACAGGGACAAGCTGATTTTCACTGAGACTTTCGTGTCAGAACATATTATTCATTGAATTAAGCTAATGAGAGGGGTGCACCATTTTAGAAGACAGAGGCAGTGTGGTATAAAAGAACCAAAGGATCCGGGTCCAAGCCTCCTCTTTCTACCTCTAAGACATACATTGATTATGAGACCTGGGGCAAATCATTTCTCTATGTTTTTTAGGCAACTTTCTAAGACTATATATTGTTAAGTAGGGACCTAACTGATAAAATCCTACAAATGTATTCCCTAATACTAAATGAAAAAAAAAAAAGACTTGTTGTTCAGTCATGTCTGACTTTTCCTGACCCTCTTTGAGGTTTTCTTGGCAAAGATACTGGAATGGTTTGCCATTTTCTTCTCCAGCTCATTTTACAGATGACAAAACTGAGGCACAGGGTTAAGCGACTTACCAAGAGTCACACAGCTAAGTAAGTGTCTGAGACTGGATTTGGACTCAGGTCTTCCTGACTCCAGACTCAGCCCTCTATAATACTGTATCACATAGATGGCCTTCTCCCTCCCTCCAAGGTCTAGAGACTATTTAATAGGCTTACAGGGGTAAATGTGAAGGCAATAAGCTGTTAGGCCACTGTACATAGGTATAATATAGTCCTCAAGTTTTCCTTGTCTTTATTATCATAGAGAGACCATCAGTTACATGAGGACTCTTTCCTTACCTCTATGTCCTGGCTTCCTTCAAGACTTAGCTTAATTCCTGCCTCCTACTGGAAGCTTCCCTTTGCCTTCCTCTTCCTCTCATACTGTCCTTCTCTTGGACATACACATATTTAGATGCTGCCTCTCCCCTTTAGAGGGGATAATTTTTGCCTTTCTCTGTATCCTCAGCGGTTAGCACAGTGCCTGGCACACTTACTAATTGTTTCTTTACTGACTAAGGACAGCCACCCTTAGTTCTCTGCTAATCTCATGGAGTTAACCAGACATTGTTATGAGCCACGGGCAGAGAAAGTGATGCTATAATATGTATGTTTTTGCCCAGCTATTTTTGAGAATTTTTAAAAAAAGTTTTATTGATAATTTTTGTTTTTACAACAATAATCTCCCTCTAATTCACTAATTGTACTCTTCCTTAAAACAATGAGACCAATTAAGGAAAAACAGCATACATTGAAATCATATCTGACAAGGGTGACCGGATGTTCCCTTTCCAGCTTTACACGGCCTCTTAGCAAGAGCAAAAGATCTAGTGTCTTTGAATTTTTTCCTTTACATTTTAATAATGTTTTGATATCTGTATTTTGATATAATTGCTTTCCTTCATAATGCTTTGCATTTTATTTTATGCATTTGAAGACATTATTCTGAGAATGAAGCCACAAGCTTCACTATACTGGGAAGACAAACCACAGCTAACTTCACCTCCCTACCTTGTACTTAGAGGCATGAACCGTCTTTCAGCATTGGTGAGATTTGGTCATTATAATCAGAGTTTTGCCCTACCTTTTAGCCAGACTGCACTTCATTGCTTACCTTCATGTCTTTCGACAGTCAGCTCCATGCCCTGAGACTGGAATAAATACCTTTCTCACTTCTGATGGTGCCCAGCTTAGCTCAAAGGATGCCTTCTAGATAAGAGCTTTCTTGATAATCAGTTACTGATGCCATCTAAATTCCTTTTCATTTTTGCTTAATATGTTTCTATTTGCTAAAATGCATACACACATGCTTTACATAATCGAAGGAAAACTCCTGGAAGGCAAGGAAGGTTTCATTTCTTTCTCTAGAGCCTCACAGATCCAAGTACAGAACAGACATTTAACATATGCTTGTGAAAATAATGAACAAAGGGTTGCCCTATAGAACTCTTAATTTAGATCTTTGTAGTCAACATATTTATTATTTTCCTAGTTCTGCTTATGTCACTCTTCATCAACTCATACAAGTCCTCCTATGTTTCTCTGAAATACATTCATTCTTTGTTATTATAGTAATATGCCATTACATTTATATGCTGTAATTTATTCAGCCATTTCCCACTCAGTAGAATCCCAATTTGGATTCCAAGTCCACCCCCAAACCCTATTTTTTTTTGCTATCTGGTACAATTCTTTAGCAAAGACTTGTCCAACAGCAGAATCTGCCTACAGCCTGATCAGCCTGTCTTAATTCTGGACAAAAGATGCTTGTTAATAAAATGTGTCCTCATGTGTGTCTAATCACAGGTGCAATCTGGATATTCCTTCTGACCCTGCTTATAAAGGTTGGCTGTGCACTGAACCTGGCCAGCCTGAAAGCTGCTCAGGAGAACCCATATACCAGCATGGTAGGTAGAAACCAGGACAGATGGTGGGGTCAGTAATAAAGAATTTGTTTGTTGTCACCAATTGAGGACCATTCTCCTGCCAGCATGACTCCACAGATATATCTTGGCATTGGTGACCAGGGGAGACAAACAATGTTGTTCAACAAGCACTCTGAAAGATAGCATATGGCCAGAAATAAATCTCTGGGGAATATGGAGACATGTCGTCTTGTGCTGTACTATGAGCGTGGCCTTGTAGTTTTGCTCCTAAACAGTAGAGGGCATGGTTAATTCATCTGGTGTACAGTCTAAATGGAAATAACACAGTAGATGGGACAGAGTATTGTCTTGGATGAGCCACATCCAAGCTATGTTGAGTGCTGTATCTTTTATGTCTTGTTTAATAAATCGCATGAGTTCTCTACTTCTGCCCCCTGGCCCCTGTAAATGTATACGTATACAGGTTAGGTTCAAGGGTGGAAAAATGTTGGGAAAAAATAAAAATAAATTGTTGGAACTAAGAGGGAAGTATTAATGATGCTAGTCTAGAAGCTTAGTTAATTGGGAGTCTCTAGAGGATTCCGTGAAGTTGGTCTCTGCTAATTAAGGGAAGAGCATTTTCAAGGGATTTAGAGAACTAAGGGTTCTTCTGACTTTATGATTGCTCTTTGGTTAATGTGTAGCAGTGGTAATGAGAATGTCTTTTTTCAAATGCTGATTCTAGCCCACAGAATGGACTTGGGAAAATTAATTTCACCTTCCCAAATCACTGGCCATTGTGAAATGATTTAACCTGAAGGGATCCAACTAGCCTTGAGACTTAGAATTTCTGAAATTTGGCCATTGGATTTTTGTGCCTCATTTTACAGAGTCCCAATTTTTATATCTTTTCTTCAACTTCTCTTTGCACAGTATGATCCTCATTCAATGACTAAATTAATCCTCTTTCAGTATCAGAACTGGAATAGTTTTCATCCTCTCTCAAGCTACCAATAGTTTGTAGTGCAATGAGGAACATGGTATTCAATTTGCTGCAAAAAAAATCAAACAAACCAGTTTCTTAGGTATAAGATGGAGGATGCATTAGACTGTAGTTATTCTGAAAAAGATCTGATCTCACCTGCAAAGCTTGATACGAACCAGTAATTTGATGTAGCAAGCTCATTACAAGTAGAGTAGAATCTTTGTGATTGCATCCCAGTATCTAGTGTAGTGCCCAGAACACAGTAGATGCTTACTAAGTACTAATTAATTGTCTCCCAGGTATTTGAAGGGATTAGATTTATTCTGTTCAGTTCCAGAGAGCAGAACCAGGAATATTGGACTGAGATTGTAAAAAAGCCAGTTTAGGCTCAATATTACTTCCTAAGAATTAAGAAGCCCATCCAAATATAGAGTGAGCTGCCTCATGAGCTGGTGACTTCCTTTCCTTGGAGATTTTCAAACAGAGGCTAGATGATGACTTGGGGATATTATACAGGGGATTGTTTTCATGTATGTGTTGGACTGGATGGCTTCGGAGGTCTCTTTCAACTCCTAGGATTCTGTGATTCATTTTCCTTATTCTTCAGATAAAGAACTGAAACAATAAATTCCTCAGAAGAACAAGTCAAACCTGGGACGTGTTTGATAAATATAATGGTTTGAGCCCTTCAGAGAGAGATGGAGTAGTGTTAATCCTCTTTCAATAAACAAATATTCTTTAAACTCTGACTGATTTTATGAATCAGACTTTTGAGAAGAATCCCAAATCGTTCTGGAAAGCCTGGTAACTATCGCTAACTTCCAGATGTATATTAGGACAATGAAACAATGCTATATTCCACAGGCTATATTTTCTTTATGGATTTTAACTAATCTTGAGTTTCCAGAAGTATTTAAAATTTCTCTCTTTAGAACATGGAATTAACCAACTGAAGGATTTTTATTGTTGCCTTAATCTTATTGCCATACCATTAGAAATGGCTACCTAAAAAAGGATTTGTATACTTCAAAACACCTGGAAAAAGGCAGATAGAAAGATTGAAGAGCAAATATTCTCATGATAATTCAGCTAAGCACCATTACTTATCTGGAACTTTTTGGGAGCTGCCACATCAGATGAAGAATGGAAATTGTATGAGTAGTGGAGACAGCCAGGAAGTCCTCCTGGTCTCCTGACTTTCTGAGTGGCTCCCTCCTGAATGTATACCCTACCTGTAAATCCAAATCTCTGTTGTTTTTATTGTACAGTTTTGCATAGTGTATGGTTTTGGGGGACACAAAAATAGAGTTGTAGCAGAGCTGCGTATACAGATTTTGGTCCCTGGCCAGACCATTTAATTTTTCTGGGCCCTAGGCAAATCTTCAAGACTGTAAGTTATAAAGAAGCAACAACTTGAATTGGCAAAGGAAGATTGTTTACTCCAGATTCCCAAAGCCAATAAAAACGTAGGTCTGGGTCCCAAAGACAATACAAACACATTGCTAAGGAAGTAAGCACAGAAAGGTTAAAGGACTTTGCTGTCATCACCCAGGGCCTAAGTAGGTTACAGGTGACTACTGCGGTACGCTAGGTAGTGCTTGCCTTGGGATCAGATAGATATAGCTTTGGAAGACTGACTTCTTATCTTGACTCACACTAGTTGTGTGACCTTGAGCAAGTCACATAATCTAACTGCCTCAGTTTCCTCATCCATAAGATGAGGATAATATTATAACTTACCCCATAAAGTTGTTGAGAAGAGCAAAGAAGCTGGTTTATGCCAGGTTTTTGCAAATCCCTGAACATTATATATATGTAAGTTGCTGCTATAACTGCTACTATTACTACTGACTTCCCTACTGCTGCTACTCTTACAAGCTACAGGTTACAACTATACTTGTATCTTCTGACTCCTAGAGGCAGGCAAGTGGGCACAATAGATCCTTGAGTCAATAAGACCTGGGTTCAAATGCAGCCTTAGCCACTTGCCAGCCATATGATCCGGGGCAAGTCACTTAACTTAGCCTCAGTTTCCTCATCTCTAAAATGTGCTGGAAAAAGAAATGGCAAATGACTCTAGTGTCTTTGCCAAGAAAACTCCAAATGGAGCCATGAAGAATCAGACATGACTGAAACAACAAAATGACAGCTCCTAACTCCAAGTACAGCAATCTTTCCTCTATATAATCAGACTCAAGGGCAGAGGAGGAAGGTTTGTTGATGGCAGTTAGGGACCCCTTAGAGCTCAGAGATGAAGTGGGGCTAAGGGAGAGTTTACAGTCAGTTCCAAGAAGCCAGAGGGAGGTAGGGGAGAGTAAGAGGATTGACAGTGGAGGCCAAGGTCGGGGAGAGGCTCTCATGCTAACCCAGCTGAACTCTGTCACATGTTATGTTCTGATACTTAAATCAACCAACTAGCAACCATTTATTAAGCACCTACTATGGGCTAAGCACAATGTTCAGTAAGTATTGATGTGGTTACCCCATCCATTGGAACAGTTTATGACTCACCCATGGCATCTCTGTCACAGACTCAAGATCAAGGAACAGAATGGTGTCTTCTGGGTTAGGAGCTACAGAGAACATTGCAGCACCAGCAGCCATAAATCAATGACCTTAGGAAGCTAACAACCTTGGGACTGTAGATGAACAAATATAGACTTGAAAATCCAATCACAGAGATGGGAGGGTTGCTGTTTTGCTTTGCTTTTTGCCACTTATCCCACTGATGGGTCAGAGTGCTCAGGTAAAGTGATATTAGATTAGAAATACCTCAGAGTTTATAGCTTAAAAGCTATTCCCCTAATAGAGAGACCAGAATTTAGAGCCCAGTGAAAAAACAGAATCAATCTGCTATGTATTAACTTTGAACCAGGTGCTACACAGATGGGATCTCCAAGTTTCAGGATAAAGCAACATTCATGTATCACATTAATCATTTTCAAGCTCACTTCTGTTTTATGGGAAGAAGAAGTGAATCCAAGTTTCAGTAAGATTCACCAAGTAAATTATTCACCAATAATACAGTATGGGGCCCAGCTCACCTAAGAGTTCTAGTACTTTTCCTTATGTAACTCTAGATCTTTGAAATAGTATATATGTATCTATGTCCAGATATATACACACATTAGATATGTATTTATACATTTGTCTGAAGGAAACAAGGTGGGCTAGGTGTGTAAAACTTTATATCAACTGTTTGACTAGAAAACTTTTAGTGAATTTGACTAAGCCTCAGCCTGGAAAGGTACTGTTCTTATGAACTCAAAGTCAAAATAGAGCTATAAGTAAGTATATTTTTCACCTGGGGCAAATTTTGCAAAACACAAGGGGGCAAGCAGTATACACACAGAATGAATTATCCATGCATATATGCATGGATACATGTGTATGATATATACAGTACATATATGTGACATATATGTTTGCATAGATACATATAATACTTGCATATGCTCTGTGCATAACTGCTACAATGTGTACATATGGTGTGCACATGTATATAAATACATACAAAACTATATATGTGTTTATATGTAAACATGAAAGCCACATAAAGCAACACACACATATATACATATATATGCTCAATGGGGTAGCAGAGGATTTGAGAAAGTCACCTGGCCCACCTTACTTCCTTCGGGCATGATCATACCTAAAAGTCCTTTGGGTATTTGAGAGTCTATTCTTTTCAAGAACCTAAAAGGAAAGTGATTCCCTTTGTCTGGTAATCCAGTTATTTAGCTCCTATTATTGAAACAGTATCCACAAACTGATTTCTAAGAGTCTCCTCTGTACTTGACGTTCCAGCCAAACTTGATGTTTGCAAAGTACAGCTTTCCATCTCCCTTCAATGGACCTCTTCATTGGCCATCCCCTGTAAGCAGAATTGTCCTTACACAGCTCTTACCTTCTGCGTTTCCTAGCTTCCTTTAAGACAGCCCAAGTGACCCATTCTGGAGTCTTCCCTAGACTTATATTTATTTCTTATTTACTTGTCTGTGTATACATATTCTTCTTTCCCTCTACCTTACCACCAACAGAATCTAAATTTCCTTGGGAAAAGGATTGTTTTGGTTCTGTCCTTGCATCCATCCAGAGGGTCTAGTACAGTACCTGATACATACTAGGTTTGCTGGATTAAATTGCTAAATGCAGCAGTTTGTGCTTAGCTCCCCTAATCTTGACCTGAGTACAGCAGAATTCACCATCCTCGATAGAATAGCCCTTTACATTTATGAAGAGCTTTACCAAGTTTTCTTTAAGTCTTTTAATCTCCCATTAAACTAATCTTAGTTTCTTTTGCTTGCCAGTATAAATAACTACCATTCTCTTAGGCTTTTCTGATAGCCTTGGTTGTTCAACCTTTAATCATCTGGATTTATTTATACTTTGCTCTGACAGGTGCTATTTTTGATCAGCTGTTTGGAAAACTTGAGAGAATTTTCCTAAACCTGGAAAGTTATTGCTCTTATAAACCCAAATTCACACTAGTAATAACTGGTATTTTTTTTACCTGGGGAAGGCTTCACAAAATTCAAGGATATAAGCAGTACACACGCACACACACACACACACACACACACACACACACACACACGCGCACACACACACACACACACACACACACGCACACACACACACACCCCTCAATTTTTAAAGATAAATTCATTTGTGAGTAGGAACAGAGACCATCGGACTCAACAAGGTTACTTTGCTTGTGGCAATGGTAGGTGGAGAAAAAGAGCTCAGTCTAGGCCTGCAGCAGCCAAAGTTAAGAAGCAATGGCCATATGGTAACTTCCTATTTTATCTAATTATTCTCTCCAGCTAGGTGCTAGATTCAGTTGTTTGTATTCCAGTAAAGTTTATTACTACAAGCACTCTTTAATTTTTAGTGACTGTGGAGCAAAGACCCAACCATCCCACCTTAAGAGAAGAATCACTTAAAAGAAGGGAATTATCTCAGCATTATATTAAATTTAGAGGAAATGTTCCCCAGTTGAGTATTTTTGACTTTCATATTTGAGCAGCAGGGACTCCTTCGATAGTAATATCACAGAGATGCCTAATATCTGATACTGAACCCGTCTCTAAAATAATGATGGATCCTAGACAGGTAAGTAAGGCATTTTGTTATTGTTGTAGTAATTTCCCCCTGTAATGTAACCACAAGCAGGCCCCTTCCCCTATGCAAAGCAGGCTCTTCATCTGCAGAACGTTAAATGTAATATTAAGAGATACTAAAAGACCTTTCTTACTGCTATTCAAGCACTGAGATATCTGATAGCTACAGGAGAAGGATCTGTGATTTTAGAGATGAGGGAACTCTTAGATGAGTTCTAATGTACTTTCCCTACAGGGAATAGTCAAGGAACTTCCTAGAACTCTGAGAGGTCAAGTAACTTGCCCAGGGTCACACACGCAGTATATGCTTGGGGATAGAACTGAACCAAGGTCTTCCCATCTCTGAGGCTCTCTCTCCATCCACAATGCCATAGCTAATTATCTAATAAAAATGCACATGGACTATATACTATATACTATTTCAGCAGGCTGCCGAGATGCCCATTTTTCTTCCCCCATGTACTTTTTTTAAGGCAAGTCAAATTTCCAACTGTAGCTGAGTCTAAAAATGAAAGTTGGGCCATTTTCTTTTTCTTTCTTTCTTTTTTTTTTGCTGGCTGTTTCTCACTGATGGTTAGGTAGTTAATATTGCTCATGAATAAAAATAATAAAATCTAGAGAAAATAGAACTTTTTTCAATGAATATGAAAAAGCAGTTTTTCTCTATCATCAAGGAGAACTGTCCACTCTCTAATGCTGACTGATTACTATGAAGTATGCTTTATCACCAGGATCCAGACATCCTTTAATATGGTAATTATTATTCCTGACATGACCCTGTGGTCATCAAACCTCACTGTCTTTTGTTATGAAACAAACATCCAATAAGAAAAACTGAAGGATAAACCAGAGCACATTAGGTCCTACTGATTCGACTTCCAAAATCTCTCGCAACTTGGGTTTTTTTCATGATCCAAATAACTTTTGCAAGAAACTAAAACAACAATTAAACACATAGGTATCCACTTAATTTAGATGCAAATCATCTTCTTCCTGGCAGTACATTTGGAAACAAATGGTACCCGAAAGACCCTTTCCATTCTAGGGTAGAAGCCAGGCCATTAGAAGCTACTAGAAGGGAGTTCAACTGCATTTCTAAAGCCAACTAGAAATAAACACTCTTATAATGTAATAGAAGGTCAAAATCTTCTAAGCAGAAAGAAATACAAGTTATTCAGCCACCTACCAGACAACGTTCACTTGGACTTGGCTGTTGTATGCCTGTGCTGGTGGTCTCCGAAGCTTGAATACTAGCTTTGTCTAAATTATTTCCAAAAGAATACTGCATTCCTTCTATCCCAGACAACAGTTGAAAAGTAAAATGCCCTTATTTCTACAACAGATATATTCAGATTTACAAGTAAAAGCCCTGGGGATCAACAGAATTGTTGGGAGTTCTTTTCTTTTTTTCTCCTCCCATGAGTGGCATTGTTATGATCTTATATTTAATTGAATTCAGATAGAAATAGTCCTAGCACAGTTCGCTATACTACCATTATTTTTTTTAGTCACATATATACGCCTGATGTTCAGTGGACTATGAATAGCATAGGTGTAGAAAATGGGTTTTTTGGTTTGTTTTGTTTTTGCAATTGAATAAAAGTGCTGGGAATAAACTTCTGAAGGCTCACTTTTTAGTAGCAGACAGGATAATAGGGATGCTCTGTAGTTTGTTTTATTCCTACATAATTTCTATTTTTTCTACTAGGTCTCTCTATCTTAAGAATTCTTTATCACGGATCAGATCAGAGGTCCAGCAACATCTTTTTAAAATTGTTTTTATTATTGCTATAGATATTATTATTTGATTTTTCCAAAGGATGTTAAGGTCATGCATAGGTTGAGATGGTCATAGGCAATAAAAATTTTTCAAGTTTTGACAAGTGCTTTACATTTCAGATTGTGTATGGTCTCCTGGGGCAATACAGAGTGTGCAGGTTCATGGCCTGCATTCTGGCCTTCAAGTATACTGGGAAAAGGGAAAACTTGGAGATGTCACTCCAGTGCAGTGCTGAAAGGATCCCTAAAACTGAGGTCCCATTCCATGAGTTTTTTCCTCCCTGGTTTATCAATCACAATCTCCTGCTTTCTCCACAAGGGCCACAGTAATAGTGATTACACACTCCTGTCCTCTCACTAAATTTAACAAACAACATAATCCATCCCCAAAAGGCAAGAGCTAAGAACTGAAAAGTGTGAGAGGAAGAAGATACATAGCAAGATGTTAGCGTGGCGCTGAGGGGCCAAGTATGCATGGTTAATAGGAGAAGATGTCAAAAAAAATGAAGCATAATAATAGTGCAATTTATCCTTGCTAAACGTACTGCAGTGTGCTATAATTAAATATGAAAACCTAAATTTATCTCTATGTTCGGTTGTCATTAATTTAACAGGGAGTGCACATGTTCTAATCTAATGGTTGATTTTTTTTCTCCATGTGCAGCATATTAAAATGTATATTAGCCTCAAGGTGCATAAACACAAAATAATAGACCAAAGGTTTTGGCCTGTGGAGAAAAAAAATCCACGCTCAAAGGCCGTCAACTAGCTGTGATGCAGGGGAGACACTCACTTAGCCTCATTAAGCCCAAGCTCTCTTTTGCTTGTCTTTTGTTCTGCATGACAGCAGCCTCTTTGTTGTATAATAATTCATTCCAAGTTCGTTCCAAGCTACCGAAACTGGTGAACTGTGGCCATTTTAATGAGAAGCATTGGTGGTATGCATAATCTGGAAACCACGTGGGCCAGGCAATCACAGAGCACTGCAGCCAGCAAAATGAGATATTGTCGAAATCACAAATTTGTCAAGTTGTTTTTGGACAGGGTATTATAATAAGCACTAAAATATGCATCCTATTACTCTGCATCTGCCAGTCAAAGATCACTGTAATGAATGCATGCTGCAGGGTATAACCAGGCCGTTTTCCTAAGTAAAACAAACCACAGAGTACAGGAAGGAATTATGGTTTGGGTTTGTTTTGTTTTGTTTTGTTTTGTTTTTGGCAGGGCTTGACTTTCTCTTCTTTCTGTCTTTCTCTCTCTCTCTCTCTTCCTTCCTTCCTTCCTTCCTTCCTTTCCTCTACCCTTCCTTCTTCTTTTTCTTTTTCTATCCTTTTGCACCAGGAGTCAGATTATCCTGGCATGGAGTCCACTGCTAGCACCGAATGCACTGAAATAGTCAATGCCCAGGAGTTAACAGGGATACATGGCTTTTTAATGGCCCCACTTACCAACTGAGAATATAAAACCTTAAACTCACAGCTTAAATTGAGTCTAATGAAGAATACCTGGGAGAGGGAAAGGGTAGGGGGAAGGAGTAAGGAAATAGATACTGAAAAATCCATACAGCCAACAATGTCGTTTGAAACGTCCCTCAGGGATCCTGATCCTTACTTAGGTTTTATCCTTTCCTACTTTAGAAGGCTTGGCCATTGGGAGCCATACTTTCTGCAGGTTGGCCTAGAGCTTCAGTAAGGAGGAGAAATGTTCACAATTATAATAACTAAATCCCCAGCTAGCTCGTTTGGTAAAATAACAACATGGATGTAATTTGACAATGGAATTGCCTGTAACTGCTTCTGGACTGGCAAATGTTGAGGAAGCTCACTGACACCAGCGCCAGCCTGATAAATTCTGTTGCCTTAGGGTTGTCTGTCTATATTAAACATTTAGCCTTTTTTTATGCCAATAGGACTTTCCATGGCAGATTGGCCATGGGAAAGAAGTGATTATAGAGGCTGAGTTTACTACTGAATAAGAATCCAATAATATTTCATGCCATATGAGGATCAATTGAAGGAACTGGAGCAATTTAGCCAAGACAGGAGAAGACCCAAGAGGGACGGGTGGGGTTGGAGAGACTTGGGAGCCATTTCTAAATATCTATCTGAAGGACTGTTTAAAGGACTGGAGGAAGAATTAGACATGAGATAAAAATGAAGTGAGGAAAATCCTAGCAATTACGGTTGTCCTAAAGTCAGATTGGTTCCTTGGGAAAAGGTAGATTCCCACCTATTGGAGGTCATCAGGCAAAGTGTGGATGACTATAGACTATAGACTGATACAGACGCTGTAAAAAGCATTAGATTTCCAATATGGGTTGGATTGGATAATCACAACTGAGTCCCTTCTACCTTTGAAATTCTGTGAACCAAATCTTCTCTTTTCTAAGTCATTTCTATACTTATTAAACCAATATTTGCTGAACTCTACATACAGCATTACATTAAGCACCAAATTGGGCATATTAGCAGCAACAAAGTTGACAAAAAATGATAACACAAGGCAAAATCAATTTAGTGTTCAATGATGAGTATAATGTTTTGGTATCTTTTAGGTAGAGAGAGCTAAAACAGAGTTCAGGGGTTAGAGAAAGACACAAATCAGGAAATCCTTCCTTAGGAAGGTGGCGTTTAGTTGAGTTTTGAACAGTAGAGAGTATTTCATTGGGTATGTCAGAAGGGGAACATTCCATGAGAAAGGAATATCATGAACAAGGGCAAAAAAGATGGAAAATTTTAATTTTTATTCAGGAAATCATGACTAACAGTTTAAACTGGGCATTTGGTATGTCTGGAGAAGAATGGGAAGTAAAGGCAGATAAATAGCTTGGGCTACTATAGAGGGCACTGAATGAGGATCTTAATCAGTGGGTAATAGGAAAACTATTAAAGATTTTGAGTGAAGTAGTGACATAACCATATTTTAGGAAGATTAAAATGGCTATGTAATAATAATTTACATTTATAAACTTTTCCCTAACAACCATGTGAAGCCCATAGTTCACATTGCCCCTTGTATACATTAGGAAATATAGCCTCAGAGAGGCTGTGATTGTTTTTTTTTTAAACAGTTTTGTTTTTGGACCAGGCCCCTGATCTCATTGGTATCTGGAACTGTGAGCAAAGAAACCTCCTCTATCAATGCATATCACTGTCTTCTCTGTAATTTATTATCTTAGAGAATACACAAAAAAATCCCATTTATTAAGCACTTTCTATAGTCACAGAGAGATTAAATGACTTTTCCAGGGTCACTCAATGTACCCACAAATTCTTGACTCTGATGATAGTGTTTTAACCACTGCACTTAGGTGACTTTCTCACTGTAATTAGTGTCAAAGCTAGAATTCTCACCCAAGTCTCTTTGGAATTCAAATGCTCTTTTGAGAGGACTAGAGGCAGAAATCACTTAGGAGACTATGTAATGAGTCCACACAAAGGGTAATAAGGTATGAACCAAAATGGTAGCTATAGGAATGGGATAGAATTGATTAATACATACAGTTGTTCATGATAATACAGTCAAAGGGGTGATATCTTAGAATGCAAATATTCCTGAAATTCCTTTCCCATGCATACCTTGCTAGGCTGACTTTTGTGCTTTATTTCTTTAAAAAGGGTCCTCCATCTCAACAGAAGAGGACTTCTCAAGTTATCATATGCCTGGGTATAGACAGTTAGAAGAAGAGAGGCATTATATCTCTTAAAATTTTTCACTATAGCCTTTGGAGGAAGTAGGAATTTAATCATTTTAACATGATATTGATAACTGAGTCAATTCAACAAATACTCATGAAATATCAAATATGGGGGAAGCACTGGGCTTGGATTCCTAATATCCCAGTGGGAAGACGAACTTTGTTTAATATGAAAATAAGCACCTCCGAGTTATTAGCTAATTGTCTGGTTTTATTTTTGTAGAGGACTATTACCCACATGTACATTCCAGAATATATGATAGGGAGCAGACAGGCCCAAGGTTTGAGTCTGACACCTGAGTAGTCACAGTAGGAAGAAAAACATCTTGAGCTATAAAACCTTGCCACTATCACCCAATTCTTGAAAGCTGTGAAGCATGAGAAGAAGGAAAGTCAGGGGCCAAAAGTCTCAATTCCCTGGGTATAGGTATCTCTCCACTGGCAGAATATGTCTTTAAAAAAATTAAACATCATTTCCCTCCTTCCCAGACTTCTCTTTAGGGCTTTTGCTGTGAGACTTGCTCATCAAGTCAGGGTGTTTCCTGATGAGACCCAATTTCCACAGAGACAATATCAACACCTGGCTCAGGTTTGTTCTACTTAGCAAAGTGAACTTAAAAGTGTTCTGGGGGAATTCCCTGAAGGTTTCATTACTTCCTTTTAATTTAATTAAACTGTAAATCCATTGGGTAGGGATCCTATCTTTCTTAATAGTTTCAGCTACAGGAATTATTACTGAGAAGCAATATGGCAGCATAGTGGGTATTTGCTGAAGATGGGACAAGGGAGACCTGGCTTCAAATTCTATTTCTCACCCTTGCTAGCTATGTGATCCTAGGCAAACCACTTAACCTCTCTGTGCCTCAGTTTCCTTATTTATTAAATGAGGGAATTTGACTTGATAGCTTATAAGGTTCTTTTCATTTCTAAATCTATGCTACTTTGATCCTGTTAAATTAACTAAACTACAAATCCATTGGGCAGGGTTCTTGTTTTTATAATTTTGGTGATATACCTCATTATTGAGAGACAGTGTAGAACAGTGAATAAAAAACTTGGACTTGGAGAAAGAAAAATTAGTCACTGACAATCTCTGAGCCTTTTTTTTTTTATCAATAAAATAGGAGTAAAAATACCTCAAATACCTCCCTTGTGGGGTTGCTGGGAGGCTCAAATATGGACACAAAGCATTTTGCAAACCTGAAAATATTAAATCTTCGATATAATGATGAAGATTATTTGAATAACAATTAAAGTACTTTTATAGTGATTCTTTGCAAGGTTGTTGGAGAACAGGAATTAATAATTTTTTTTATTTAAGGAACTCAAGACTTTGGTGTTAGATGTTAATTTTGCTAACAAGTCTTCAATTGGCCTGAATAATCTCACTGATAGAGCGTTTTCAACCTTACGATGACCACTTTTAATTAGAAGTAGATGCTATAAAAATGTCATCCCACCATATCATTAAAACGCTCCACTTTAATGACCCCCAAAACGTCCTGGTCCTTGGCAAAGGGCAAAAGTCAATTTGATTCTATAAATTTTTCTTTGCTGTGTACCAGTCACTATGCTAGGTGCTGACTGTATAAAAATAAAAGTGAAACAATCTCTGCCGTCAAGGAGTTTATATTCTGCCAGAATAGAACAACACATATACATATATGTATTTATAGTAGGAACAAAATTGATTGGGAGTGGAGGGGGGAGAGCACTAAGAACCAGGAGAATCAGAAAAGGCTTCATGGAGGAAGGCACTAAAGCCTTAGAGGATGACAGGGATTCTTACATGTAGAAATGATGAAGAAGTACATTCCAGGCTCAGAGAATTATAATAAAAAGTATTCTATGAAATAGAAACACCATGAATCCCTCAACCTGGAAGTAATTCTATATTCCCACTATTTCATAATTTTAGGGTTAGATCAAATACTATACTTTTTCCTGGATTCTTCTTTCTTTCTGTAATACAAATAAACTTGAGTAGATGGAAAATGCCTAATGTTAAGTTATTTTCCCATGGCCCTCTTGTCTCTTCTGGCAACTAAAGCTGCTTTGGAAAAGTACACCTAATTAAAGTATTCTGTATCTTTCTGGAGTTCTTTCATATATTACAATGCTAAATGTTTAACATTGCAACATTCATTGTATTATGTTCAACTGTGTTTTTGCCTGGACAGAACAAAACGGTAATTACTGGCTATAATAAAGTAATAAAGCCAATGGAATTAAGCCGTGATAGGATTATGGCCTCTTGCAACAAGATAAATAGCAAAACTAAGTCAATACATATATGGAAAATAAATATTGATATGAGACTCAGCTGTCTTATTTTCAGAATGAGAAATCATTACCCTCTCGCAACATTCAATATCATTGACTATATCACTATTATAAAATAAACAATAAACAAAATGCAAAATTGAGCTTAACCCCACTATTGAGAGGAAGAACGTTGTGGTAAAATATGTTGACTCCAGGAATTATTTCTCAATGCTATGTACTTATATTATGAATATGTCAGGTTATTTGGGATGATTCTCCTTAAGTGACTCCTCACAGCGCAAAGTTGGGAAATCACCATAAATTGTATTTAGAGAGTAACTTGAGAGATGATAGCTTAGGCAGACAGAGAGTATGCACATTATTATATCACATGGAATTCTTACATTGCATGCATCTAAAAGATTTTCTTGACTTTGGATAATAGCTGTCTAAAACTAGACTGTTATATGTATATACATATCTGCATAGTTACAGATATATAAATGTTTTCTTTTTATATATAATGTGCATACTACTCAAATACTCCCTAATGAACAGCATTCTGGAAAACTCTATGGTCAGTACTCTAATAGCTCTGTTATTTCTGATATGGCTAACCCATTACATAATATAGATTACAACTACTCCTATACATCTCTTGTCCATATTCTTCAGAAGTTTGTCATACATGCAACCAATGTTCAAGGTGACCTTTCCCATTTTCACTCAGTATTGCAAGGATATTGATGAAGTATTAAACCTTTTAATTAGATATCTCTTTTGAAAAAAATTGTCAAGTTTTTGATTCAGTGACAGTGGTTTACCTATTTGTTCCACAAAGCACTATTTCTCAGCTCTAGGTATTTTCTCAGGCTGTTCCTCCATGTCTGGAATGCTTTCCCTCCCCAATTCCACTTCCTGATTTCCCTGGCTTCCTTAAGTCCCAATTAAAATCCCATCTTTTACAGCAAGCCTTTCCCAACCCCTCTTAATTCTAGTGCCTTCCTTCTGTTACTTATTTTCTATTTATTCTGTATATAGTTTGATTTGTATTTACATGTTGTCTCTGCCATTAGATCATAATCTTCCTTTGACTTTTTTTTCTATCAGCTTAGTACAATGCCTGCCATAGAGTAGGTGCTTAATAAAGGTATTGATTGTTTGAAGTATACAGCTATATCAAATATATGGTGGGGGGGGAGAAACTTACTTTCTTGTCCTAAATTCTCTGCCAATTCCAAATGAGATATATTGCAGAACCATGTAGAAGGAGCTTTAGATGTAGAAGGAGCTTCCTCCAAACTTTCCTATTTCTGTCTATATCCTTCCAGTCACCCTAAATTCGATGTATTAGGGTCAACAATGACTCTTGCTTCTCCCTCAACATCCATGTCTACTCAGTGGATTTGTCAATTCTACCTACAAAGTATCTCTTGTATCTCTTTCCTTTTTCTCCACTCGCATGGCTACTACCCCGGTTCAGATCGATCATGATTTCCCTGGACTATTCTAGGTCTCCAAATTAGCCTCCTTGTTTCCATTTACTCCCTTCCCAGTCTGCCGAACAGCTGCCAATATAATCTTCCAGAAGCAAAGGCACAACCATATTACTCCCCCGTTCTCAAATCTCTAGTGGTTTTCTAAGTGCCTCCATGAAAAAATACAAGCATTTTATTTGGCAGCTTTCAAACTCTGACTACAGCTTGCCTTCCAAACCATTTCATGTTACAAAGGCAGTTTATGGCAGAGTGGATAGAATGATGGGCCTGGAGCCAGAAAGACCTGAATTTAAATCCCAGCATGACACTTACCAGCTATGTGACCCACTTAACCTTTGTTTGCCTCCGTTTCCTCAACTGTAAAATGGGGACAATCATAGCCCTTATTTCACAGGGTTATTGTGAACATCAAATGAGATATTTGGACGGTGCTTAGCATAGTGCCCGAGATACCGGAGGTCCTATGTCAAGGATTATTTCCTTCTTTTTCCTTTCCCTTCCTTCTCCTTTCATATACACTCCACTCTAATTAAACTGACCTACTCTCATTGTATAGGCAGGCTGTCCTCCATGCCTGAAATAAGCTTTCTTCTCTCTTCCATCTCAGAATCTTTAGTTTCCTTCTAAGATTCAATTCAGATGCCACCTCCTCCATAAAGCTTTTTCTCGCTTCTCCCCTCCCTAGTTCTTAGTATTCTTTCCTGTCTAAAAATCATCTTTAATTCACTTATCTGTTCGTATGTTTTGTCCCTGATTAGAAAATAAGTTGCTTGAGAAAAGAGCTTTCTTTCTTTCTTCCTTTCCCCTTCCTTCCTTTGTATCCTCAGTGATTAACACAGTACCCTGTACATATTAGGCAGTTAACATAAATGTTGATTGAATTCATTGAAGCTTTGCTGAGTTTCATTGAACTAGAGGCCATCCAGTCCAATCTCCTCATTTTACAGATGAGGAAAATGAGTACCAAAAGAGCTTATGTAACTAATAATCAAAATTAATACTTTTCCTTGATGTTCAGAATATATTTTTGTCTACTTAATTTAACTACATTATTCTGTGCTTTATGTTTCCAGAAATCAAAGTCTTCACATATGGGTATTCTCATTTGCTGTGGTTAATCTGATTTTAGGGTTACCATTTAAGCCCTTCATAGTTCTTATTTTATCTGTCATTATAATTTCCCCATAATCTGTCAAATTTTATAACTTGTTATGATGTTTTCTATATCCTTGTTAAGGTCTATGTCTTCTTGCTTTTGAATCCAAGTTTGGTAGCTTAAGTTTCACCTGGGTCAATAGAGGAAAAACAGCATTTGCACATTCTGGTGTATTGTCTTTAGGCAGGAGGGCCCAAAACACATTAGTTTTTTTTTTCAATTACCACAATATAGTGCAGTCTTTATTTTACTAAAAATATGCTCTTCATTTTCATTCTTTCCCCAGGCTTCCTGATAATATGGCTTTCCCAAGCTCTATTAACTGATGAATTTGGTATTGCCATTTCACAGATTCATATGTTGAACTTGTCTAGTTTTCACCTCATTTCCTGTTATGGTACAACTTCTGAATATTCTGTATGAGTTATCTCTTCTTGAAAGAACTGAAAGACCCTCCCAGATCATGGCCATCTGAAATGACTGTAACGCTGGTTCAGCCTTGCTTTCTACAGACAATAGAGAAACTAAAAAAGAAATGTCTGCAGCTCTGCAAATTGAATTTGAACTATTTTTTTAACCACCTAGAGAATTTTAAATATTATCTAACAGCAAAATTAGCTAACTGAAATTCTATTTTCCATTCATGGCACTGAAGAAATTATACTGTAACAGGAAGTGAGGTGAAAATTGGACAAGTTCAACATTTGTGTTTAATTAAAAATGTTCACATAAACATAAACATGAACCAGAGTGTGCTGGAAAATTTGGTTCTAGTATATTCAGACTTACAGTGAGATAATGCAATAAGTGGAATGTTGGGCAAGGAATCAGAAAGACTTCATTTCAAGTCTTGTCTCAGACACTACCTACAACTGCCGCTGAACAAGTCATTTAATCTTAAACAATTTACTAATCTGTAAAATAGGGACACTATAGTACTAGTCACATGTTGTAAGAATCCAGTGAGATAATAAGGTAAAGCATTCTGCAAACCTTAAATGCTAAAGCTGTTGTTTTCATGACTCTGTACCTTTTTTGACTTTCACCTCTCCCCCCAATGCTGTCTTGGAAACACCTGGCATCATTATCCTTTGTTCATCTGGTACTTTTTGTGGCCGTTTCTGGTCTTACAAAACTTTTTTCTGCAGTTTTTTTCTATCACCTTGACTTTTTACTTCTAAAAACTTGGTGCCATCTATACAGGTGAAGATTTCATTAATCACAGTCTCAGATTGTTTAGAGTAAGTGAAAGTGAACTAAGGCATTAATAATATCCAAGGTACTCATTCAGAAGAGTGTCTCTTTATTTCTTCCCTTGATTTCCTGTTTCTAAATCTGTTCTCTATCCACGGTGACTCAACAGGAGATAAATTGAATACAAACTGCAGAATAAAGCACAGGAGAACTTCCAAGAAGTCCTATCTTCACTCTGTGTTCGGGAAATATTCATTTCATGGTGAGGTGGGGAAAATCAAGTTAAATATATTGCTAAGATATTTCATTTTACCTGAAAACTGCCTACATCTCATGATGGATATATTTTCAAGTCATACAAGTATTCCCATACCTGTAGTATTGATTACAAGCTTTCTTTTACTTTTGACATTTTTATTCAACTGTGATGTTACATAAAGCCAAAAAATGATGAATTTCCTTGGCCTGGTCTTGGCTTCAGGTGGTGTACATCCACCACTAGAGAATAAGGTTCTGCAAATTGAGCAGGGCTAAGTAGGCACTTAGGGTGAACATTCATATACTTACTAAAGCACTGGTTGCTAACATCATGTTCTACTGTCTTCTGCAGGTCCCAGGACCTGAAGACTATATTAGTAGCAATTAAGACTGTAATAATTGTTTTCTTAGATATATCACAATGACATGCTTTTTTTGGTATTAGCTTAAAATAATTATAGCTAGAATTTATGTAGCACAAGGTTTGAAAATTGCTTTCCATATAGTATCTCCTATTATATAATAAACCTTTGAGATAGGATTGTGGATTTTACAAATGAAGAAATAGAGGTTGAGAGACAGACTGTGACTTGCCCTGAATAACATAGCTTAGTAATATCTGGGGCAGAATTCAAATTTGTCATCCTGACTCACCACTCTGTCTACTGGGGCATCTACCTACCACCTTGCTGAATGGTCTGCAACCATATTCAGGGTTTCCCTTACTAAACTCAACATCCTTCCCATTCTGAACCTAACCTTCCTTGTGGACCTGCCAGAGTTGCTCCTTTATGAGTCAGGGTTAAGCTGAAAAACATATCCAAGGGCATTGGATTCCTTTTCTTAATCGCTATTTCAGGCTCTTATGACAACCCCACATTGCATTTCTGCCCCCTAGGAGTAGATCTTAAAAATCTTATTTCAATACACATACATACAAATATAAATGCACAAGTGTATAAGAAATGGTAACCTATCCTCATCTTCAAATAATTGCACAGGGTCAATCTACCATACAATTACTGACCAATTTTGAAAGAGTAGAAAGTCTTCAGTATTCCATAAGGACAATACTGAAGGTATTACATAAGGACAAATATTTGAGGAAGGGAAAATTTACACATCTGAATTTCTAGGGTTAGTGATGGGAAATGATTGCTGGTGTTCCATCTTTCGCTCTCAAAGAGAACAAATGATGGATATCACAAGGGAGATACCTTGACTGGTGTATGCCAAGTGTCAGCCTCATCAAAGTCCAGTGGCAAGGCAGAAGTTAAGATGACTGTCAATGGCCTGAGATGCAATAAGTGACCTTGGTGTTTTTAAATTAAGGCCTTTTCCAGGCTTCAATTTATTTGAGGTAATACCCATTCCATGACTAAGGGCTAGATAAAAAATTGAGACAAAAAAATGACAATATAGAGGACCTGTAGAGAGGAGATGCTCTGCCAATACATCTTGGTATCTTCTTTGCAACTCTGATTCTTAGGAAGTTCCCCAAAGAACTGAGAATGTGACTGTTGCCCAAGTTGCACAGTTATTATGAGCCAGAGTCTTGATGTGAACACAAAATTTCCTAGATTCTAGGCCAACTTTCTACTCACATGTTGCCTTGTATATTTACAGGGGTTTTTTTTTTGCAGAAAATAAAAAAAATAGCAATGAAGATCAGAAAAATATTATGTTATCAATTGGGGTTTTAATGAGAAACCTTTTAATTACTTATCATGTGGGTGAAAAAGTCAATTATAAAAATGAAATGATTCCTTGGATGCTGATTAGAAGATCTAGTTGCTTTTATTTGTGCTTCAGAAAAATGCTGTATGAAATGCAGTCATTAAAATTAAGAGAAAGATAAAAATGAGCTTTTATATTAATTTGTATTGTTATTGTTGGGGATATCTTTTGCCTAGACTTGTAATTTAATTGGCCTAAGGAAGTTCTGTGAGAAAATTCCTTCTAGTAATGCTGACAGACAACTGTTCTGTATCTTCCAATCTTAGAAAACTATGCACCGACTGGTTAATTGAATTGCCCAGGATCACATGGCCAGTTTGTGTCAGAGATGAGATTTAAATCCAAATCTTCCCAATTTCTGGGGCATGAAGTTACTGTGAAGTAATTCTAGTTACTCTGGCATATTATGTCGTGAGTCTGTTGACATCAACTTAAGGAGAAATGCTAAATTCAGCGTTTGAGAAAAATGGTTTTGAATCCTGGTTCTGCATTCTTACTACCTCTTCACACTTCCAAAATTAAGTTTCCTCATCTGCAACATGAAGATATTGGGTTCACAATGATTTTTGAGTTAGAAAAGATGGAACTTGGAATTTTTTTTAATTGCCTTTGGAATTCATTAATAGAGGAGCCGGAGATCAAAAAATGGCAAAAATATCTTAGTGATTCCTTTTCAACTTTTCCACTCTTCTGTCCTTTCTTCTCAGAATGAAGATATGAGTAAGACAAGCTTGGGGGGTTGGGAGTGATAGGGTCTTCAAGACACTAAAGTGTTGCTAGATGGAAGCTGAATTAAACTTGATCTTGGTTTCATAGATTAGAACTAGAAATAATGGGTAGAAGTTTGCAAACTTGAATGGAATTAATATTACAAAGAGACAAGGTTAGTAAAAACTTCCTAATGATTATAGCTATGCGAAATTGGCATTTGTAGGTTCCTCTTCACTGAAAATTTTTAAGTAAAGACTAGATTACCCCTTGTTAGATGTGAGGAAAGAAAAATCTTATTCAGATATGGGTTAGATTAAACCCATCTAAATCTATGAAACTATAAGGGCATGTACATGATCAGTCACCAAGTATTTATTTACTAAGCACCTACTGTATGTTGTCCCTCTCACACCCTAGTTAGCCACTGGAGATACAAATAATCATAGGTCCTACTCTAAAAGAGTTTACAATCTATTCGTTAGAGAGTAATTAGAATCTCTCCCTCTCTTTCTCTCTCTGTCACACACATGCACACAGTCAATTGTTTAATTTAATTTTCAAAATATTTAGATGGGAAAGTCAAAAGTTGCAGTGGGAAATCAATAGTCTTTTCTCTAGGTTGCTAGTATAGTATTTGAACACATAGACATTCATAGTTATACTGCATATTGCATACTTGTGCTTGAAAAAAGATTGAAAATAGATAACATCTCAAGGTACTACTAGACAGAAGTGAGATTAAAGAGACAATGTGTTCTTTGGAGGCCAAATGATGTGACATCTGATTCTCTGAGTTATACTAATTTCTCTTTCCTATTAAGAAACTGATAAATCAGGCTTCATCCCAATTTCATCCCTTCCCTCAACCCATAGTTTCTAATCAATTACATTTTCCTCTAATCCTTAGATTTCATGTTAATATTTGAGATCCAGAAGTTTTAAATCTAAGACGAATGAGAACTACACGGGGAAAATAGCCCATAGTAAACTTAAGTGCCTGTATGCAGCAAAATAAAACAATGCTATTGAGATTGGATAATCTTATCTTTTAAAGGGGGAGGGGTTCTTTCATTTTTTTGATTTCATTGCCTTTATGCCCTCGCTGTTTATTTCTGGGGAGAGTGGACAGGGAGAGCAAATATTTGCAAAACCGAATTTCAGGCCTGGTCATTGCTTTCTTCCCTAGTTAATTCTTTAAATGGCTCTAGGATAGCCTCAGCTAATTTGGCGAAATTCCAAAGAAAACGAATCAGCGTGTTTAACAACTTGGCAGAAAAACACAACCAAAGCCTAGCATTTAATTTCAAGCAGGCATTTTAGAATATAGGAGTCTGAATTCCATCTTCTCTTTGCCTCTTGAATGAGCTGATTCTAAGGCAGGCAGAACTCCTGCATCCCATGTAACATAGAAACAACAGCAGACGAGTGATTAAATTGGCTGAACAACTTCTGGCTCATATCAATTAATTTCTCCAAGGATTTTTGCTTAAATAAAGCATCTTTACTGCACAGCTGCAGGGAATGTCTAAAACAGCCCAGCTCTATGCATTACAATCTTTGAGGCTCTTCCTTTTACCATGAGGGGTTTTGTCACAGAAAACATCATGGAAACCCTCTTGGGCAATCTGCCATTGTTCCAGCATGTTGATAAAAGTATAAAAATATAGCAGTATCTGTGTTCCAATCAATTAAAAACTCAGGGCAAAGAAGAGCTTTTATTCCCTTAAGCATCATCAACCAAGAAAGAAAATGTGTGGTCTACACTAGCCAAGAAGACACAATGCCGAGGCAATAGAGACAATTTTCAGTTGACTTCTGCAATTCATTTTCAGCTACAAGTGGAAACTGAAGGATGTCCATTTCACATAGTTTCCAAAATGTAAGAAAATAAATCAATCTCATGTGTCCCAATGATGGACCTTTAATGACTATTGGGATGATCACGCTAGGAAGCCCTGACCGACCAGTAGCTCTGTTTCTGCACAGAATAAAAGGGAAACTCATAGCAGATTTCTGGGACAGAAGCATGTTAAACAATGCAGGAGATTTACATGGTGTTCAGCAAAACTGAGGCTGCCTTGTTGCTTGTTAGTTGTAGGGAGAATAAATTCTACACTGTCCCATCATGCTGTATTTAAAATAGCTAGTGAAGAGATATATACTTAAGTTGATGGAACACTGGGTTGGTATTCTCTATCATGCCCAGATCTCAGCAGGACAGCAAAAAACACATGCATTTTTCTTTTCGTTCTCTCTTCCTTTAAAAAAAATAACTTGCAGGTGCATACTTTGGTTGGTGCCAGAAATTACATTTTAGGTTAAGAACTCTCTGGATGAAAGCTGATAGCAGGGAATCTAAAACTCTTCCAGATATATTAGCAAATTTCTCCAAAAGAGAACATAGTAGAATTCAACTTATATATAGTACCTATAAGGATTGGATTTTATGAACCTTTGGGCCAAATTCCCTCTACAATCTTTTCAGTTGTTTTTTATTAGTACAGGTGTTTTTCATCATTGCAAAATGTGGTATTTATTCATGACATTTTCAGCAATAATTATAATACTTAACTTATATACCTCTTTAAAAAACATTTACATAAACCCATTATCTCATTTGATAATCACAAATATCTGGTGATGTAATCAGGCCATGTATAATTATTGCCATTTTACAGATGAGTAAACTGAGACCTAATAATTTGCCTAAGTCATCCACATGTAAGTGGTTGATTCAGAGTACAATCTTTATCTTCTTAGTCCAAGCCCAATACTCTTTCCCATAAATCATATTGATTTGCGATATGATGATATGAAAATAACCTCTCTTTATTTTGGGTAAAAAACAGATTCAACGAATATATCTGCTATATACCTCACATGATACAAGTAATGGGGCAGAGAGGATGGAATGAGACTGGACCTGTGATTTTGCTAAGATAAGAAACTCCTGGTTAGGAAAGTCCCTCTACCAATGTGGGGCACCATTCTTTCCAGTCTTAGAGAATTGTCTGGAGGCACTGGGATCAAGGATCTTGCCTAGGATGTCACATCCAGAGTGTGGTAGCTTTGGGACCTGAGCCTACGTCTTGCTTTTCTATCTGCTATGCCATGCTGCCTCCAATGATTGAAGAGAGTGAGGAAAATAAAAAAATTAAATAAGATGATATTTGTCATGGAAAATGCTAATAATGCACAAGTAGGTATAGCATGTGATTATTCCATAAAATATACGGAGAATGTGCAATCAACTGAAAAGCATTTATGAACTATCTGCTATGTGAGAGACACTACAAGGGATAAAATGAGAGAGATCCTGCCCTAAAGAAGCTTATAATATAGCTGAAGGAGACAACATTTACACATGTTTGTGTGCGTGTGTACACATCTAGAAGTTTTATATATACACACGTACATGTGTGTATATATAATATACACACATATATCACAACAAGGTAATTCAGGGAGGGGGAAGAATCACTAGCTGTTAGTGGGGTAGAGTAGGAAAGGTCTCATGTTGAAGGTGCCAAGCTTCGAAGGAAACTTGATATTTTAACTTGATATTCTAAGAAGTGAGAAGGAAACATTCTAGACATGAGGAACTGCTAGTACAATGGGAGAAGGATGGGGGATGGAAGTCTGAGTGTATGCAATCAGTTTGGCTGGATTATACATAGTATATATAAAGAATACATATATATATACATAAAGAATATAAATATATATGTATATATATGTATGTATGAAGGGTAGAAATAAATAATAAGTTCGGAAAGATGCCAGGTTTTGAAGTGCTTTATATTACAAATAGGGGAGTTTATGTTTAATCTGTGAATTAATAAGGAAAGATTGTAGTTTACTGAATAAGGAAGTGACATGGCCAGATATATACTTTAGGAAAATCACTTTGGCAGCTTTGTGGGGGATGGGTTAGAGCAGAGAGAGATTTAATGTAGGGAGACCGATTACGACACTACTTAAATACGAAAGGTGAGAGATTATAGAACATAGATTTAGAGTCAGTAGAAACATCAGAATCCTTCTACTCCATCCCTCCCATTTTATAGATGGAGGAAATTGAGGCCCATAGAGATTAAAATGACCCATCCAAGGTAAAACAGGTAGGAAGTGACAGAGATTTGAATACAGTCCCTGATTCCAGGGCCAGTGTCCTTCCCATTGTGCCACACTGTTTTAAATGATAAGGGTTGGAGTTATGGTAGTAGTTGTGTGAGTGAAGAGTAGAAATGTTTTAGGGGTGGAAATGCGAAGACTTGAATATGTGTGATAGTGAGGAGCCAAGCATTATACCAAAATTATGAACCTGGGTAACTGGAAGGATAGTAATGCCCTTCATGGAAATGGGGTGGGTATTGGAAAGAAGACAATGAGTTCCCTTTTCTAACATGTTGAGATGGAGATGTTCATAGGACACATAGTTAAAAATGTCCAATGAGTACTAAATAATGTGAGCTTAGGATTCAGGGAAGAAACTTGGGGTGGATGTGTAGATCTGAGCGTCATCTGTGTAGAAATGGGTATTTTTGGAGTCAGTGGTGGGGTGAGCATATCAGCAGAGATGGATATGTGGGGAAGCATTCCTGGTATAGGGAGTAAAGAGAGAGAGGGACACTTACCTCATAGAAGTTCAGCTCAGAAAATCTGAATAAAATTGACAGTATTTATATATTATAACGTCACTTTAGAGTGGTTTTTACATAGCACTTCCTATTAATAAATTTCAATATGTCAAGGATCAGTACTATTTTCTCCTTCTGGCAATACAGACCACAGCATCTGTTAACATAGTCACTTTTAAATCAAGATTTTTCATATTAAATGATAGTATTCTGTCCCTTCAGAAGCGTGTCCCATAGAATGTTTGCATTTTCAAGACTTTATTGTTGATTTAAAGTTAAAGGGCTGAAAAGAGAAAACCGAATAAATTTTTATGGAAGGCCTTCCTCACATTTACATAGGATAATGGATTTAGCTTTTGTCTTGGCACTGGGCAAAACTTTTTTTAAAAGCACATATAACTACATTTACTGTAAGTTCCTACTTCTTGACACAGTGATTCTTGGACATAATTGCTTTGGGTCTCTGGAGTAAGATCAGTAATCGGCTAATGAAAGATTCCTGGTAGAAGCAGACTGAATGAGACAGTGACTACAGAACTGAGATCAAATTGTGTCCATGGGGAATACTGTAACTATTCCATGAAACTGTACAGTGAATATATACTACCATGAACATGGACTATGAAAACAGGAGCAAACACAGAATTACAGATTGTCTAAAAAGAACTAGGTTTTTAAGTAAGTACTTTAGAAGGCAGTGTTAAACAAGAATAAAGTGGCATATTTAAAAGAGCAAAGCAATCCTGGGAAATGTGCAGACAGGGACAGAGGGTTTGAAAAAAAGTTGAAAATCTTTCCAAGAAATTGTTTTTAAAATATCATGTTTTTTAGCAAAACTATTATCTAGAGATTTTAGTGAAAATTCAATTCAACTACTGTGCCTTGGGCATAGAGATCAATTAGGCATTTGACCAATCCCAACCTCTCAAAATATTTTTAAACATCGACGACACTCAAACTCTGCTTTCAATTTTAAATAATGCTAATCACTGTAACACTTTAAAGACACACACACATACACACATACACACACATTGAAGAAAATAACACCTTATAAAACAGAATTGATCAAATAGGGAAAAAAGGGAATACAATTTTACAGATAATATCCTTAAAAGCAGAATCAGTCAAATGGAAAAAAGTACAAAAGCGCACTGAAGAAAGTAATTCCTTAAAAATTAAAATTGGGCAACTGGAAGACAATGACTCCATGAGACATCCAGAAACAATTAAACAATGTCCAAAAAAATGAAAAAAAAATAGAAGAAAACTTGAAATATTTCATAAGAAAAACAATTGACCTTGAAAATGGATCAAGTAAAGACCATTTAAGAACTACTGTGCTACCTGAAAACCATGATCAGAGAAAGAACATAGATGTCGTATTTCAAGAAATTATCCACAAAAGCTTCTCTGGTATCCTGGAACCAGAGGGTAAAATAAAAATCAAAAGAATTCACTGATCACCACCTGAAAGAGATCTCAAAGTGAAACCTCCCAGGAATAGTAGAGCCAAATTCCAGAGCTCCCAGGTTAAAGAAAAACTACTTCAAGAAGCCAGAAAAAAAAATCATCCATATCATGGACTCACAGTCAGAAATTCATACAAGATTTAGTAGCTACCATGTTACAGGAGCAGAGGGCTTTGAATATGATATTTCAGTAAGGACTACAACCAAGAATTATCTACACAGCAGAACTGAGTATAATGCTTCAAGGGAAAAAATGGATATTTATTAAAATAGGCAATTTTCAAGCATTCCTGATGAAAAGACAAGAGTTGAATAGAAAATGTGACTTTCCAATATTAGATTCAAGAGAAGCATAGAGAGGTAAACATGAAAGAGAATCCATAAGAGAATCAATAAAGTTAAACTTTTTACGTTCCTATATAGGAAGATAATACATGTAACTTCTAAGAACTGTCTCATTATTAGGGCAGTTATATGGATTCTACATATACAGAGGGAACAAGGGTGAATCAATTATATTGAGATGATTTTTAAAAAACAGAAAGGTGAGAAAGAAGGATGCTATGGCTGAAGGGGGAAGGGAGAGAAAGGAGGGAGGATATCTCCCATGAAAGAGGATTGCAAGGAAGAACTTTTAGAGTGGAAGGGAGAACTGGGGGGAAGGCAACACTTGAACTTCACTTTCATCTAAATTGGATTATACCCTTTAATCCAGTGATATCACTACTAGGTCTTTATTCCAAAGGGAACAAGAAAAGGAAAAAGGACCTAGCTGTACAAATATATTTATTATAGCAGCTCCTTTTTTTTTGTGGTGGGAAGGCATTGGAAATCTAGGGATAACCATTAACTGGAGAATAGCTGTAACAAGTCATAGTATATTATTTTGATGGAGCATTATTGTGTTATAAGAAATGATGAGGAGGATGGATTCAGAAAAACCTAGGAAGACTTACATGAGCCAGTGTATAGTGAAGTGAGCAGAACTTGGAGAACAGTATACTAACAGCAATATTGTAAGACAATGATGAATGATAATTCCAAAGGACCCATAATGAAAAATGCTAAGTAAAAAATAATTGCAGATTGAGGCATTCTTTTTTTTTACTTTTTCAATTTTTCAGTTTTTTTGTGTTTTTTTTCTAATATGGCTAATATGGAAATATATTTTGCATGACTTCACATGTATAATTGATATCATATTGTTTGCCATCTCAAGGACTGGTGGAAGATCAGGAGGGAAGGAGGGAAAGAATTTGAACTCAAAATTAAAACAAATGAATATTAAAAATCTGTATGTAGCTATGGAATATTTAACAAAGTAAATAAAAATACAATAAAAAGAAAACACATCTTGGGCCCGAAGGATCTTCAAATTTAATCCAGGGTAACAAGTTAGAGAATTTTTTTTACATCAATATGAATTAGAATTATGAAAAATAAATAACAATTACATACAATGAATTATACTCAATTTATTACCAATCAACACTCAAAAAAGACTGGTCTTTCAAAGAAACAATCATAACATTTTGGAGTTACAAAACGATAACATTTTCAGAATTGGGAGAGACCTCAGTGACTATCTAGTCCAAGTCATACAAGAAAGAAAAATTCCATTCCAAGGTGCACAATTAGTCACTATCTACTTTTTGTTTAAAGATATTCAATACAGAAGCACCAAGAAACCTCATCAGGCATTTCAACAACTCCAATCGTTAGGGTTTTTGCTTTTCTGACACAAAGTCTAAATTTGCTTCTCCTTGCTTCTGGTTATGGCTACTGGAGCCAAAGGGGAAAGAAGAAATCTAATCTGCCTTCCATACAACAGCCTATCAAATCCTTGACGATAATTACTATGCTCCTCTAGGTCCTCTCTTCTACAGGCTAAATATCTTCAGTTTCTGCAGTTAGCTTGTGAAAGTCAAAGCTTGAAATAACTTGGGGACATCTTCCAGAAGACAGAAGTTCACAAGCATAATCAAAATCCATTAGGAGATATATAGCTGGAGCAGAAGATGGAATTAGATTCAAGGTATACAAGGGCTACACTGGAGAAATACAACTCATAAATGAAAAAGAAGCCCCTCTATATCATGCCTTACAAAGTGGTCATCCAGCCTAAGATGGAAGAGTTAGCATGGCTTCGATGAGAACACATTATGGCAGATCATCCTCATTTCTGTTTCCGACAGAATTAGTAGACAGATAGATCATCAAAATACTGTAGAAAGTTTAGGGGGATATTAAGAAAACATTTCACAAAATCACTCACACTTTTCTTGTAGAAATATAGAGAGATATGAAATAGATAATAACCGAGTTAGATAGACTTTTAACTCATTAAAAGTCCAGAACCAATTAGTATTCATCAGTGGTTCAAGGATGGTCTTATGAGGTCTAACCTTTTAATCACTGATTTGGATGGCATGGTTATCAAAATTGGGACATGAAAGAAAAATCTGTCTATGATGTAATTCTGAGAAGGATTATTAACATGTTGGATTACAAGGTCAGGGACAGAAAAAGATCTTGACAAGATGTTGGGTTAAATCCAATAAGATGAAGTTTAACACATAAATTTAAAGTTTTATATTTGAGTTGAAAAAATCAGTTACGGGCAAAATTGTAGAGTCTAAACCCATCTGTAGCATGTCTGGGAAAAGGTTTGGGGTTTGATTAGTCTTCAAAATCAATATCAGTCAATACTGTGATATGATAGACACAAAAGTTAATATGATAAGAGTACAATAAGAAATATTTCAGGATGTAGAAGGTAACAATTCTACTAAACCAGGGGTGGGAAACCTGTGGCCTCAAGGCAACATGTGCCCGTTGAGGTCCTTGTGTTTAGCCTTTTGACTGAGTCCAAGTTTTACAGAACAAATCCTTTTATTAAGAGGATGTGTTCTGTGAAGTTTGGATTTAGTCAAAGAGCTTCACTTGAGAACCTAAAGGGTCTTAGTAAGTAGACTCTGCTCTTATTATATATTATTTGGAACATTTTTTTTCAGTTCTAGGAGGGCTACAATAAGCTTGAAACTATCCAAAGGAAGTTCATGCCATACAAAGATTAGTTGAAGGAGCTGAAGTTGTTTAGCTCAGATGTGAGAAAACTAAAGGGAAGCTTAATAGCTGTCTTTAAATTTTTAAAAACTATATTAAGGAAGAGAAGTTAGGTATATTTTCTTTGACTTCAAAGGTCAGACCAAAGAGCAATGACTTGAATGTGTGAAAAGGCAGATTTAAGCCCATTGTAAGGAAAAACTTCCTAAAAAATTAGAACTTTCCAAAAATGTAATCGAGAGTCTCTAGAGGTACTGAGATTCTCAGCAATGAAAACTTTGTGCAAAATCAGGATGACCTGTTGATGGAGATGTTCCAGAGGAAATTCATGTTTAGCTTTGGGTCAGAATAGATGGTCTCTGAACTTCCTCCTAATTCTGTTCTAAAATTGGGTTAAGCAAAGCTCATTAACCCACAGCCTACTCCCACCCCCAAATTGGCACATTCTTTGCATAACTCCAGTCCTATAGGATCCATCTCATTTCCCATTCTTTCTCCATTTTCTCTAAAAAAATCAGCAACAGCAACTTAGCAATATTTGCAAGTCATTTCAGAAACCTTGGATGTAGCTTTTTTTTTTTTCAGTTACAGAAATGAATGAATTAAAAGGAACTAGGTACTCTCATTACCTCCTCACCCCTATGATTTCAATTCACTCAACATTTTTATTCTCTAATCCCAGTCATTTTTCTTGGTACCAAAAAAGGGCCAAGAAGAGTTAAGTAGTTCTGCTTTGTTCTTTTTGCAATTCATCATAAATATTTTATTTCAAACTAACAGCTCTAAAAGAGCCAACACTTTACAGTCATCTGGCATTGTCTTATTGTATAATAGTAACCAGATATGTCAGAAGATAATTCAGAAACAGTGTCATATATCAAGGCCCTATCATCTTAGTGATCCGAAAACAAGAAAGAAAAAGCAGAATTCAGACTCCAAGTACATAAACTAGGTAGAAGGTAGAAGCTGTTACAGGAAGTCTTCCAATGATGCTAAGACTAGAAACTCAGGAAATTACAAACTCAGTAACAGGACATTAAGTCATCATAGGTCTAGGGTCAGTGATGAGTTGCTGGTGGAAGTAGAGTGAATCACCTGACTCAAGTTGTGCTTAAGTTTTAACTTCACTCTCCTGTGTCCTCTCATATCTTGCCTATGGCTTCTACACACACACACACACACACACACACACACACACACACACACACACACACACATTTGTGTACTACCATGGACAGGTCATAGCTCTTCCTCAATATTTCTCTGAGCAGAAACACCTTTAAAAAGTACATTTAAAAAATTGTTATAGCACTCATGAAAAATCTTAGATGAATCTGGACTTTAACATTGTGGACACCATGCTTATGGGGTCCTGCCACTCTTTGACATTCATCATTTTTTATGCACACTTGCATTCACCTTCCGTGAAAACAGCAATCTTTTCCATTGTTTTAGAATATCTTCCATCTTTAGATGTTTGGAAAATTGAAACCAAGGACTTTAGAGCCGTTTGACATGCAGAGGGTATCTGTATTATTTGACCCCAGGGTTATTTTATTTGGTGCCAGAGGGAGAATTTAGAAGGTAAGGGGTAAAAGTTGCCACAAGGCAAATTTAGATTTGAGATCAAGAGAAATTTCCTTCTAATTAGCAGTATCCAAAAGTTACATGACTAAGTCTGGTTACAGAGATTAAGCAGGCTCTCAATACGTATGTGTAAACCAGAGTTATTAATTTTTCTTTTAAAATATTTTATTGATGCTGTTTGTTAAATATCACTGTCACTCAAAAATGACTTTCTGCTCCCACCTCCACTCCTGGAAATGAATCATGCCTTGTAACAAATAGGTGCAGTAAAGAAAGCCTATGGCTCATTCCTTACCTATGACCCACTATCTCTATTCTGTGAGGCAACAGACAAGTTTCACCATCAATCCTCTGGGGTGACTTGTCTAATTGCAATAAAAGTTATATTGGTGTGTTAGAGTCCACATATTTGGTTTTGAGCCAAAATAAACAAAAGTTTCATGATGCACATATACTATCTCTTTTAAAATAGAAATATGTTAGTTTATTTTTTGGGGAACTCTGAAAAATCATCACCTTTAGATGAAGGAAAATACACTTACATTATGATGAACCAAGCCAAAAGTGAGACACAGTACCTGACTCCAAGGAGCTTACATTCAAAGTAGAGGAAGATGCATTTAGGGCAATTGTGATCATGGAAGGAAGTTTTGGTCTGGGGAATTCCATGGATGGTGAGTCAAGCCACAAGTAACTGATATGTCCTTTCCAGAAACAATGGTAGAAATGGCAGCATACACAGACCAGGGTGTAGGCAATGGTGTGCAGGGAGAAGACAAGAGGGACTAGATTTACAGCAAGAATGGCATATAAAACATGGATTTGGCTTTCAACTCCTTAGATATAGTGGATTAGGCAAATTTGAATTCATTAATTAAGGCAACTCAGCCCTGAGGGGATGATTTCCAGTTTTAAGTAGATTAAATGCTCCAGTAAGTGGGGGGAGGGGAAGGAATTCTAGAGATTATTTCCCTTTTATTTAAAGTGTTCCCATCTCTACCTTTCAGTCAGTTTACAAGTCTGTTTTAATAATAATTTTAATTTTCATTCATTTATCACTTACTAATTCATCTGTTCAATAAATATTTGAGTATCTACGATGAGTAAGGTAGCTAATATTTTTATATACATTGCTTCTAGCATGGTGACAGTAATATGTGATTAATTCATTTGACAATTCCATACCACTTTTTACTGTTATTTAACTTTTCTTCATTTATGGATATTTGTTCCATAAGCCCAGGGCCATGACCATGTCTTATCCTTCTCTGGGTCTTCCATTATGCAGGGCACAGTGTACATAGTTGTGGTCAATGGACAACTGTTTAATGAATGAACAAAATAACTTTAATAACCCTCAGGTCCTCTCAAACATATGAGAGAAGGTATCTTTCCAGAGTATTTCTTTGCCAGAAAGATATGGGGGCAGAGGATTCTCTGAGGGACCTTTGCATCTGAGAAGATGTTTCCACAGCTAAAAAGAGCTAAAGAATGAATACATTGAGACATCAAGGTCTATCTGCACTATTTGTGTTGTTTGTTGCTTTTCTATGGATTCCCGGGGCTTAGAACATGTCTTGAATAGTAGGAGCTGAGTACATGCTTACTGAATTGAATTGAAGGGAATTGCTATACAGGAATTTTTGTATTGGCTGCAGAATAACGGAAATTATAGAACCTATTTCTGAATTCTGTTTTCCTGCTTTTCTGCCAGAAAAAGGCTAAAAATAAGTGAAAAATAGGAGTTATTGGGTGATAGCCATGCCTATGATGATGGTGATACGTTGAAGTATAAAAAAACAGATAATGTTCCATGTAGAAGGCCTAGGCTCATGTCCTGAACTTTATACCTCAGTTTTGTAACTTTGGGCAAATCACCTAACCTCAGAGAAGCCCCTAGATCGAACAACAATGGGTCCCGGCCCATGCTCTACTCAAAGGTTGTTTTTTGGACCCTTCTGGCTTAGAGTGAATGGTATTAGTAACAGTTTCTCTTCCAAACAACATCCCTGAGATTCCTGCCCCTCCCAGCATGATTTATTTAGTTATTTTTCTTTTCTATTTAAAGGGGCCATTCACCCTGACTACTTTTTAAAGAGGCCTATTCACTGAATGGGCATTACTTCACTTTAAGTGAGTTCCTGAAAAGACCTTAGCCTAAAAGGCCAAGGTCTCCTATTGCATCCTGGGTCATCTCCAGTCATCCTGATGAATATCTGGTCAGTGGATCCAGATGACTCAAAAGGAGAAAGTGAGGCTGGTGACCTTGCACAGACCTCCCTCACTCAAAACAAAGCCAAGTGCAAGTCATGTCATCATTTCTCTGATGTCATGTTCCTCTTCAAAAAGGATGAACACAGTAACTATTGAGAGCTTTATTTTTTCTCATTTTCAACTTGGAAAGTATTGCTACTTATACCATCTACCATACTAGCATTTGGCGGAGGATGCGTGAGTGGGTGTTTAATAAACATTAAAGTGCTGTAGGCATTGCATTTGTTTGTTTTTGTTAAAAGAAATAATTTATTGTTTGCCAAAATAATTCAGAACCTTATAGAGGACATTGCTCAAATCAGATTTACATTCTAAATACATATTTTTTTTTAACCCAGGAGGCAGAATTTATTCAGTAATTTTAAAGATGAAAAGGAAGGAAAAGAAGGGAAGGAAGGTAGAAAAGAAAAAGAAAATGAGAGAGAAGAAAGGAAAGAAAAGAAAGGAAAGAAAGAAAGATTTTGCATGTACATCATCACTTTGAACACAGAGCTAGGAATCCGCAGACACCTAGGCAGGAATCAGACCTGCTGAAGGGAAGGCTGAGCAACTGCTTAGAACAGAGGAGTTCATAGGAGACCTACTGGCAGCCCAGGTTCAATATATCATCTTTCCAGTTTATGAAAGCTCTTTTATGTACTGCACCTCCACCTCATTTGAACACTGTTCGAGACATAAGACAGTAGACCAGGAGAATTAGTCTCATTAAAACAGGGAAGGTGAAGGGAGAATGGCAAGAAATAGAATTTTTTTTAAACCCTACGTATCACACAACCTCAGGCAGGAAGAGAATTAGTAAAAACACAAGTAGTCAAAAGAAAGAACAGAGCAGGGAGCAGGGGAAAACAGGGAAAATTTTCCATGACCTTTGTAAAGCAAAGGTCAGGGCCCAGGGAGGTGGACAGCAGAGTTGCCAGAGGGCTGACAGGGCTGCTAACATATATAATGTCAGCAATGGAGCAGCTGTGGGAAGGAAATGACAGACCTGGGAAGGTAATAATTTCCCATGAGCACAATGAAGGAAGGTGAGTAGGCAGGTGTCAGGTTAAGCCACAGTACCATCTACAGCCAAGGGTAGATGGGTCAATGAAAGGGGGCGAAAAGGTTGTTGATGTTGCTCACAGGTTAATAAAATTCTAAGCTGTCAAGTTCCACCCACCAGGAAGTGAAAAGAACTGTGATCAAAGGTTCTCTGAAGAGGGATGCCATCCTACTTGTCTTTAGCTAGAGTAACCTCTTCACAAAACATTTACTCATATACGCAAGTTGAGAATTTGACTGACTTAGTACATTAGTGACTCTTCAACTAATCAATGACTTTGGATAGCTTAATCAACCTCTTTGGGCCTCAGTTTCCTCACAACATTAGACTAGATGAGCTCTAATGTGCCTACTACCTCTAATACTCAATGGCTATAGGATTAAATATTTGTTCTTTGATGGGTTGCGGAACTCATCAATGAAGTTTCTCTCTCTTAAGAAGGCATATTGAGACCCATGTCATCCTGCTCAAAGCCTGCCCACATTCTTCCATAAATCACCCAACATATTGGGGGCCCTTCTCAATATTTCTGAATATTGAGTGGTTATCAGTGGAGCCCACGGGCAGTCTGTGCTTCAGTTATTTTCAGTTCTTTTCTAGTCATATACACCTTTCTAAGAACAACCTTCTTACCTCTTCCCTTAGGCAGCTCTTGGTTGGGGGAAAGAGGTATTGTGGCCTTCACTTTGCTCTTTTGGTGACCCTTGACTTCACTGTTTGTCTTTGTGTATTGTACATTTTATAATTTGAAGTCATACAACAATACCTGAAGAATATTGGTGTTAAAATTCTGGGCCTTTGTTACATGGAAAAGCTTAGGGGTCATTAAAAGCATTGCAGTTCCTCAGAGGCAACTGAGTCTACTCTCCACTTCCCAATAATTTTTGGATCCATGTCATGGTCTATGTGTAGTGTCTGTCCAAGATACGTGTAATGATGGACTAAATAGTAGGATCAGCTATTATGAGGATGAATGATAGAAACAATGAACCTTGGCTACAAAATCTATTTCAGTTCAGTGTTTTCATTGAATATGCCATCAATTAATTGAAAAACATTTATTAAGTATCTGGCACATGCTAGGAACTGTGCTAGGCTCTTGGGACATGAAGAATGCATCAATCTCCAGAAACTTATCTTCTAATGGAGGAAACAAGTACATGTATAGGAATATACAGAATAAATATGAAGAGAATAGAGGCAAATAAGAACAAAACGGTTAAAAGGAAATGCATTTCATTTAACAGAGGTAGGACACTTAAATTCAGGAGGATCAGGAAAGGCTTCCTTTAGAAAGAAGGGCATGAGCTATGTCCAGAAGGAAAATGGGGTTCTATGAGGTGTAGGTGAGAGGGTGTACCTTCCAGTCATGGAAGAGGACCTGAGAAAAGCCACACAAAAGAAGCATTGTGTGAGGAAGAGGAAGAAGGCCATTTTGGCTGGGTATCAGAGTACAGAAGGATGAGTAATATGATATTTGGAAAGGCAGACTGGAAAGGGTGACAGAGGGCCTTAAAAGCTAATCAGAGAAGTTTGTTATTTGCTCCCAGAGACAATAGGGAGTCATTAGAGTTTACTGGGTGACTTAGACATATCTAGACTTAAGGAGAATCACCTTGGCAGCTACATGGAACATACATTGGAGTGGGGTGAAACTTAAGGCAGGGAAACCTATTAAGCCATTGCATTAACCTTGGATAGAGGTTATAAGGATCTGAATTAAGATGACAGCAGTGCAAGTAGAGAGAAGGGGGAGAATGCAAGAGAAGTGAGATAGAAACAGCAAGATTTGACAATTGGTTGCATATTTTGGGGTGCTAGAAGAACAAGAATCGATCCTGATCAAGTATCAAACTCCAGATGTTCTTAGTGGGTAGTGACTGATAAGACAATTAAGAGAGTGGTGATGAGATTTGGGAAACATCTGAAGTAGTTGTTTTCAGTGTCCATAGGTCAACAAACATTTATCAAATACTTTCTGTGTGTGAGGCAGGGCAGCTAGGAGAAGCAGTGGATAGAGTGCTGGGCCTGGAGTCAGGAAAATCTGAGTTCAAATCCAGTCTTAGACATTTACTATCTGTGTGACCCTGGGCAAGTCACTTAACTCTTTGCCTCAGTTTCTTCATCTCTAAAATGGGAGGGGAAGGAACTGACAAATCTCTCCAGTATATTTGCCAAGAAAACCCCAAACGTGGTCACTAAGAGTCAGACATGACTGAAACGATTTGATGACAAGAACTTGTGAGATCCTGTGCAAAGTTCTAGAGATTCAAAGAACATCAAAAAACATGGTCTCTGTCCTCAAGGTGTTCACTTGCCGATGGAAAGAGTCAATATTACAAACAACTATGTCCATGGGTACAACGTAAATGGGAATTAATCTCAGAGGGAAGGCACTAGCAGTAGACAAAATGACAGGGAGTGTTGAGATAATAAGATTAGGTAAGGAAAACCAAGGAAATTTTACAATAACTTTCCTGATTGCCCTGTTCTTTGTAACCCCTTACTCCTTGCACCCCTAGCTTCTCAAGTTGAAAGAATTTCTCTTTCATCAGTCCCAGAAGACTGTCTTTGTCTCTTTTGGCTTCAGAATATCTTAATATTATATGCTGAATATTATATTTCTCTATGCACATGACATATATTAATATCCCAGAATTATATGGGTTCTTTGAGGGTAGGGCAAATATCGGTTTTTAATCTTTGGGTCCCTATTCCTTAGCACTGAGGCTTGCTGTAGTATATTTTATTTAACATTTGATGAATTTGAATTTGACTTACAGTCCTCCTGGAATGGAGGAGCCTTTATTATTGAAATCAAAAGGTAATAATGTTACCACCTTATTTTATATCATTTCATAATCTGTGGCAAAAGAGAGATGAGGACACAGATATTAGAAATTGTAATGGGAAGGAGTCAAAAACTTCTATCTTAGCAAAAACCATCTCGTGAACTGGTTTAGCAGTGTCTGAAACACTAAGTGCTTAATAAATGTTTATTGATTGATCAGTTGATTGGTTCAGCCGATTTTTAGTTGTTACTTTTAAAAATAACAAATGCTTAAATTATATTTTATTTAGATTATGATGAGTCTCTAAAAGCTCAAGAGAAAGAAAATAATGAGGAAGAGGAGGAGGAGGAGACAGGAGAGGAGAAGGGAAAAGTGTGATTTCATCTAGAGAGGCACAGATATCTCTGTGTGAAAATCCAAATAAATTTGTTTCTGTTGCACTGATTTTGATAACTTGTCATAAACCTTTTGTTAATGCTAAGAGGAAAGACAGGGCTTATGCCATAAATTCACTTAGATATCTCTGCCTTACATATTTTGGTAGCAAATTAAATTTATCACTTCATTATCCCTTCCTGGCAGTTGGACGATGTTGAATTTAATGGAAGGTGCCAGGTTTGCTAATGGAATCTTCTCATTGCCAATGAAGGAAATGTAAGAGCAGAGTCACAAAAACTCAATGGGGATACAAACTAAGACAACGGAACCTCTATCATACAACAAACAAACAAAAATCTAGATTGTGCTCTATCAGGAGGATGGAATTGATTATCCATCAGACTTTTCAATCTTCACCTGCTCTAAGTGAAACAGCCCAATGCCAGAAAATAATTATTCAGCCAAGGCCAATGCTTTTTGACTGTTTCTAATTGGTGAAGACACCTTCAGCAAGCAGAGCATAACCAATTCAACTAAATATAAAAGCTTTCCTATTAACCCAGAATTCAATATGGACATTTACTGATATTTTTGAGTCCTGAAGAGAAAGGATATATATGTGTGTGTGTGTATATATATATGTATATAGGTATGTATGTATATGTATATATGTATGTAAATATAGGTGTATATATACACAAATATATACATATATATAAACATGTGTATGTGTGTATTCTTGTTAGTAATTAAAAATCAGATCTATCATGGAAGCATGCAAGGCTGGAAAATATGTGTGATGCCTGTTTTAAGCTATAACATATTATGTGAAACTTCCATAATGATAGGAGACAAAAAAAATGAAAACTCAGGGAAAATTCACAATTACAAAATGTGATTTTCCCCCCACAGTTCACAACTTGCAGGGATGATTATATGCAAAAGTATTGATGCTCACTTAATGAACATGCAGACCTGAAGTTCTTAAAATATAGTTTATTGTCTACAAATAATTGTCTAATTTCAGAATAGAGGGAGAAGGAGAGGGACTGGACCTGAGAATCCACTGAAATAGAGAACTCCAGGGATAAGTAAACTTCCACTGCCAGTGAAGGTTGGAATCTTTTCTGCAATAGCATTTTAGAGAGTTGCCCAAAATACTGGGAAGGCAGGTGGCTTATTCAGGTGTCTTACACAGTGCTAGGCTATGTTACAAGTGTTGGGACTTGAATCCAGATTTTCTTGGATCTGAGGGTGACCATGCTGCACTGCCTCTCATAATTGAATGTTTGTATTAAATGTGAATTGACTGTTTTAGCATGTCACATTTCTCATTGCATAAGAAAAAATAGGTCTTCCTGACTGCAAGTCTAATGTATATAATATGAAACACATTTCTCCTCCCATATCTTCTAGCTCAAACAGTCCATTAAACTATTTATGAACCTAGAGTACACATTTATAATAACAAATATCTGTCATTATCTGATTCAATAAAATGTGGGGGAAAAGTTCACCTAAGTGTAGCTATATACTTGTACATTTTTTTTAATGGAAAGAAAAAAAACAACTTTGATGCAAATCTATCAAACTATCCCTTTCATATCCCATGCTCCTGTAGCTGGATATTCTATAGAATATTTCACTGAAATATGATTTTATTTGAGAATATCTGCAGCAGTCTGGAACATATTTTTTCCTGCATTTGGCTTTAAGTCTATGATAGATGTTGGATATTCTCTCAGAAACTTTGTGACACATCTAAACTTCACTGAGCAAACACCAATGAGGACTGTGACTTGACTAGTGTCAAACTGAACTACAAAATATTTCTGTTTTCTTAATATCAACACTGGGAAACTTCAAATTAACCTACAGAAACTTTCATTCCTATAGCTGATACAGTTTTAGACACAAGAGTTCAGGTTTTTATATATTTTTAAAAGTTTTGCCACCCACAAGCTACCTCCCACCTATTCCAAGCTTGGATAGAGAAGGGCAGTAGCTGCCCTGCTGTCAATCTCTTCTACCGAGTTGGCCACCACAACACCTACTCACTCTGCCTTGACCGCCTTTGATGACTCCCCAGGGCTCGTTTGTTACCATTCAGATCACACTTGATCACACATCACACCCAGATTAGCTCTCACACCCATAATGCCCTACTTTCTATATGAGAAAAGAATTATATTTATTTATAAAGTACATTATACTTATAAAATACTTTAAAGTATATAAAATACTTTACACATATTATCTCACTTAAGCCTCAAAATAGCCCTATAAGATATTATAGGTGTTATTAGTTCAATTTTAAAGATGAGAAAACTGGTACAGAGAATTAAGTAAGTTTCCCATAGTTGGACAGTTAGCAAATGTCAGAAAGAAGATATTAGCCCTGGTCTCCTGACACTGAGTCTAGTATTCTAGGCACTGCAAAGGTAGGGCAGGCCCTGTTTTCCATTTGTTTTTGGATCTTTGCATGATATAGGCATTTAATAAGTGTTTATTGAACAAGTGACTACATGAAATAATAATTCTAATAGAGAGAAGCCCAATCCTCTTGACATCTTCATCTTCTGGCTTTTAAATTCAGAAACAATCATAATTGATGATGATGATGATAGTCTGCATTCATGAAATATTTTCGAATCATAATTCTATTGTTTTATAGTGACACTTCCTGATATATGATTTTTTTACAGTTGTAGGAAAAGGAGAGAAAAATCTATACCAGAAAAATCAAACCAGAATAATAGACAAGAAAATTATTGAAGGAATGTCACTTTATAATCACCATGTGGCTTCAAATTATCTACTGTTCTTTTAATTTAAAATCTTATTTAAATATTTCTTGCTTCTCTCTAGAGTTACTGTGCTATTCTATTATTCTAAAATTTGAAGTGTGCTTTTCACACGACAGGTTTTTTTTTAAATAAACTTACTGGAAGCACTTCAACCCTAGTTACATAAAATGACTTTGAGCTTCTTGCCAAGAGTTGAAAGGCTGGCTCAACCATGAGGTAGACATCCTGAGGCAGTCTGGAAAACTGGAACATCAAAAGTGACTGTTTGGAGGTACTGATTTAAGCTTAAGAAAGCTTCTGAATGTTCTGTACTTTATATTAAAAAGGGCACATTCCCATTGTATATTCTTAGGCAGTTCGATGGCTGTCCAGTTGGTGCTTTGGACATATAAAAGAAGGGAACTCCCCAGCAGACCCAGAGATTGATGCTGAGATACTAGACTCTTTTAGGATCAAGTTTTAGCAAGCTGGAATTAGCCATCTGAAAATGAAGAAGAATACTAGACTGTCCCTATTTCAACAGAGACTGACTGGTCTGAATAAGAAAGCAATGATTCATTCATTTTAAATCTGAGGAGTATAAAAAGGTGCGCCAGCTGCAAAATTCCAAGTTAAGGCTCAGTGATAAGTGAGAGGAATTAATGATGCATGCTCAGACTTTCCATTCAACTGTTATTTCACATCTCCTGCCTGTCACATTTGCTAATTGGCTGATTGGTGGAGTGTTGAGAGGGAATATGGAAAACGTAGGGGGTGGGGAGAAGGGTGGAGGATTTAGGGGCAGAGAACATGGGTTCAAATCCCAGTTCTGTTACTGTTTGTGTGATGTTGGGAAGACATTTAACCTCTCTGGGTCTCAGTTTTTTCATTAGTAAAATGATGGAGTTGAACTCAATGACTTTTAAAGTCTATTCCAGATTTCATGACATTCTGCTCTTTTGTATATGTAGACTACTGCCATATATTGATTTCACATATTTGTCTGATAAGGTATTTGATCAAGTATGAATGAAAGCTTGTAAAGAAAAAGTCTATTTAGTCAGAGGGGCACATTAGGACCTTGATCAGGTGAAGGTTGGGGGATGTAGGATCGGCCAGCATGTGTGAGTGGTACAGAAATTTAGGTGACACAGTACCAAAGACAGACTTTTGCTTGCTTTGCAATTCTGCCTGTGGTCCTGGTCACAGAAATCATTGAAAAATCTTTCCAAGTTATAAAGTTATGTGTGTAATGGATTTTTTGATGTTTGCTCTGGATCAAATGGGAGATCTAAAAAGTGGTTTGTTTTTAGTAATATTACAGTTATAATAATGTCACAAATTTTTTAAAATGCTGTTAGTTGGGTATGTTGGACAGAGGATTCTTCTTCCTCTTCTCCCTCTCTCCTTCTGTGCCTTCCCCTTTCTCCTCATCTCTTTCTTTCTACTCTCCTCTCTCCTTCTCTCTCTCCTACTTTTTCTCTCTTTCCCTCCTCTCCTTTTTCAACATTTTATAAATTCAACTCCTATAGGTTCAATTACCATCTCAAATCAACATTTCCAATCTTTATACTTTCATTAGCTCATCTTATATTGCGTATGTGTCACACAGGCATTTCAGTCATTATCTAAAACTGGCCATTCTTCATAACATCCTTGTTTCCATCAAGGGCACAATATCCTTTCAGTCCCCAAGCTCCACATACTCAGAATGATGCTTGGCTCTTTGCTTCCTTTCAACCCTACCCCCAACTAGTCAATTTCCAGTTCTTGTCAATTCTACTTCAATAATTCCTCTTGCATCCTTCCAATTTTCTCCACTCAAAGAGCTATCTCCTTAGTATAGGACCTTATTCCCTTTTACATACACTATTGTGATAAACTCCATTAGGAGTTCTTCCTGCTTTTAATCTCTCCCCTCACCAATCCACTGTCCATAGCTGCCAAAGTAATATTCCTATGGCACAAATTTGACCAATTTACTCATCTTCTCAACAAGCTTCAGCGATTTCTTATTACATCATTCCCTGTTTTGGTATCTACAGCCCTCTATGAGCTGACTCCTACCTACCATTCTATCCTGAAAATCTATACGGAAGTCAGACTATTCCCAAACATCATATTCCATGTCTCTTCCCTCACCTTTGCCTCTTGAAATCCTTACCTCCCTTTAAGATTCAGCTCCTTTCTTGATCCCCTTATCTGTTAGTGATCCCTAGTTCCCCAAATTATTTTTTGTATATAATCTATCTCTTAACTGTACACATCTTGTTGGTTCTTGTTACTCACTTCAAGAAACATCTTGAGAGCAGGAACTGCTTCACTTTTGTCTTTGTGTTATCTTTATCTAACAGTATTGGGCCAAGATGAATAATAAAAACTTAAGGAATTAAGTTATGAGTTTGAGATTCTTATAGAATTTTCTACAGCTCTCCCAAATCCTTAAGTCATATCTCAGCAGCATAATGAAGAGTTTCTACTTGGGAATTCTGTTGAATGATGAATACATATAGTCAACTAAACAGAGTAAGATGGAACTCAGAGAAAAAGGGACAGGAAATATGACTTTTTGGTCTAGACTGATTCAATTAATTGAATAACTGCCAAATAGTGGTTCTACCTGAATTCCAGTGAAGCCCAAGTTTCCATGGGGTTGTATTAATGTTCCACAAATAGTCAGGAAGTAGGGTGACTGGAGGCAGACATCACAATCTGCTCTTTCTGCAATACAGCTAACTTTCTCTTCTAAAAAGAGGATGGTAAAGACTTTTAGTGTTCTATTCCAATGTTAGCTTAGGATAAATGGACATAAAACCTAATAGAACCAGACATTTGTTGACTTGGTCTATTCCAAAATGATTTTGTAAAAAGTCAAAAGTCATAAAAATTTGTTCCATTATAAAAAAGAATCCTGTGGACTTCCTGAAATGCTTAGGATGTAGAAATTAGATCAGGCAATAAACTAGGCAGATGAACTTAAAAGGGACATAATAAATGCTTATCAGTCTTAAAAAAAAGTCTTAGCAAGTCTGCTTCAAACTGCAAAAATCAAATTTTCCTCAGATCTCAGAATTAACTGGCACACCAACTTCAGCAGGAGGAGCAAAGTTTGGATGACTGGTTGGGTTTCTTCTAACTCCGAAATTTTGTTTGTCAGTGACTTGGTGTTGAGGAATGAGTCCAAAACAGGATATGAGATTTCAACAGGATCATAGGTTCATAGATTTAGGGTTGGGAGAGATGTCAGTGATCATCTGGGACAACGCCTCATTTTACAGATGAGGAAAATGAAGCCTACAGAGGTTAGATGACTTATCCAAGGTGATGCTAAGCATTACAAGAAAGGTCTGAACCTAGACCTTTTGATTCCTGAATCAATGTTCTTTCTATTATACCACTATTTATTTGATAAAAATGATGATTATTAATGAACTGATATTTTTCTTTTATTTGATTAAATAAAACTAGATTTACTGATCAATATCAATAAATTTTACAGAGGATAAGAAACATTCAGGTCTAGGTTCTAAGTATCATAATTAATAGTAATATTGGAGAAGGAGTCCCTGTTTGGGTCATGTTCTTCTTTCACTGCTGGTTCTTAACCTGTTCTGCCTCAGACTCTCAAACTGCTTTTCACTTCTCAGGACTCTACCCATATTCCACCAGCCAGTGCAATTTGTGGTTCAGTCATTTTTCAGTCCCGTCCAACTCTTTGTGACCCTGTTTTAGAGTTTTCTTGGCAAAGATACTAGAGAGGTTTGCCATTTCCATCTCCAGTTCATTTTACAGGAGGAAACTGAGGCAAACAGGGCCTAGAGTCACATGGGGCTATTAAGTGTCCGGGGCTAGATTTGAGCTAAGGAAGCTAAGTCTTTTTAACTCCAGGCCACTCTATCCACTGTGCCACCACAGCTGACTCAGCCAGTGGAACACTGACCCTCTATTTCAGTTAAGATTTTCATATTTCCTAAAGGATAGACACCTGGTTAGCATGTTACGTCTTATCCATGTTTACATCCTGTGAGACTGAACTGGGGCAAAGAGATCAAATCCCCCATTCTTTACTAAATAAGACGCAGTCTAACTCAAAGAGATGAGGTATAGCAATTTATACTTAATCACTTCAAATCATGCAAGGTCGGACTGAAAGAAGACCTTAAAAATTATAGAGCCCAACCCTTGCCCCAATTCGCAGATAAGAAAACTGAAATTCAAAAAGGTTAAAACAACTAGGTCAAGATCATGTATCACATTAGCGTCAAATCCACGCTTGAACCCAGGTCTGGTGACACTGACGCTGGTGTTTCCTCTCTGCCTCCATGCCATGATAACCAATCACCCATAAGAATGACAAAAGAAATAACTATATTTATGCTTTGGCAACCATGTGTGGACTGTGTATGGTGGAAAGAAATGAAGAATCATGATACTTAGCAAAGTGTTATGATAATTAAAGGAAAAAACTACCATATGGATGGGGAGAGGGGAAACTGACAGTTATAATAGATTTCAGGCACAGAAGTGTGGGCTTCCAGAAGTCCAGGAGGAGGTGAGAGAGTTACAAAAAAGTCACACAGGCGTGTTTCTAGCACTGCCAGCTGGCAGGACATTGATAACAGAGAATTACAGAATCTGAGAGTCAGAAGGGAACTCAGTGGCCACCGAATCCAACGCTCTCCCAAAAGGAATCCCCACTTTACTACACTTGGCTTGTGGCCATCCAGCTTTAGCTTGAAGACCTCCAAGAAAGAGGAAGTCACCTTTTCTCCCCTACCCCCTATACCACTTCTGGGAAGTTCTATATGGATAGGATATTCCAATGCCCCCTCCAATACTAAGTCTAAACTGAGTGCTTTGTTTCTTCTAACCAGGTAAGTACCTTAAACTTCCATAGCAAAGGGTAGATAGAGGGTTCCTGATATTTTAGGAAAGGGTAAAGGATAACATTTATGCCTTCTGGGGACATCAGGGATTCCAATCAGTCTCTCTCGGGCCATCTTCCTTTTTCCTGTTCACAGAAGCTCACTGCTACAAAAAAACAGTCTTCTTTTCAATATTTTCCCATTAATGCTCTATGGTTAGGCATCTTAGAACGCCATGATCTTGGAAAGATCACAATTACAAATAACCCCAAAGTCAGTGCCATGAGTAGGCATCAGCATACTACCTGTACAGTAGAAGTGTGATAAAAAGACATTATTGAGGATAAATATGCCAAAGGAAGGAGGCTGTGAGATCCCATGGAGAGCTGGAGTGGGAATACTGCTATCTATAAGATATTAAAATAATAATTGCTAGCGTTTATGTAATGCTTTAAGTTTCACGAAGCATTAATGTATTTGGTCCTCAAAACAACTCTTTGAAGTAGGTGGCATTAATATTCTCATTTTACAGATGAGGAAACTGAGATTGAGAGAGGTTAAGTGAATTGCCTGGGGTCACACAGCTAAAGGTTTGAGAAAGGATTTTTCCTCAAGTCTTCTAGACCCCAAGTCTAACATACTCCACTATTCTAAGCAGCTGTGCCTCAAGCAAAAGAACAGGTAGAAAAGATTCTAGTATATTGCATCAATCATCTATGAGAGATTTGTAAAAAAAAATCTAGACAAGAGCATCAGCTGTGAAGGCCAGAAGAAGCTGCAATCAGCTTTAGTGGAGGGAGTATCCATCCTGAAAAAGTCTCAGATTCATTGAAATATTTTTGTCCTGGATGTCACTGATTTAAGTTCTACACTGGGCAGCTTCGAGTGTGGTAACTGAAAGAGATGTTTTAACTTCTGTATCTGCCAGACACACTAATGCAGATCAATTCAAATGACATTTATTTAATGGTTATGATACACAATCAAAGGGGATGCAAATATGAAAAAAAAAAAACAACACTGTCCTCCCAACCTCAAGACACTTACAATGTAAGGGGGAAATGGAAGGTATAACATATTTGCTCTCCTACTCACTGCCTTTGGGACCATGGTCAAACTATTTAAATGAAATTCAGTTTCCTCATTTGTAAAATGAAGGGGTGATAGATGACCTTGTGGATTTAGAACTATAATTCTCTGATCTTGGGATCCCAAGTATGATACAAAGTGGCATGTGATCAGGGTGAGGACAAGATCCAGAGAAAGTATTCTAGGAAAATTTGGAAAGAAAGAGAGGTAACATTCACCTAGAGAAGGTATAATAGAAGTCTTCATGGAAGAGAGAGTGATCAAACTGGGCCTTTTTTAAGGAAAAGAAAGCTTTCAACTGAGAAATGAGGATTTGTACTCTAGGCACTGAAGATGACCTGTACAAATGCACAAGAGGTGGAAATGAAAGGACAAAATTCAGGTAATAGCTCATAGTCCAGTTTGGCTAAAACACATAAAAGACATCATAAGAAATAAGGCTGGAAAGACAGACTGGAGCTGGATTATTGGGGGCCTTAAATGTCAAGCTAAGAAATTTGTACTTCTAAGCAATAGGAAACATATGTCAGTTTGTTTTGTTAGGATTTTTTAAAAAAAAATCAGTTCACTGAGAATGAGATGCTCATTTGTCAAATTATTCAAAAGTGTTAAGAGTTCCAAAGAATTGCTAGGCTTGTGCTTTTCTTTACTAAGAAATAATATTAACAAATTGATATAGCACATGAGTCAGGTAATATTATTCCCCCTATTTTACTAGAATTCCACAATCTCCAAAGAATCAGAATTGCAGATGACCCAAAGAGCAGTAGATGGGCATGTGGTGACTATGAATACGCTGCCACAATCATCAATGATGATCTGTGAACTAGAGTAAAAGATACTATCTAGGGGCAACGGGATTAGGTAGCCAACATGAAAATGAAGAGCAAATGGACAGTCCAAGTGACAAAATGATGTCCATGTAAAGTCAGAACATTTCAGGAAGGACTTAGCATATTGGGTTGTTTTTAGTTGTTTTAGTCCTGTCAGACTCTTCAGGATCCCATTTGGGATTTTCTTGGCAAAAATTTTGGAGTGGTTTGCCATTACCACTCCAGTAGAAGGACAGGAAGGACTTCAGCATATTGGTTGGACATGCCCAAAAGAAACTTTAGGGAAGACAAGAGATAGGAATTGCACAGTAGGAAAAGGCATAAGTGGAATGGGATCCTACTGCTAGAGAATGAACCAGAAGCCCTGAATTAGAGAATCTGAGAATTGGAAATGACCTTGTGACTATCAGGTCCAAGCCATACCCCAAAGAGTTCCCCATTCTAGCACCTGAAAAATGGTTTATCCAGCCTCTATAGGAGGATATTTAAGGAAGAGGAACTAATCACCTCTCAAGAAAGCCCATTCCACTTATATATAGCTTTAATGGTCAGAGTTTCTATTCCTGATATCAAGCATAAATCTGAGTCTTTGTAACTTCCTTCTGTTGCCAAAGACAAATTTAATCCCTTCTCCACATGACAGTCCTTTGGATATTTGAAGACAGCTATCATGTTCCTCCCATCCCCATCCCAGTCTCTCTAGGCTAAATAGGCTCAGTTCTTTCCTCTTATTATATCGGATGAAAATTCTTTGTCATCCATTATCCTCCTTTAAATCCTTTCCATTTTATTGAAGTCTTCCTTAAACTATGCCTCTCAATATTACTGAAAAGTTCTGATTAGGGTTGACCATAGTGAGGCTAAGATTTTCATATTTCTGGAAGCCTCTCAAAGAAGCCCAAATCTCATTAGCTTTATTTTTTTTTTTGGCTGCTGACTCATGATGATGGCGCATACTGAGTTCTTCATGCACTAAAATCCCCAGATCTTTTTCAGAACAACCATGATTCCCCTACCTTGTTCTTGTCAAGTTGATTTTTTTAACCTCAAGTCTAAGACTTTACATTATTTCTACTGAATTTCATCACTAATAGTGATGAGATGCTATTGATGTAATAACTGAGTGGCCCTTATAGATTCTTTATAAAATACAGTCAATGCTGAAGAAATATTGACACAAAAGACACATCTCAATTTTCATATTTATACACACACACACACACACATATATTCACCTCAATAGTTTCTCAATATTTAACTACATGCCACTCTGGGAAGGAATAAATTCCTTTACAGGAGTTTTACTCAGGGATGAGATAAACACAATCAAAGGTACATGCAATGAAATGGATCAGTAACTCTCACTCATTCTTTTGTCACTGATTAAGTAGCATCATTCTTTCTTATCAGATGCTTCTCTTGTTCTACTTCTACAATATCTCTCGTATCCGGCTTCTTATCTCTAGTCACACAGATACAGCCCAAGATCTGGCCATCATTATCACTCATCTCAACTATTATGATAGCTCCTAATTGGTCTCCTTTTCCACAATTTTTCCCTCCCCAGTCTAACCTCCCTAAAGCAAAGGTCTGACAATATCATTAGTCGGCTCAAAAAGTACCATGGTTCCTTACTGCTTACAAGCATAAAACAGAAACTCCTTTGTTGGCTGTTTAAGACTAACCATTCACAATCTGGAGTGAGTTTATGATGTCTATTTCCAAACATTTCACTGTATTGCCCTTCACACACTCCATACCTAGTTCTTTTGGTCTACTTTGGTAGTTTCCCATCCCAGCTCCTATTTCCATTTCCATATACAGCACCTCCTCCCCTATCCATCCCACCAACCATGCCTACTCCTCTCTATTAATAATTGTTTGTTGATTATTGATTTATTATTTTTCTTAGAATCAGCAGGGTTTTTTTGGTCAAATTTCAAGTATCACTTTCTCTGTAGAGTCTTTTTTAACAGAATTACAAGTGCCTTCTTCCTCCTCAAATTCATTTGCATTTATTTTTCTGTCTATATGCTGTAACTTCTCTCCTCTTTCCCCTACCATTAGAAGGTAAGATTGATCGAAATGTGGTCTTCATCATTGTGTTTTCTATTCATCATCATGTACGGATGAAGATATAATATGTGCTCTGCCTCTTTCCTAACAATATAACATTACCTGAAAGAGATCCAAAAAGAGAAACTCCTAGGAACATTGTGGCCAAATTCCAGAGTTCCCAGGTCAAGGAGAAAATATTGCAAGCAGCTAGAAAGAACAATTCCAGTACTGTGGAAATACAATCAGGATAACAC
>CM053770.1:458103579-458139844 GCA_028658325.1 Potorous gilbertii
GAGAGGGCAGATTGGTGATATGGGTAATTAGAATGTCCAGTGTATTGGGGAGGGGGGAGGGGACAAATGGGGAGAAAATTTTGGAACCCAAAATCTTGTGAAAATGAATGTACAAAGTTAAATAAATTTATTTAAAAAAAAAAACAAAAAACAATGTAACATTACCATCTCCCAGTCCCAGGAGGAATAACTAGAGAGAGAAAGCAGAAGTAAAATCAGAAAGAATGGTTCAAATTCCATATGATTAAATTGAAGGGAAGAGGTGCCAGTCATATGTCTTTATTTCCTAGTCTGTATCTTCTGGATAATCTCTCAAAGAAGGACAGATCAAAAGGATCTTCTAGGATAATAGGTCTTTGCAATGTGTTATTTTTGGGGGTCCTTTTTAAAGATTTCTCAAATGAATAAATAAGATTCAATGATTTTGAAATGCCATAGCTCAGTTAAATGAAAAGGTTGATTTATGGCTTTTATTTTTCATCACATCTTTTCCAGATATACCCACCCACTTATCCCCTACATTGAACTGTCTCTTCTAGAAAAGAAAAATGGTTAAGTAAAATCAACCAACGTGCTTACCATATCTGATGGTTTATATAATATTCCACACCCATAGACCACTGAATCTTTACTGAAAGGGGGTAGCTATGTTACATTTTCTGTTCCTTGGTAGTGATTACTCTTTATGATTACTCAGAGATCAGTTTTCTTGTGGTGTTATTTCCATTACTGTAATTTATAATATATATTGTTCTCTAGCAAGTGTTTATTTCACTCTATATCAGTTCATACATGTCTGTCCACATCTCTCTGAATTCCTCATACTAATGATTTTCTACTCTATAGTATCATTCCATCAAATTAATTCCATTCTACAACTGATGGCCACCTACTTTGTTTCCAGTTCTTTGCTACCATGAAAATTCTGCTATGAATATTCTGATGTATATGGGGACATTTTTCTGTATTTGACATCCTTGGTGGGATATTCCTAGTATCAAGATTAGTATGGATAAAAGACAAAATTGATACAACTGCTTATAATGTGCAAAGCACTATGCTATATGTGAGCAACAGAAACAGGAAAGCAAGACAGTCTTTGATCTCAAGCAGATCACAGTTAAATGACAGACAAGACATGTATGAGTTATGAAAAATTCAGTTACTTTTCAAGCATCCATCCAAATTATTTTTCATGAGGTTTGACCAATTCATAGTTGTACCAGCAGTACCTTCCTTTAGCCCCTTCAATACTGACCAGTTCTATTTTTTATCTTTGCCAATTTATCAGGTATGACATGAAACCTCATTGAATTTCTCTAATTAGTGTTTTGGATCATTTTCATATAGACATTGATAATTTTCAATTCTGTTGAAAACTTTATTCATATTCTTTCATTTTGTTTTTTTTCTTGAATGTATATTTTTGAGTAGGGGTGTTGTCTGATTCTATTGGTATGAGGAAATTCTGACTTAGAAACTCTATCTGCTTATTATCTTTGAAAGTTGCCAGCAACACTGAGAGGTGAAGGATGTGAGGTCATAAAGTTATGTCAGAGAAAAGACCTGAACTTAGGTCTTCCTGACCCTAAGTTTGGGCCTCTACCCAATCTTCAATATTGCTTCTTGACCATTTATCTATTAGGAAATATCCTAGCTTATAAGATAAAAATTAATCAACAAATATTTATTACGCACTTATTATGTACCAGCCAATGAGCTGAGTGCTAGGGGTACAAAAGAAGTTTAAAAATCTCTCTGCCCTAAAGAAACTCACATTTTATATTTAAAATATCTGGTTTCCCTTTAAAAGAACAAATTAAATCAAATACAACTGTTACTGATAAGATAGAGAAAAATGGGAACTTTTCTATGTTACTTATGAACTTTACTCCAAGGAATGAATCTGTGATCCATCAATATGAATCCTCCTTTCAGCCAGTACAACTGTTATCTCTGCCTTTCCATAGATTCATCACAAGTCTCCATTTAAAGTGTTGGGACCTTTCTTTGAGTTGTTGACATTATATGGATATCAATGGAGCACTCAAGTCGTCCATCAATTGTCTCTCATTCTCACTACTCATCTTTAATTCTTGTCATACATTTCTCTTATTCCATCCCTTACATTATGTCTCCTATGTAATTCTTTGTTGGTAATATGTCACAGCCTATTGCACCATGTTTCTCTCCACTGCTCTTTGGTTCATCTCCAACTTCAGTCCTTCAGAAACTATAAATAGCCTATGACCTTCATCCATACATCAGCAGAAGAATGCTGGTGTGCTAGAAACATGGGAATTCATCTCAATGAGAAGCTTTAGGTTAGTAAAAGAATATACATAATTTCCCAAAGATAATTCAGTATACCCTCTTCTTCATTCAATTTTGATACCAGTTCACTATCCATCTAGCATGTCTGTCATCTGGTCACTGGATTCAAATGGCTCTGGAGGATAAGTGAGGCTGGTGACCTGCACAGCCCTCCTTCACTCAAAAACAAAGTCAAGTGCAAGTCATGTCATCATTTCTCTGATGGCACGGTCTTCTTTGGCAACAAAGGATGAACACACACACACACACACATATACATACACACATACTGATGGGTAAAAACTCTATAGTTTATTCATTCAACTGCAGTTTTTAAGTCTAGACAACAGACATCCTTCATCCATTTTTTTCCTGTGCAGATAGTTAAACCAAACTCTTTTGAGTGATTATTGATCTCATTAGGCAAATTCTGCAGTTTAAAGCAAGTTGTAATTAGGACAATATCACTATAAACAAGACTGTCAGATAGAGCCTTACCTTCTATAGAAGATCTTGCTTCAAAATGGGCTCTGTGCTAGACTTCCTTAATGACGGTAGCAAATAGCCCTCACAAGCTATACGTCACTTGTTTTGTGCTTCACTGCATAACAATATTCTGAGACTCATCAGAAAGTTCAGTCCTATTTTGCATATACCTTTTAATATATTGTCGTGACATTTGTTTTAATTTACTAGTTAATTTTGTGGATGCCTTTTATTTTTTTTTTTACATTCTAGTAACACTTAAATATATCCTGTCCTGCCTCAGGAAACCATATTGAAACCAAGATTAAAGTATAGTTCACAAAAAACAAACGAGATAACTAGGTCAGACAATTTTTATAATATTCCACACCCATAGTTCTCTACCTCTAGAATTTTCTGAACTCTCAACAAGATCAATTTAGGTCCTTATAATTATACAGCATCCAATCACTTTATTAAAAAAGAATAGGTTTGCATGGTCTCTGAATCTATTGTCTTCCTAGTTTTGATTATTTCACTCAGCTACAGTTCTTAAAAAGTCTTCCCACAATTCATGGACTTTTTCACATTTATTATTTCTTATGGCAAAATAATGTTCCATTGCATTCAAATAATTTGCATAGCATTTCTTAATCAATGAGTACCAATTTTGTTTCTAGGTTTCTTTCTTTTTTTTTAACTGCTACCCACAAAAAAAAATTCGGCTTTGAATATTTTGATAAATTTCAAATATCTTTTCTTCTTGACTTCCTCCTTGAAGTACATGCCTAGGAATTGGATTTTAAGACCAAAGGTTATGAATATTTTTATCACTTTAAAAGTTGAAATTAGAAATTGATATTTTGAATTTCCTAGCTCCATTCTGTATTAGTTTTTTTCCTACAATCCTTAAAACATCAATTATTTCTATATTTTGTCTTTGCTAATTTTCAGGGTGGGAGATTAAAAAAAAATAAGAATTTTTCGAATTTTCATTTTGTAGTTGTTTTGAATGGGACTTTGTTTTTTTTTAATATTTCCCTCAGGATTTTGTTACTATATAGAAAAAGAATTTGATTCTTGTACATTTATTTTATATATTAATATTTTACTCAAGTTATTGTCTCAGTTTCTTTGCTGATTCTATGGGGTTTTCTAAACAAACTATAATGCTGTCAGTACATCACAATTTCTTTTAATACCACAAAACCATAAATAGGACTTATACTTTGCAAAAGGCTTTTCCTGCACTTATTGATATAAACATTTGGTTTCGGTTGTTTTTGTTCTTTAGATAAATAATTGTCAGCCAATAGCCAAGAGGCATTAAAAAAAAATACTATGTGTCAGCAACTGGGCTAAGTGCTGGAGATTAAGAAAAAGGCTAAATATAAAAAGCTGTCATTGTCAAGTACCTCATGGTCTATGGGAGAGCCAATATGCAAACAACTGTCTATGAATTAAATATATCTAAAGCAATCTCAGAAGGAAGGCACTGAGATTAAGAAGGACTGAAAAAGGAAGTATCTTGCAGGAGGTGAAACTTTAGCTGGAACTTAAAGGAAAGCATGGCTGCTAGAGGAGAGAGCAAATTCTAGACACTGGAGACAGCCAAGTCAGATCCATGCAGTATAGAGATACAGTGTTGGGTTAAAACAACAGCAAGGAGTCCAATGTCATTAGATTACAGGATATGAAGAGAATAGTAAGGTGTAAGAAGAAGGGAAGCAAAGGAAAGGCTTTAAATGCCAGAGTATTTCATATTTGTCCCTGGAGGCAATGGAGAGTCCCCCTAGTTTATTAAATGGGGGAAGTGGGGAGGTTGATATGGCCAGACCTATGCTTTAGGCTGACTAATTGAACATTTGAGGACTGGAAGATGAATTAGAATGGGGAGGCATGAGTCAGGGAGACTAACCATCAGGCTACTGCAGTAGTTGAGGAATGAGTTGATAAGTCCTGTGTTAAGGTGGTGGTATTGTCAGAGGAAAGGAGGAGGCATAAGGGAGAGATTTCATGAAGGTAGAATCGTATTATTTTCCTATTTTCACATCATCCTTTGATTCCTAGTATTAAGACTGCTCATTAATAGTAAGCAATGTTTTTGGATATATGCCTATAGTTGTTTTCCTAAGATTTTACTAAAAATTTTTGCAACAACATGAATTAAAGATAGTAGTCTTTGCTTTATCACTTTAGTTCTTGGGATCATACCTGCCATATAAAAGGGAATTTAGGAAAATATTTTCTTTCTCAGTTTTTCAGAATATTTTGAGATATAAATGTCTTTTGTCTTTTGTATTTCCTTAATGATTTTTTTAAGTTTCTTTTTTTGAGATTGGGTTAAGGTCTTTATTTCATATTCTATGAATCAGTGTATTTTCTGGTTTTGCGGTAATCATTCCTTTTGAGCTCTTAATTTTCCTGACATATAACTGTATTGTTTTTCAGTCGTTTCTGTCATGTCTGACTCTTCATGATCTCATTTCGGGTTTTCTTGGCAACAGTACTGGAGTGGTTTGCCATTTCTTTCTGCAAATACATACATATTAGGCTCTGATAATATTTACTTTTTCTCCTTCTTGTGATATCACATTTAAAAAATTTTGTTCACACAATTTTCTGCTTTTTCATCAGGCCAGCTCAAAGGTTTGTCAATTGCATTAATACTTTTTAAGAACTAGCTTTTAAGTTAATCTTTCCTTCATCATCATAATAATCTTAAGGTCGTTTAACAAAGTTCTCTGTTCTTACAGCATAACTAGCATATGCCTTTAAAAATGCTGTCATGGCATTGTTTTTATTATTAAGTTGGAAAAACACTTTTCTGAGCCCCGTATTACTAGGTCAGGAAATCTTTTGTGACTACTACACTCTCAGAATCATACAGTCACAGATGAAGAACTAGAAGAGGCCTTAGAAGTCCTCTAGGTTAAAATCCTCATTTGATGGATGAAGGAACTGAGGCAGAGGTTAAATGACAACATCCATCACTCCTGAATGACTCTTTCCATGTTATCTAACTATATGGGTATTACCCAACAGTTGGCTCCTACCAGCCGTAATAAAAACGGTTAGTACCGTAATCATTAGCATTTACATTGTACTATGTGTCAGGTACTGTTACTAAGCACTTAGCAAATATTTCATTTGCTCCTTACAGCAACCTTGAAGTTAGGTGCTAATACTATCCCCATTTCAGAGTTGAGGAAATGAAAGCAAAAAGAGATTCAATGACTTGCCCAAGGTTACACAGCTGTGAAGTCTCCTACATGAGAATCTGAACCCAGGTCTTCCTGATTCTGGTTGTGTGGCTCTGTCCATTGCACCACCTAGTTGTCTACTAACACAGAGATATTAAATAGATACAGAAGCATATAGGAATTCATTATGAACACATTCAAGGGTTTTTTTGTTGTTGTTAAATCTCGATATTCTTGGTTAAGACACATTCTGAGGAAAGCTCATCTGATCCTGGGATGGCTCCAGTAGTTTTTGTCTTCCAAACAAAGGTTTCCTTGTTTTGGGAGATGGTTCATAAGTGCTCTGGCAGCTTTCTCTGATTTTATCCTAATGAAAGCCTCTTAATGAGCACAGATCAGGTTCACTTGTTAATATTACGGATATGGATTTCATCATATTTTAATGTGTCCTGAAAGCAACTTGGCACAGTTACAGTGTTCTTCTAAAATAGCTGTTGTTCTTGGAAGGGTCTAAGCTAAGGAGAGATTTTAGTTTAAATTGGCTTTCTGTGCTCATTACCTCTTTGATGCAACAGATAGGCCACTTGACCAGTTCATATTTCTTAGGTTATGTTCCTGCTCATCTTCATCCGATTCCTTTTTCTATCTGCTTCGGGATCCATTCTATCTGTGACTTCTTTCTGTTCCCATCTGGCATTCTTTTCCTCCATCTTGCTGCTACAGATGCAATATTTTATGAGTTATGATTATTAGTCCTAACTCTCTCACTAATTAAGTAATGGCCTCAGGAAAATATCTCTCAGAAAATGTCCTCATTTGTGAAAATCAAGCAAGCAGTCCCTTTCCTTTCCTAGGGTGTCCAGCAACCACCTCAGTGTTCAGAGAGCCTCATCCCTCTCTCCTCTAATAAGATGCTCAGACGTCTCCCCAACACTTTTGCCAGTGCTCTCTTCCCTTTTTACCCTTCTGGTCAGACACTGATCCCTGCCTTCTAGAAGGAATCCAGAATATCCATTGCAACTCTGAATTTGACTCTTTCCCTAGTGAAAATGGGCCTGTCCTCTTCGGGCCTCCCTCCTTGTGAACACATACCTTGATACACCCCAAAGACTCCTGGCTTTTACCGTCTACCCCATGTGAACCTTCTATTATGTTTTTTTTCCCCAACTAGGATGTGAACTCTTTGAAAGTGAGGACTGTCTTCTCCTCTGCATTCCCAAGGCTAAACTGAGTGTTTGTTACATAATAAATCCTGAATAAACATGTGGAATATTTTATTCAATTAAAGGAATTGAGTTAGAGGATTTCTAAGGTTCTGCCCAGATCTAAATCTCTAAAAATCTGGATTGGTCTTCTCTTTCCACCATGATGGTTAGCATGCAAGAAAGCTAATGTGATACTAGGCCACCTACCAAGAATATAACATTCAAATTTTTAAAAAGGAGATGGTTGTTCCATAGTTTTCTGCCTTGGTCAGCTCACAAATAGAATAAGATATTCAATTTTGAGTGACACATTTAAGCAAGGATCTTGGAAAGCTAGTCCATGTCTAGAGGGGATCAACAGACATAGAAGGGACTCAAAATGATTGCATACATGGATTGAAACCATTCCATATAACAATTATTTGAATAAATAATATTTAAATTAAGCTGGTGGAGTTGGGGGAGGTAATTAATATTTTCAACTATTTGTTCAGTTTTCAAGAATAAAGGGTATCATATATATTCTGCCCATCCAAAATGGGCAAAATGAGAAATTCCAGGTTGCTGCCACAGCCTCTATCTAAGTCAGACTATTCTCACCTCTCCTCTGAACTACTGCCATAGCCTGCTAGCTAGTCTCTTGCCTCATCTAATCCAAGATATTAAGGGGATTTTCTCAGTTGCCAAAGTAATTTTTCCTGAAGTACAGATCTGAATGTTATCCCAATTACCCAATAATGTCCAAAGGCAGGCTATTTCTTCTAAAAATCAAATCAAAGTCCTCTCTATTTGGCATTAAGGATCTTCATAACTTGGCCCCTTCCTACAGTTCTGCTCATCTTATACAGTACTTCTTGTGCATGCTGCAATCAGCCAGCAACACTGACCTAGTTGTTGGTCCTTGCATAACCCACTCCATCTCCAGATTTTGTGTCTTTGCCCTGGATGTCTCCCATACCTGGAATGTTCTCTCTCCTCCCCTCTAGATTGGCTTCTTCCTTTGTCTCCTTCAAGAATCAGTTTAATGTGCCATCTTGGTAGGAACCCTGTTATTTACATGTTCTCCCCCCATTTAGAATGTGAACTAATTGAGGTTAAGTACAGTGCTTTCACCTTTCTTTGTGAACCTGTGTGTGTATGTGTATATATACATATAATATATGTATATATACATATATATACCCATACATATACACACAAACATATATAGATATGTATATATGTGTGTGCACATATACATGTATATATATATATTTATGTGTGTATACGTATGTGTGTGTATACATACACACACTTATTGCTTAGTGATTGTGATGGGAAGGAGAAGGAAGCATGCATCTATCAAGAGCCTGCTATGGTGCCCAGCATTGTACTAAGCACTTTGCAGATACGACTACATTTGATCCTCACAGTAGCCCTTTGTGGTAGGTGCTGTTATTAAACCACTCACTTTACACTTGAGGAAGCTGAGGCAGAGATGAAATGACTTGTCCAGAATAACACAGCTAGTAAATATTTGAGGTCGGATTTATTTTTAGGTTTTCCTGTTTCTAGCCCCTGTGTTCTGGCCATTGTTTACCTCGCTACTTGGAATGAATGGGTACAGAGGGAACAATTAGGAAGCTAACTGTAACAGTCCAGGTAAGATCCTGAACTAGGAAGATGGCTTTGCAAGCGGAAAGAATGAGATGGATACCAGTCATGTCACAGAGGTGCGATAAGAAGGCCTTTGCATCTGATTGGACATGGAGTTGGGGGAGAGGAAAGAGCTGAGGCTGACTGTGTTGAGAACTTAAGTGACCTGAAGGATGGTGGAGATCTCAACAGAGATTGGACATTTTGGCAAAGATGTTGATAGAGTTTGGGGGTAAAAAGTAATGAGCTAGAGAGTAAGATGCCAATAACCTCAAGGTGAGGCATTCAATGTACCCCAACTCCCAGGCCAGTTTATTTCTAAGACATGTGGCATAGCAGCAAGAATGTTCTATCTGGCATCATCAGACACCTATGTTGGAATCTCAATTCTGGGGTTAACAGATATCTGGGTTGGCATCTTGTCTCTGATGCTCATTAACCCTTTGGTTATAGGCCATCCCCCAATCTTTCAGAATCTGTTTATTCACTTGTGAAGTGGGAATCACCATACCTGTAGAGCTTACCTTGCAGGTAAGACTCAAATGAGATAGTATGTGTGAAGCACTTGGAGACTCTCCAAAGGGCCATGTACCCTTCCACTCCTGAGATGCAGATGTGGCACTCAGGAAAGGGCTCTGACTTGGACATTAGAGGACTCAATTTTTATATCCTAGCTCTACTGTTATGGCCACGTGGGCATCACTTCTCTGTACTTCAGTTTTCTCATCTATAAAATGGTAGATGATCTATAAAGGCCCTTCCAACTCAAAATCCTCTGGCCCTATTAACTAAATTAGAACGTCTATCTTCTACATGACTTTTCTTTTTCTGATCAGGCCTTCAGCTTTCCACCCTAAAATGATAAACTTATAATTACTTGCTATATATTTTGTGAATGCCTATCTACATAAGAGTAAGAACACTCCAATAGAATAGGATGCCTTAAAAGGTAGTAATTTAGGATCATAAGAAGTGTTGTTTAAAAACCACTAGTTGGTGTGTTCTTATGAAAGGTCTCCTCGTGTGTGGTTTTTAAATGTCTCCTGTAGAAACTCATACTTGTCTTACATGTCTCCTCTGTTAGATTCTAAGTTCCTTGAAGGCAGGGGCTGTTCTCTTTTGTTTGTGTACCTGGCACAGTGCCAGGCACATGGTAGCTGCTTAATAAATGCTTGTCAATTAACTGATTGAATTCCTAGAATGTATGATTTGCTAGAGTGAAGCACTTCCTTGTTTCCAGAAGCAAAGCAATTGATTAGAATGAGATTTTTTTTGAAAGACCAGCTTTGCCTCTTCCCGTATCTCTTTAGCATGCAAATGCCACAAGAAAAGGGCCCTTTGTTTTATATGATGCCAACATAATGTGGGGACTTTGTAAATATTAAACACACAAAACATGAACAGCAAACAATAATGAAGGTCCTTGTCAAGACACCTGTATTGCTAATCCAAAGATACTTGGTTCAGTATCAGGAATATTAACCTGAAGGGGATATTCCTCTATTGTTTTAGTCATGTCAGCTGACACTAGAGAACCCTGGAGCACAAATCTATTACCAGACCATCTGCTTGTTTCTGAATCTGGTGTTGAGAAATGAATTACTAATACCCTCACTCAGACAGGATGGGTGGTGGTGGGCTGTCATCATTATTTTTTAAAGAAGCAATATTAATGATAAATACGCTTCTTAATTTGGACAAAGCCTGGACTCATCCCATCAATCCAAATCAAACAGAAAAAAAATCCCTTTCTTTGCAGGTTGGTGATAGAATAGCTGTGTAGTATCCTCAGCCCAACACCTTTCCCTTCCTTTGAATTTGTTAGCCCTCGGTCTGACAGTGTCCTTCCAGTGTTGAAGAAGCTTCAGTTACTCGCCATAATCTTTAAGATAAAATTTAAACTCCTCTGTTTGGCATTTAAAGTCCTCCAGTATTTGATTTCTATATGTGTTTCCAGGCTTATTGCCCATTACTCTCCTCCCCACACCTGATGTTCCAGTCATACTGATCTGTTTGCCCTCCTTTGCAGATGCTATTCCATCTCCCTCCTTCATTTCTTTACACCTGCTGTGATTCATGCCTGGGGAACATTCCCTTTTCACCTGTCTCTTGCAATTCTTTACATCTTTCAAAGCTCAGCTCAAGTACTCGCATACAATGCCTGTCTTGATCTTAACAGATGCTAGAGACTTCTGCCCCATAAATTAAGATCATAGGATCAGATTTAAAAACTTAGAAGCCACATAGTCCAACAACTCTTAATTTCACATATGAGGAAACGGAGGCCCAGTGACTTGCCCAAGACTGTAACTATTACAGTTAGGCTTTCAATTCAGGTCCCGTGATTCTGTATTTATTTAGTAAATATTGTATATTTTCTCACTTCAACTGTGCTGTGTTGTTTTCCTCTGTCAGAACATAAGCATTTGGAAGTCAAGAATTTTCATTTTTGTCTGCATTTCTAGTGCCTAGTCCAGTGCCTGACATGAAGCACGTACTTTATAAATGATTCCTGAATGTATCGAAATCCCTTCTAGATAAACTGTGTAATATTGAAAATGCAATTTGATTCTATGTTATTTCACACTAATAAGCTCTTCAGAGGCATTTGACATACATATGACACTGAATGTACTCTTGTGCGCTACCTTTATGAGATACCACTGGACTACATGTAAATTTCCTCATCTCTTACAATAATTTAGTTCTTTAGCTCACAACTTCCTGAACTTGAGACCATGCCTTCAGATATAGCCATGAACCATCATGCCAGGAAATAGATGCCAATAAAAATGCCCTCAAGTCCTTTACATCAAAGTGGACACAATCATTAATAATTTTTGAAAAATATGTGTAGTTTAGGATAGAAAAAAATCAAGACAAGAACATGCTGTCTTATAATATTGAAAACTCAGTTCATGATAATATGGTTAGTTACACTAATAATGTTACTTAGCCACAGCCTTGAAAATTATAATATTATAAATATTAATATCACCAAGCCTTTCTGTTTGACTGTCACTCATAAAGTCATTCATCACGATTTTTCCCTGGAATTCACCCTGTATTATTTTATTTCCTTTCTTGTTTTTCATTATTGGACCTATAACCGCACTGCTGTGGGTCCAAAACTATAGAATTATCTCACCAATGACTTAACCTTCTGTCTGACCTTTATTTTTCGTGTTATGTTAGTAATGAGATAGCAATGAAATCCTTCACAGAGTACAACCAAATAAAAAGTCAGGTGTCTGTTGCTTCCTTCATTCCTTCTGAACCCCCAACTCTAACCGTCCAAAGAACATTACCCAGGGCTTTGTTTTCAATTCTTTTTCATGTGACCTGTTTCAAGTTAAGATTCCTTTGAATTATTAAATGCTTCCTTAAAGCATCTTTTTTTTTCACCATGTCTTTTTTAAAAAGTTAATTATTGATGTAGTGACAAGCTGAAAAGACAGAGAATTGTAATTTTTTCCCTTTTGCATTCAGGACATGAAAAATGTCTTCTGACAATGGCTGACTATTTAGTATAATACAAAGGAAATACAAAGACAAAATACTGAATGTTGTTTTAGAAAAGAGTTGCTAAAATCACTGTATTATACAAAATGTAAATGTAGTATATATTTCTCTGAAAATAGCAGTTAGTGGGAAAGTTGGGACATAACCTTTTGAGCCTGGGTTTAACCACATAGCAGGAGCAGTTACAAAAGATACTGATTAGAATTTAATTTTAAAACATCATCATATTATTCAGAACTCCAGTGATTTGATTGTCTTGAAAATAGAAAGGTAATGTTATAATTTTCAGAGCTTGTTAGAGAATAAAGAACTCTATAGCCTCCCACTGAAAAGAATGCCAGTCATCAACCATGGGAAGCATGAATTGGGAGGCATTTCACACCCAAAACCTCAATCTCACCAATGCTTTTTTTTTTTAAAGACTTTGTGCTAGATTGGTTTTATACAAGTGGACTCCGCAGGCACATCACATGGCTATAATCAAGACCCTTCAGAACAATCTCCCATAGCAATCACACAGCACCAAGACCCCTTCGTTAGTCACTCAGTTTTGCGGTGAGTCCTATATCACAGAAACACAATACCATAGGTGTATAGCTGGAAGGGATCTTTAGACAGATTTTATCCATCTTTCACATTCCAATTCCTTCTTTGACAGATGAGATGACATGAAATGACTTATCCAATGTTACAAGGTAGTAAGTAGCAGTGACATTTGAACCCAAGACCTCTTATTCAAAAGTCCATTACTCCTTCTATTACTTTACATTGCTTTCCAAGTAATCCAAGATAAAAACAGAACAAAGACCACAACTTTTTAGGAGGATACAGGGAAACTATGCATTTACCTTCCCAGTGAGCTCTGCAATCCGAGGGACTGGTTTCCCTTTCTGGTGGCGAACAGTTGCAGGGCTCTGGCCGTTCCAGTCTTTCAACTCCTCAAGACTTTTTAGATAAAGCAGGGCCCTGAGGCCTGTACAGTAATCCTCAATCACTGTGAAGTCCTGATTCTGAACTGCACTGCACACCTGAAACAGACAAAAGAATAAGCTGTGAGGTCATCATATATCAGGATCACTGATGGACAGACTAACTCAGACGAGCATGGTAGCTGTAGGCTTCACCATCCAACATGGAAGAAGAGGAAGAAGTATAAGGAGGGAGCTTTAAATGTAAAAATGGAGTGGGGAGCTCCATGGAGGTGGGAGACAGTGAGCGTAAAGGAAGTTTAAAAAAACCCAGGTATTTTTATGCAGTTTTCCCCCCTGGAATTCCCTTTTTTTTTTGTGGACTCCTAGTCCACAGAGCACCATTAATGACAATGATAATAGAATTTACATAGTGCTTTAAGGTTTGCAAAGCTGCTTACAGATGTTATCTCATTTTATCCTATGGCCAGGTGCCACTAGTATCTTCATTTTACAGATGAGGAAAATGAGGCAGACAGAGGTTAAGTGACTTCCCCAAGGTCACATAGCTAATAAGTAAATAGACATCTTCTATAAACTGTTTCTCCTACAGAATCGTCTACTAGTCTATTTCCAACCTGTCAGTAGTAGCCCACTTTTGTTCATGTTCTGATTGCTTTCTAAACATTCCTCAGAATATTCCTTGTTCTTGACTTTCTTCTCATTCCCCCATTCCCAAATTATTAGTCGTAAGGGCATGCTTGGGAGATGAGATTGCCTTGCTTCTTCTCGTCACTAACTCAGTTAACAAATCTTGAACAAGCGCTGATTGGTAAAAGGAACTGCCAGATTTGTGAGAAACAGAGACAAAGTGAAGCTGTAGAAAAACATCTCTAAGAAGGATGTGGAAGTGCATTGTTGAAAGGAGTTCCCTATACCAAGGCAATCACAGATGTAGTTTCTGTAGTGGGGGAGGGAATAGAGGGAGTAGGAAGAGGAAAAAAGAGAGGGAGAGAGAAGAAGTGAGAAGGAGGAGAAAGAGAAGAGGGGGGAAAATGTAACAATTACAGGGACCAAAAGGGACAGAGGAGGGTAGGCTGAAATTAATAGGCACTGAGGTTCCTTCTGACTCAAAATTCGAGGATTCTGGGACTCTTGGTAGATTTTCAATTGAAGGATGGGGGAAGGAATTTGAATGTAAAAGATGGGCAAAATTAATGTTAACAAAGAGGAGAGAGGAGGACATTCCATTCAAAAGCAATGGTACAGAAAATGATAGACTCAAGAAAATTCTTGCTGTGGTCCAGGCGCAGTACGGAGACCATTTTAGAGAGCATATAGGAGAGGAATATGAGATTTTGAAGTTTGAAAAGTTCAAATCTAATCTCAGACACTTAATAACTCAATGATCCTGGGCAAATCACTGAACTTCTGTCTACCTCAGTTTCTTCATCTGTAAAATGTGGGTAATAATAGATCCTACCTCCCATGGTTGCTGTGAGGATAAAAATGAGAGCCTATCTATAAGGTCCTTGAAAACCTTAAGGTGCTACAGAAATGTTTGTGATGATGATGGTGATGATGATGTAAATTGCCCAGGGTCACACAGCTAGTAAGTATCAAATATAGGATTTGAGCTGAGATCTTTCTGATTGGAAATCCTGGAGTGTATCCACTATAAGAATTTGGTAGTAACTTGATTATAGAGGTTTTGAATGCCAAAAGTATTTCTTTTTAGCAAAGGAAGCATAAAAGGCTTTTGAACAAGGAGACTAATATGATCTACATGATTTTTCAGGAAAATAAATCTGCTGCATTATTGGAAGGGAGGGTGGAGAGAATGAAGTCACTGAGCTCAGTTAGCAACTTCCTGCAGGAGTCCAGGTGTGAAGCGATAAACCTGAACTAGGTTGGTGGCAGTATAAATATAAATAGGGAAAATGGGTGTGAGACACCCTGGAAATGAAAAAAAATTAAAGAACTTGGTGAACAGAAAGAATTCAAAGATAAGACTGGATAGTGGAGAGGAACTGGATAATCATTAGGGTAGCTAACGTTTATGTGAAAGGGTAGCAAAAGATCTCATCTGCTACTCACCTGGAGGAACCACTACCTTCATTTTATAGACAGAAAAAAAGCAACCCTGGTGTTCGGATAGCTTATGTGATCATAGAGCTAATATGCATTGTAATTTGTATTTAACTCTGTTCTGACCTGACTTCAGGTTTAGCCTCATTCTATTCGTTAATAGTTGTAAAAAGAAGATTAGAGAATTTTACTATTAAGATTCTGCCCAAGTTTTGTTAAAACTGAAGGGTTCTACTGCTGTGGAAAGGTTGGAGAACACTTGCCTTAAACAGATCAGTAAAGTTCATTAAAGTATAAAACAATAACACAAAAAGGATAAAAGAATAAAAACAAAAATAAAAAAAATAAATTAAAAAAACTTGGAATGTTTCATTATTCCTTGTTCTACTTTAGGAGTTCCCCTTCATAACTGAGATTCCTCATGTGATAGTTTAAATGAATATCTTTTCATTCCTTTCTTACAGATAATATAGAGCAGTGATCACTATTTTTTAATAGAGCAGTCTTTAATACATACTAACAACCAGCAAACACTCAAAGCTCCTATTAGGTCAGAACCTTGCTAGACACTGTAAGGAGAGCAAGAATGTATACAAAGCATGATCATTTCTCCATTTACATGTGTGCATTTATATGAATACACATATACATAAATGTATTAAAAGCAAAGTGGTAGAAAAGGTGGAAGGCAAACTAATAAATGATGAACGTGAGTACATGTAATGGGGAGTTAAAAATCTTCCCCGTGCATTGATAGGCCTCAGATGGGGCTGTTGAGGGAGCCTTGTTTTGTATGGGGGTTCACACCTTTTGCCAATTGCTGTTGAGGCACTGGGTCATGCCCTCTAACTCTGAAGAGAGAGAGAGAGAGAGAGAGAGAGAGAGAGAGAGAGAGAGAGAGAGAGAGAGAGGGAGAGAGAGAGAGGGAGAGAGAGAGAGTGTGTGTGTGTGTGTGTGTGTGTGTGTGTGTGTGTACACATATATGTATACATATACATTCTGAGGTGAGGTTTTGCTTTGGGGATTATTTTTTAGAAGAAGGATGGTGTATCAGATGAGACTCTGGGTAGCAGCAAAGGAGCCCCCCGGCTTTGAAAATCCATATGTTGATGCTTCTCTCTCTGGTAACAACGTATGTATTATCAGACAGTTGGAACCCTCTCTGCTAGTCTTTCTGTTTGTATTTTTTCTGAAGTTCAGGGTGCGGACTTTTCCCCCTAAACTAAGTAAATGATATATGTACTTGATTAATGTAGGTTGTTGACCCCTCAAAAATTGCTTTCATTTTAGAAAAGCAGATCTAATAACTTGTACAGCAGGCCTTCTTGTATATGCCAGGGTCCTTGCTGTTACAGTATATTCCCTTCCCTTCCCTTTGTCCTGTTCTGTCCTGTCCTCTCCTCAAACCTTAAACCTACTGCACTCTGAAGCTGGGACACCAATGGTTCCCTGCCTAAGGGCTCCTCTGGACCCCCCTAGCTTTAGAGTGATTAACAATAGTAACTGTTGCTGTTTCCCACCCAGTCTGATGTCTTTCTTTTTCTTGAGCTCATGAAAGGGACCATGCACTGGCTACTTCTTAAACAGATCTATTCTATGAATGGGCTTTGCCCCACCCCAAGTGAATACCTGCAAAGACCTTGGTCTAAAGGCTCCAAGGTCTCCCAGTGCATCCTGGGTCATCTCCAGTGACCTTGATGAATGTTTGGTCACTGGATTCAGATGACTCTGGAGGAGAAGTGAGACTGGTGACCTGCACAGCCCTCCCTCACTCAAAACAAAGTCAAGTGCAAGTCATGTCATTATTTCTCTGATGACATGATCTTCTTTGGCAGCGAAGGACAAACACAACCCTGTGAGTAGATGCAGCTGGCTGAATGGGGACCCAGCTAGCTGGTTAACTCACCTCCTCCTCCTCTCCTGTATGCCTCCTCCTCCCCTTCCTTCTCCTTTCCAAAGAACAGCAAATTTAGATGGCCAAAAGATGCCCAATTGACTTTGGTTTTACTGGCCCCTTCCCTTCCCTGCCCTGCCCCTGCCCCTTCCCCTTCCTTCCTCCTGTCCTGCCCTCTCACGAAACCTTAAACCTACAGGACTCAAGCTCATACACTGGACAACACTAAGCACCTGCCTAAGGGCTGTCTTCTGGGCCCTCCTACATTTAGAGTGACTATCTAATAGTAACTGTTGCTGTTTCCCACCCAGTCTGATGTCTTTCTTTTTCTTGGCCTTGTTAAAGGGGCCATGCCCTGGCTACTTCTTAAACAGGCCTATTCTATGAATGGGCCTTGCCTCACCCTAAGTGAATAACTGCAAAGACCTTGGCCTAAAGGGTTCAAGGTCTCCCAGTTCATCCTGGGTCATCTCCAGTCATCCTGATGATCTTTAGTCATTCTGATGAATATCTGGTCACTAGATTCAGATGGCACTAGAGGTGAAGTGAGGTTGGTGACCTGCACAGCCCTCCCTCACTCAAAACAAAGTCAAGTGCAAGTCATATCATCATTTCTCTGATGCCATGGTCTTCTTTGGCAATAGAGGATGAAAACAACACATTGAGATGTAGGATGGGACAGAACTGACACTAGTTAAAAAGGAGTTCACATATTATTTTTGAGATGACAGGGAACCACTGGATCTGGTTGAATAGGGAAGTATGGTCAGACTTGAACTTTCAGAAAAATCACTTTAGAGACTATGAAAGATGTATCAGAACAAGGAAAAACCAAGTAAGGAGACATATTTGGTAGTTATTTGAATAGTTTTGTCAAGATGATGATGGTCTCGAAAGGGTCACATGTATATGAGGGGAAAAGGAGGAGAAATGGAAGTGATACTTACAAGACAGGAATGACATGGGAATAAGAAGTCAGGGATGATGCTGAAGTTGCTTACTTGGGTGGCTGGGAGCATAGTGGTACAAAGTGGTTGTCACATAGTTAGGGGATAATGAATGCTTCTTCCTTTATTTATTCATTTCATTCATTCATCATTTTTTACTTCCAAAGTCTTTCAAATACTTGAAGAGAGCTATGGTGATTTCTTTCAGCCTTCTCTTTTCTAAGCTACTTATTCAAATGATATGGGTTCTATCACCCTCATGTTCTCCTGGCTTCTCTCCTCTGCATGTACTTCCACCATGTCAAGATGGGATCCAGAGTTGAACATAATACTCCAAATGTGGTATGGTGAGGCAAAGTACAGCAGGATTATTGTTGTATTTATTTAGGATACCATGCTCAACATATTTCACAAAATAATAACCCAACACCACATTAGTTTTTATCATTCAGTCAATGAACATTTATCAAGTATTATGGTTCAGGCACTGTGCTAAGTGCAAGTGATGGAAAGAAAAGTATAAGGAGTCTCTACCCAGAGGGAGTTCACAACAAACAAAAAACCCTAGTTATTAAATACAAGATATAGCTAGAAAATATGGCAAGAAATCTCAGAGAGAATGGGATTAGCATGTGGAGAAACTGGGAAAGGCCACCTGCAGTACGTGAGATTTTTATTGAGTCTGGGAGGAGGCCAGCAAAACTAAGGGGAGAGTTAAAGTATCAGACCATTCCAAGTATAGGAGATAGCCAGTGCAAAGTCATGGAGACAAAAGATGGAATTTCATGTTCAAAGAATTGGTAAGTAAATGTCACTGGAGCATAAAGTATGTAGGAGAAAATAAAATGTAAGAATACTGGAAAGACAGAAAGAAGACAGCTTATGAGGAGCTTTACATGTCAGAAAAGTTTATGTTTAATTTGAGAGGAAGGGTAATAGGAGCCATGGGAGCTTAGGAAGGAGGCAAAAGGGAGGAAGTGAGTGAGATGACCTATGCTTTAGAAAAATAACCTTGGAAACAGGGTGGATGATGAATTGGGGTTGGGATACCAGTCTGAAGGCTGTTGTAGTAGTCTGGGAAAGAGCTCAAGTTAATAACAAGAAGTTATAAAATGACTTTTATGTATCAATCAATGAGCTAAGTAAGCACTAGAGAACAAAGTAAATCTCTCCCCCACAAATAAACGAAAACAAAAAAAATTAGATCCTACTCTCAAGGAGAAGTGAGGGTGACCTGAACTGGGGTGGCAGGTGTGTGAGTAAACAGAAAAGGATATTAAGGGAGATGTTGTAAAATAGCAATGACAACAGCTGGCAACACATTAGATTTGTGGGGTGAGAGTGAGGAGTCAAGAAAGACCTCAAGGTTGTGAGCTTGGGTCACTGAGAAGATGGTCATGAACCTGAAGTCCAATGAAGTCTGGAAGAGGGACAGTTTTGGGGGAAAGATGACTTCTGTTTTGAATATATTGAGTCAGATACCTACAGGACATCCAGTTTGCTAAGTCTAAGATGCTTTAGGAAAGGTAGAAATGGAGTTCAGGAGAGAAATTAGCAATGTATATAAAGCTCTAGGAATCCTCTGTCTAGGGATGATACTTGAATCCAAGCTCATCAAGTGAGAGTTTATGAAGGAAAAAGAGAAGAACGTGCAGGAAAGAGCTTTGGATGATAGCCACAGTGAGTGGGCATGATCTGGTGTGATGGCAAGCGAAGTAGGATCTTTTGCTATTTTTGTTTTAATATAATCAAGTGCCTCTGATTGAATCTTGCCTTCATCAACTAGGAGTCTTTAGTAGGGGGAAAGTACAGAAACAAGAGTTTCTTTAAGCCAAGACCAAAGTAGAGGGACTGTTGGTGCATGATTTTCTGTTTGCAGATGATTATGCACTCGATGCAGACTCTGAAGCTGAGCTTCAACAAAGTATGGATCAATCCTCTGCTGGCTGTGCTAATTTTGGTCTAACACCAAGAAAACACAGGTGCTCCATCAGCCACGACATCATTCATACGTGGAACCATTGTTTACAAAAAATGGAGAAGTTTTGAATGCTGTGGATAAGTTCATTTACCTTGCTAGTGTACTTTCCAGGGATGTACACATTTTGACAATGGGGTTGATGCACACATTGCCAGAGTTAGCTCAGTGTTTGGGAGGCTCCAAAGAAAAAGTTTGGGAAAGAATAGGTGTTAGACTGACTAACAAATTGAAGGTCTACAGAGCCATTGTGCTGACCTCATTGTTGTATGCCTGTGAAACAGGGACAGTCTACTAGCGCCATGCCAAACTGAATTGCTTCCATTTGAACTGTCTTAGGAAGATTCTGAGGATCACCTGGCAGGATAAGATACCAGACGCTGAGGTCCTTGCTTGAGCTGAACTGCCAAGTATTCCAACTATGCTTCAGAGAGCACAACTCCAATGGGCTGGCCATACTGTTCAAATGTAAAATGTATGCTTGCCAAAAAGACTATTTTATGGAGAACTTACATGGGACAGGCAATCACATGGTGACCAGAAGCGATACAAGGACACTCTCAAGGTGTCTCTCAAAAACTTTGGATTTGACTGTGCAACATGGGAGACACTGGTACAGGACCGCTCAGCATGGCATGCTCACATCATAAAGGGTGCTGTGCTCTTTGAGCAAAGCAGAACTGAGACAGCACAAAGTAAACACAAGATGCACAAATTTGGGATTTCCACCCAAATATTCACATGGATTATCTGTGCCCAACCTGTGGTAGAGCATTCCTAGCTCATATTGTTCTGATCAACCACAGTGGGACACACTGAAATTTCACTTTATCACAGTGATGTCACTTTGATCCTCTTCCCAAGACGAAGGACAACAACCACCAACCATGTATTTGTATTGTTAATTATTATAATGTGATTAAAGATTTTCCCCACCCATTAATGTTCCTGCCCATTAAGAGGAGTTTGATTAGGGAAGACTTATAGGAAGGCCCTGCACCTTTTGTTAAGTTTCCAATGAGGTACTGGCTCTCAAGAATTGTGATGCCCTTTGACTCTAAAAAGTGTATAAAGACTCTGAAATGTGATTTTGCTTTGGGGCTTAGTTTTTGGAAGGAGATCTATGTGCCAAATGAGACTCTGGGAAGTCACTAACTCCCCCTGACCCCTACTTTGAAAACTTTGAAAAGTTGGTGCTTTCCTCTCTGGTAACTGTATGTATGGTCAGAGAGTTGCATCTGTCTGTTGATTTGTGATGTATGTATTGCTTACTGTCACACAATTTACAAATGCTGTCTGTTGATTTGGATTTCTCTGTATCTTCTCTGAAGTTTAGGCTGCTGACATTTTTCCCTGTACTAAAAGTAAATGACACATGTGCTTGATTAAAGTGATTGTTGACCCCTCAAAAGTTGCTTTTCCTTTCAGAAATGCAGATCTAAAAACTTGTGATAGCAGGCCCTTCCTGTGTATGTGGTGATGCTTACTGATACATTTGGATGGAAAACCAACAAAGGAGACTGAGAAGGAATAGTTGGATAGATAGAAGCACCAGGAGAGTGCCCTATCATGAAAACTTAGAGAAGAGATAATATTGAGGAAGAGAATGTGATCAGCAAGATCAAGTGCTACAGAAAGGTCAAGAGGTTAAGGATTTAGAAAAGGTCATTAGATTTGACATTTACGAGATCTTAATTTGACAATTAAGAGCTCTGGAGAGGGCAGTTCAAGGTGACATGTTTCATTGCTGACTCATTCATTTTATAGTCCCCTATAATTCCTGTATTTTTTCCATAGAAACTGTTACCTAGTCATGTCTCTTCCATGTTGTACTTGTGATTTTATTTTTAATCCAACCAAAGGACTCGATATTTCTTTCTATAAAATATCATTTTTTAGAATAAGATCAGATATAAGTACCATTCCTGTTCTACAAATAATTTTTTGCAATCCCATCCACAAATACTTTCAGTACACAAGAGATAATTTATCTGGTCCAGGGAACATTTGGAGTGTTGATAGTTCACTGACTAATCATAATATAATGTCATGGAAAAGGTACTAAACTAGGAGTACAGAGTGTGAGAATGCAACTCTCACTCTCCATCAATTTGCATCATGATCTTGAGAAGAAAAAAAACTCCCTATACCTCTTCTAGAATTCACCTGACTAATCTGAAAAAGAGGGCACTGGACTAGATATCAGCTAAGGCTCTTTATGATTCTGGGCTTCTGTACACTAAAATCTAATGTTCGGTAAATCTCTATCTGCCCAGTGCAGACCAAATTTATTAATACCTGGTAACTCAGAACATGTGGGGATTGGCAGGAAAGTATGGCTTGAGCATGGACAGTATCATATAAATTAGAATAAATATATTAGTTTAATATTATCAAATGGCTTTTTCCACTTATCATAAAGATCCAGTGCATCCCTACCCTCTTTAAAATTGATTAAGCGATTTCCCAGCTTGACAATGGTAGCCACAGTCTTAAAGAACACATTGATCATGTGACACATAAATATTAATATCTTCTCTCTTTACTCATCTACTTATTCATTTAATACTTACTACCGCTTAGCAGAAGGCCTCATTTCCTATTTTGAAATGCTGAATGTTACAACTGTTCAGGAAAGAGCATGGAGTTACTATAAAATATGAACGAGAACATTTCCTATAAAGCCCATTTACATTACACCAAAAATCTGTTCCTTAGAGGGAGCAGTTTGAGCATTAATTAGACCTGTTCTACCTTCCATAGACTTGATGATTTTTTTTCAGAGCAATTATAAAGAACATCATTATAATTTCCGCCACGGGTTCTTTTAACTGTAAAAGTCAACGGAGGTTTTATTTAAACCTCTTTGTTCACAGAAGGGTTCAATTTTTTTTTGTAGTGTGTGGGTAATACTTTTACTACATGGTCTTAAAATAGGATGCCCTATTAACATGAGAACTCCGATTTTTAAAAAAAAATCTCATGATATCAAATGCTTTATAGGATGTTCAAGTGTGTTGTAAAAGCCTAGCTCTGCTAGAAACCTGAGAATATTGTACAAGAAAATGTACAGGAAATAAATAATGCAGTGGGAATACGGAATTCAGAGTCAGTTTGGCTTACTGCAGTTCAACAATTGTACTACTGAACTCCTTGAGGATAGGGACTGTTTTCATTTTTGTCTTTATTTCTGCAGCATCTGGAAATTGCAGGCCTTTAATAAATGTGTGTTAAGTTTTCCTATCTCTAGACATTGAGCTAGGTACTGTGGGGGATAAAAAGACGGATGTGATAGATAGAGTTCCATTCATCAAGATACATTTTATTTTTTTGGAGGTGATGAAAGAACATCTATAGCAGAAGTCCAAGTTTGGATGTAAGGAAGTTACATTAACAGATCATGAGGTAGGTGCCACACTGTCCTGAGTCTTAGGCAGACTATATTTGAAGTTCTACTTTTCATTTGAGTAATCAATCAGTCAATCAATCAATAAGTCCTTTTAAGTGCTTACTATATCCCATGCACTGTGTTAAGCAGTGAGGATACAAAGGGGGAGAAAAAAAATTCCTGTCCTCAAGGAGCTTCCTTTCAAATATGGAAGCCAAAATGTCAATAATCATGTATTTCCAAGCCATATATACAGCAAAAGGAAGGAAGTCTTGGAGGGGAAGGCCCTAACAAGTGGTGGCAGGGTAGCAGGGTCAGGACATCCCAGGAAAGTTCTCATTCAGAAGCATTGTCACACTTTAGGAAGGACATTGGAACATGGAACACATTTAGGGGACAATAACCAAGATGGTGAAGAGACTAGAAGGATATATACTACATGAAAATCAACTGAGAGAAATAGCAATGTCTGACCTTGAAAAAAGACTTGTGGAAGACACAATGAGTGTCCGCATATATTTGAAGGAAAGTCATATAAAAGGTTCTGGAATCCAGACCCTCTAGTATCTGGGCTTTGTAGTTATAGGATCAATGCTTCAACTCGATTCTCCTTTCCACTGGCTGTCCTGCCAGTTTTAACACCACTGAATAAGATGCCCTTCCCAGGATAAGCTCATCATTTCCAAACTCACCATCAGCATGCTAACTCAACTTTTCTTTGATACCACCTCCCATAGCCTCCTCTCTCCTCTGACTGTAGGGCTGGAGAGTGAAGCACCAAATTCCTCCCAATTCTTTCCCTTAGAGAGGTCACTAACTGAACTCCACTCACTCCACTTTGCATCTGCTGCCCTGCTTAGTTTCAACTCCATGGAACAAGATGCCCTGTGCCAAGTACTCTCTTGGTTTTCTTCCTAGCTTTCCTGACATGTTTTCTGTATTGTCTGACCCTTTAGACTACAAAAAGCTCCTTGAGGGCCAGCACTGTATTTCTTTTATTAATTGTTTCTCCAGGGCTCAGCACAGTCCCTGGCACATAGTAGGCACTTAATAAATGTTTATTTGATTGGATTGAAACAAACAAGGAATGACCTTTGGAACTCAGACCAGAGATGGCTGTTGTTTTGGTTCAGTTGTTTCAGTTGTGTCCAACTCTTTGTGATACCATTTTCTTAGCAAAGATACTGGAGTGGATTGCCATTCCCTACTCAAACCTCACTTGACAGGTGAGTAAACTGAAGCAAACAGCGTTAAATGACTTGTCCAGGTACACACAGCTAGTCAGAGGTCTGAGACCACATTTAAACTAAAGTCTTCCTGACTCTAGGTCCTGTGCTTTATATACTATGGCACCTAACTCCCCATAGGGGTAGACTACATAGCTAAGTAGCTTGGTCGATAAGACAAAGCTACTCCTGCAATAACATGAGTTCAGTGTGAAACATGCCAGAGTTAAGGGGTGAGTAGGATCTTCAGATGGGTCTTTCTAGCAGGTAGTTGGACATACAGCACAGAAGTGCAAGAGAGAGCCTAGAAGCAATCAGAGACCAAGTTACGGGAAGGAATGAGGTTAGCAAGTGCCAAAAGGGATAAGAGCTGATGATAGCATCCTGACGAACACTCACATGCAAGGAAGGCACCCGGAAAGGCTGTCAGTGAAAGACACCAAGGGGAAGTGGCCAAAATATTAAGAAGTAAAACAGGCATTTTTGTCACTGAAGCCAGAAAATAATCATTGGATCTGTCAATTAGGCAGGCAAGTATGTGAGAAAGCAGATTCAGTTCAGCTGTGGGTGAAGAACAAATGACATTCCAAGGGGCTGGAGAACTGGAGTTGAGAAGGAGGAGGTCAGTGTGGCAGAATGAGAAAAGTGCCAAAGGCCCAGAATCTAACCCTTAACCCTAACCCCATTCTCACTCTGCCACTGTGACCTTAATTAGCTCACTTCAACTTACTGACCTGCAATTTTCTCAAAAGTAAGATGATATGGTTGGATTAGAATGACCTCTAAGGGCCCTTCTGGCTCCAAGTCTGTGATCCAGTGCTTCTCAAGTCAAGTTAACAAGCATTTATTAAGCATTTACTATATGCTAGGCACTGGGTCAAGCACAAGCAGAGCCTGTGGAGGAAGATGACACATAAAAGGAAGCTGGAAAGGGGGAAGGAGGTGATTAAACGTACCCAGCGTGGGGGCATTGTACAGAAAGTTCTAGAGGAAAATCAAGAATGCAGTCTGAAGCTTGGGCATTCTTCTTTAAATGGAGGTTCTGGAAGGGGACAGAGGCCAATGAGGGAGGGCTCACAGGACTTCCAGTGTGTGAAGTCCAGAATTGATGTGAGACAAGTTTCAAGGTCATGATGGAAAAAGTCTAGGAGGAGAGTTGGGAGTGCAGCCTTGACAGAAATAAAGAAAGCAGAACTCTAATGGGATCTTTGAGATCTAGGAAGACAAAATATCTGTTAGGCCAGTGGTGATGATGGGAATAAAGGTTCAGTCCTCAGAACTTTCTTTTGCCTTTCCCTTTCTTCTATTCTTTCTACCCCATATATTCGGGTAGCAATGTCTTTCAGATTCTAGTTCTAGACTACCAGATTGGTAGCAGTGATGACCTTGGGACTGGGCCAAACTATATTAATGGTCAGTACTGCCATCTTCTGGTGAATGGGCAAGAGGTTGTTATCCATATTGGAGAACAAACTTCCTTTTGAGGAAGTAGCTGGCATCCTAGCCTAGCGACTCAAGGGCTACATTATACCTTACTAAACTAAGCATTTTATTTCCCTATTTCCACTTGAATTAAAGTTTCTATACTCTACCTTCAGAAGCCTAACAGTTTAACAAAGTAGAGTGATGTGGCTGTACGTGTGCACTGATTGTGGAGTTAGAAGTTCAAAGCCTGACTTCAACTTGCTATATGTGTAACCAAGAGCAAGCCATTTATCCTCCCTGAGCTTAGTTTTCTCATCTGTACAATGAGGGAGTTTGATTAGACAGACTCAGATTCCTTCCAGTCCCAGATATATGTGCCTGTAATTTGAGGTGTGATATTTACACTTTGGTATTTTGCTTTGGGTCCCAAGGAATTCACTGGTATAAATCACATGATGATGTAAGACCATCGTTGGCATGTAGATGTCCTTGGCATACCAGCTATTTATGTTATTTCATTTGAACTTCACAACCCTGTGACATGACAAGAATTATCATTCTCCCCATTTGAAAACAAGGAAACAGAGAAATTTAGTGACTTCCTCAAGATTACACAGCTAATAAATAGCAAAGTTAGGATTGGAAACTATGTCTTTTCATTCCAAATATGGTAGTCTTTTCATTTCATCTCACCATGGATGCCTCCACAGAAGGATGCCCCATTCATTTTTTCAATAGGTATATCAAAAAGATAAACTTGATGAAAATCAAACATATGTAAGTAAAAATATATTTTCTTATCAATTCTCATTAGATATATTTTGTGGAAAATTTGTTATTTTTAACAATATAAAAATTAAAACCTACTATAAATGCAGAAAAAGCATTTGAAATAACATATTTAAAGGGGGAATTATTTTCTGAGTTAGCAAAATCAACAAGTATACAAATATATGTATTTATTCAGACCATTGCAACAGAAGCTGTTTTTCTTGGGCTGGTCTATCATAGGAGAGGGAAATTGGTCTCATATGTTGTCTGACCTTTAAAAGCTACCTATACCTTTTTTCCTCACAGTAAATGTTCCATTTTAAAACTCCAAATAAGTAGTATTATCTTTTAAATGGGTTCATTGTATATGACATCTCTTAATTGTTTATTTAACAACTCTAATTAGGATGGCTAGAAGCTGTTAACATGTTTGCTTAGTATTATAATTTTTAAGTTCTTTCGGATGAGGTCTGTTTTATCTTTTATCAGGGTATCAGGTACCATTAAAGGGTGCTATTACCACCATTAATTATAACCACAAATGTGAATTTCTATATTGGTGAGTCTCCTTGAAAGAAAGTAGAAGGGACTCCTACACTTTCAGAAAACCTAGATTTAGAGCTGGAATGAACCTTAGAATTCAGTTCAATCCTCAGCTTTTATGGATAAGGAAACTGAGACCGAGAAAAGATGAATCGAGTAAATTGCAAGGCTAGATTTGAACTTAGGTCCTTTGGCTTTGACCTCTCCCATAAATACCTGTGATAATTTTCTGGGTGTGAAGTAAAATCTTGCGGTTGTTTAGATTTGCATTTTTTTTGGTTCATGACCTGAATAATTCTTTCATATGGTTGTAAATACAGTCATCCCTTGACATTCACAGGTTTTGCATTAGAAGTTTTGGTTGTTTATGGGTTGACCATCAATAATGGAAATTTTGGGGGGTCTGCCCTGTACTGCAGAAAATCACAAATGATGCACAAGTATGTAAAGAAAATGAAAAAAAATGAGTAAGTCATAAATGCATAAATACTGTATACTATTCCTCTATTATATAATTTACCACCATAATTTTATATACATAAATTTATTATAAAGAGTTATATTTTGTTCAAAGTCTCTGCGTACTAAGGAACTGTGGGCTACATACTCTTCTTGGAAGAGTATGTCTCTCTACCAATCAGACTCAGTTATGTGACTTTCTTCACAATGATATTTATTTCTTGTGATTTTCCTGTGACTGGGAGGACCCTGCAGAGTGTGAGAGATATTAATATCTCTTGCTAGAAACTGCTACTTTTTAAAATAGGTGTAATATATTGTTTTATTTGTTTTGTGTGTTAAATAAGAAAGATCAGACTGATTAAAAATAAAGGTTTGGGGTAGGGTCTAGTGTTATTTGGAGTATTTCACATTGTTGGGGTTCCTGTGCACCTAGCCCCCAACAAATGTGGAAAGAGGACTGGAGTTTGTAATTCTCCTTTTGATACTTATTTGTTCATATTTTTAAATCACTTGCCTATGGGGAAATGGCTTGGGAATATATGTGGGTGTACACACACTTAGTATATAGAATTTAATGTATATAGGTACATACATGTGTCTCTATATACACATATGACACATGAGAGAAGAGTTGAAGAGAGGCCGTGATGAGATATTTCTATATATGTATATTTATATATATGTGTATACACACATATCTATATTTCATTTATATCAATATCTATCTAGAATACCAAAATCTTATTTGAGAAATGTTACTAATATTTTCTTTCTTCAACCACTTCCTTATTTATCCTACATGCATACATTTTATTGGGACCAAAACATTTTGATTTCATGGCATCAAAACTATTGGTTTTCTCTTTTGTAATAGCCTCTATCTCTCGTTTAGACAAGACTACATCTACCATTTGCTGTGAGAGTAGAATGCTTCTCTTTTAATTTTTTATAGTATGATGTTTGATATTAAAGTCACATATCCATTTTGAATTTATTGTGGAACACCTTGGCACTAGGTGGCATCATGGTATATAGAGAGCTCCAGGAGTGGAGTCAGGAAGACTTATCTTCTTAGGTTCAAATCTGGCTTCAGACACTTACTAGCTGTGTGACCCTGGGCAAGTCACTTAACCTCATTTGTCTTAGTTTCCTCATCTGTAAAATGAGCTGGAGAAGGAAATGACAAACCACTTGGTATCTTTGCCAAGAAAATGCCAAGTGGGGTCATGAAGAGTTAGATACAACTGAATGACAAAACCAGTGTAAGATTCTGATCCTGGTCTAATTTCTAACCAGTCTCCTTTCTAGTTTTTCCAGCAATTCTCATCACATAGAGAGGTCTTTCCTAAAAATTTGAATTCCATTGTTTTTATTTTCTCATGACTAATCTGTTCTATAGATCTATTTCTCTATTAAAAAAATCTCTACCAAATGTTTTGGATAACAGCTCCTTTATACTACAGTTTGAACCCTGGAAATTCTATTCTGCTTTATTACCCCTTCATTTCCACCTCTGTTAATCATGTGCCTTGATAGTCTAGGTTTTTTGTTTCTCCAAATGATACTTACCATTTTATCAAGTTCTTTAAAGTTCTCCTTTGATAATTTGGCTAGTATGGCATTAGGGAAAGGAAAAAGGAGTGGAATAAGCAGTTATTAAGTGCCTACTAGATGCTAAACACTGTGCAGATATTATTTATTAAAACTGTAAGTTAACTTTGGTAAGATTATCATTTCTTTATATTGGCATGTCTTAGCCATGAAAACTGAATATTCCCTCAAGCTATTTGAAGTTGGGTTTTTATTTCTTTAAGGAACAATTTGAAATTAAATCTACCCAAGTATTGAAAGTGTTTCGGTAGATTGATTCCTAAATATTTGTTCATTTTGTAGTTACTTGGAATGGGATTTTCTTTTCTATTATTGCCTTTCATATTGTTGTTACTATACAGACAAGCTATTGATTTTGGTGGTTTTATTTTTTAACTTGTTGCTTTACTAAAACTTGAAGCTGCCCCAGTGACTATCTTCGCAGATACCTTAGGATTTTCTAAGTGAGCCATCTTGTCATTAACAAATAAGGTTAATTTTTCCTTGATTTACTCCTATATTTATTAGGAAAGCTTCTGGTGTATTCTAGTTGCATATGCTGCTTGCTTTTGATTTCAGATACTTTTTATGTTGAATAAATTATCCTTTATACTTTGGAGGGATATTTGCTTAAAAAAATAAATGAATGTTGTACTGTCAAAGACTTTTCTGCATCTATGGACGTAATCATGAGATTTTGGATGTTTTTGTTTTTGATATGATTAAGTATATTGATTGTTTTTCTAATGCTTGAATTCTTAGCATAAATTCAGGGTGATCATAAGGAATGCTTTCTTGAATGAATCGCTGGGATCTAATTGACAAAATTTTATTTAGAAAATTTTGACTCACTATTCATTGATAATTTGGTTTATAGCTTTTCCTCTTTGCTTTATCTCTATTAGGACTATTTTTATCATATAAAAAGAATCTGGTAATGTGCTTTATTTTACTTTTGAGAATAACTTGTGTAATATTGGTGCTAATTGTTCTTTAAAAATTTGATAGAATTCTCCTTTGAATCCATCAGAAACAATAGTTCCCCCTCCTCCCCATTCTTTTGGTAATTCCTTTATAGAAGGCTATAGTTCTGTTTTTTTGAGATTAGATGATGAAGAATTAACTCTGTTACTTTGAGTATTTTATATTTTTGAAGGTCTTACTCCTTTCCAAATGTGCATTATATATTTCGGTAATTCTTTTTATTTCTTCTGCTTGTGTTGTGATTTCACCTTAATTATTTGCTATTTTACTAATTTGATTTTCTACCTTTTTAATTAGGATAGCTAAAGCTTGATCAATTTTGTTAGTCTCTTGCCAAGAACTAGCATTTAGTTTTGTTTTTCTCTATTTTTTCAGTACCTCCTCTTTGTTTCTTATATGAGGTTTACTTATTGGCTTTTTAAGTTTTAAAAACGCATATTCAGTTTATTAATCCTCTTCTTTCCTATTTTGTTAATGTATGCTAATAAGGATATATTTCTTCCCCTGAGAACTACTTTAACTGCATCCCAGAAATTTCATGTTATTTCTTATCATTTTCCCCCTAATTATTAATAATTTGAATGGTTTTTTTCCTTTGGCTTGCTTAGGATTTCATTATTAAATCTCCATTTGTGTCTGCATCTTTTGCGTTCTATAAACTACTGCTTATTTCTCACATTACAATCTAAAAAGATCTGTTTACTATTTTGCCTTCTTATATTTATTTACAATATCTTTGTATCCTAAGAGATGTTCAGTCTCTTTCAACATTCTGTGTGGTGCTGAGGAATACTTATATTCTTTAGCAGTACTGTTTAGAACACGTCATAATCTTTTATGTATAGTTTCTCCAGCAATTTATTCAATTATACATTTCCTTTGTATTTGTATCAAATTTCAGTTAGATTGAGAGGGGAATTAAACTCTTTCTATTATTGTTCTACTATCTATGCTTTCTTTTAATTTAAATAATTTTTCCTTTATTAATTAAATGTTATAGTATTTGGAGCATATGCATTTAATGTTGATATTGGTTTGCTGATATTTGGCATAATCTGTTTGTCTCTTTATTATGAATTCTTTTTTTTTTACTTTATCTGATAGTATAATGGAAATGCCTGCATTTCAGGATGTACATGATACATACTGAATTTTGTTCCAGATCCTCATTTTTATTTTGTCTATGGCTTTGGTTTTAAGGTGTGTTTTTTCTGTAAACAGATTGTGCAGTTTTGTTTTCTTACTCAATCTGTCACTCTTATTTTATTGGATTGCTCAATTCATTTACATTTCAAGCTATGAGAATTAGGTTTATCTTTTCCTCTGATTTCCATATTGGTTCTTTTTCCATGTGAATTTGGATTTTTTTAAAATCCCCTTCTTCTTTAAAGATAGTATTCTACCTTTTTTCAGTTATTTTGCTTAATTGACTTTAAGGTAACTGAGTCCCACAGACTTTTTCTTACCCTTAAGCCACACACTCTACTATTGGATAATTTTGAACTTTTATTTAGCTTACTGATTTGATTTTCTCTCTTTTACATAGTTATCAAATCATTTTCCTCTTTTTTAAATCTATTCAATTAAATCTCCCTTTCTATTCCAGCTTTTTTTAGTTAGTTTTTAAAAATTCTATGCCTTTTTCTAAAATGAAATTGTTTTTTGTTTTCTTCATTTTCTTTCCTATCCTAAACTATGGTTTCATGGTCCCTGTATGTATCTAATTCCTTCATTATTTTCTGAGTTCCTCATGGCACTAATGCTTCTACAGCACTAATTTTGAATTTCTTCTTCTAAGTAACTTTTTATATTATTTCCTTGTGGATCATGCTGCTTCTCTTCCCCCTTTTTTATACTGTCCATCTTTCTTAGATATGTCTTATCCATTCCAGGATAGATTAGAAAAACTGTTCCATGATAGAATTGGCTCTGTTCTTCTGCCTGTGAGGACCAATCCTACTCCCTGCTCCTCATAATACCCATGATAATTTTCTTTTCCATTTACTATGGAATGTCCTCTAGGGGTGGTCCAGACCCTTCCATCCTTCTGGATTCTGGTTGTACCCTCCTCCCCTGTCTCGAGGAACTCTTTACTCCCTTTGCCTGAGATAGAATGCTGACTAGTACTATTCTTTAAAAATCATCAAAACTATGAGTATTATCTATCACCCAAAAAGTTAGAGTGCTGAGGTCATTGTATAATTTGAAATTTTACCTTTAGACATAAAGCCAGTTTTCACCAAACTATAAGACAAATTTTGCTTACAGACCAAACAAATAAGATTAAATAGAATCAAAGAATTGCTGAGTTAGATAAGACTTTACAGGTCTAATCCAATCTATGTCTATCCCCAAATCCCCTTTATACTATCACTAAAAAGTGGTCAGAGTCTGATAGAAGACCTCAAGTAGGGAATATCGCAAAACTCTTTGGAGGCAGTCCAAGAAAGATTTTCCTTTCATTAAGTCTCAGCAGCTTCTTGTTTGGTCCACTCGGATGAAGCTGAATAATTTTTTTCTGGTAACAGTTCACAACTCAACTGACTCATGTTCCTTTCCCTACCCCTTCACAGAGTACATCAACCTATTTTCATTTTTTTAAAAAATGGATTAATGCCTTTGGAGCTACACCGTAGTCATTAAATATAGTGCCTTTTATTTTGAAGGCTGAACTTTTTCAAAGATTGTGTATATTCATTGTTAAATGTCTCTTTAGGGCAAAAAAATGGGAAATATGGTTCAAGGCTCAAGTCATTAGGAATCTGAGAATCTGAATCATACAGCTGACATAGATTATGAACCTTCTTCATTGAAACTGAACTATGGATGCTGAAAAATGGTTTGTTGAAATGGATTTGCTGAGATATCCTTGAACTACTGAAGAGTATCTCCTTTTATATTTAAAGGTTTCCCAGAAAGGTTACTCTATGACCTGTTTTCTCTTCTAGCTACATATTTGACTATCTTCTCTGTCAAAGATAATACCTTGTATTTGTGTAATGTTTTACATTACACAAATTTTTAATGTTTTCAAGAACTTTTCCATATATTATCTCATTAGCTATATTTTTCTTCAAGTGATAAGATTTTGGCATTTAGCAAAATACCATCATATTTACCTGAAAAGGAGGCTTATTTCAGCTTTGCTGAATCACTATGACAAATGGCTACATAAATGAAACCCTATTATGAAACACTTCATAATAATCCTGTCAGATAGACAGGACAGGCTATCATTTATCATTTATTTATTTAAAATTTATCATTTTATCTTCATTTTATAAAGCAGGGAACTGAGGCTGGGCAACTTTAAGTGAATTGCCCAAGGTTGAAGAATTTGTGAGATCCTGCAAGAACTAGAAACTAGTTCTGATTCTTAGTACGTTGTTCTTTTTAGGACTTCTCTTTGTCTCTGCAGAATGGTTATAATGATAAGGGGTCAATAAATGCGTCACCATCATGATCACCGTTATGCTCAAATAATAGCCCTTAGGGTAAGGGGACTGGTGGGATTCTTTAAAAACCATTCAAACTATGAGTAGTACCATCATCCAAGAACTAGCAGTGCCCAGATCATACACGTTGACATTTTATATTTAGAGATAGCCAGTTTTCCTCAAAGTAGCAAAGAGACACTAAAGTCTTTCCATGAGCTAATTAGTGGTATATTGGAAAGAATGCTGGACCCGGAGTCAGGAAGATGAGTTCAAATTCAGCCTCAGACACTTACTAACTATTTAGCCCTAATTTATAAAATGGGGAGAAAAATAATTACACTACCTTATTCATAGAGCGGTTGTGAAGAAAGCACTTTGCAGAACTTAAAGTATATGTCAATATACCATTAAAATAAAAAGGACCTTTTCAACGTATAACAAATAAAGTACCAATTAAATAAATTTTAAAATTAAGTTTCAAAAATTAATTTAAGTTTAAATTAAATAAAAGACTTGGAATATAGGCACAAACTAACAATGAGCATATTCCTTCATAGATACAAGTAATAATAGTTCTATTTTTTAAAAATTTATTTATATATTTTAATTTTTCAACGTTCATTTACATAAAATTTTCAGTTCCAAATTTTCTCCCCCTCTCTCCCTTCCCCCCTCCCCAAAGTGCCTTGCATTCTGATGGCCCCTTCCACCAATGTGCCTACCCTTCTAACACCCCTCCCTTTCCTTATCCTCATCTTCTCTCTTGTCCTGTAGGGCAAGATAAATTTCCATATTCCTTTATCTGTATTTCTTATTTCCTAGTTGTATGCAAAAACAATTCTCAATATTTGTTCCTAAAACTTTGAGTTCCAACTTTTCTTCCTTCTTCCCTTCCCACCCATCCCCACTGAGAAGGCAATCAATTCAATATAGGCTGTATATGTGTAGTTTTGCAAATGACTTCCATAATAGTCATGTTGTGTAAGACTAACTATATTTCCCTCCATCCTATCCTGACCCCCATTTTTTCTATTCTCTCTTTTGATCCTGTCCCTTCCCAAGAGTGTTTACTTCTATTTGCTCCCTCCTTCCATTTGCCCTCCCTTCCATCATCCCCCTACACCCCACTTATCCCCTTGTCTCCTACTTTCCTGTAGTGTAAGACAGATTTTCATACCAAATTGAGTGTGCATGCTATTCACTCCTTAAGCCAAATGTGATGAGAGTAAGCTTCACTTTTTCCCTCTTACCTCCCCTCTTTTCCCCTCCATTGGAAAAGCTTTTTCTTGCCTCTTCTATGAGAGATAATTTATCCCATTCCATTTCTCCCTTTTTCCTCCCAATCCACTCCTCTCTCACCCTTTAATTTTATTTTTTTTAAGATATGATCCCTTCCTATTCAACTTACCCTGTGCTCTCTGTCTCTCTGTGTGTGTGTGTGTGTGTGTATAATCCCTCCAATTCCCCAGATAGTGAGAAAAGTTTCAAGAGTTACAAATATTATCTTTCCATGTAGGAATGCAAACAGTTCATCTTTAGTAAGTTTCTTGTGATTTCTTTTTCCTGTTTACCTTCTCATGCTTCTCTTGATTCCTGTGTTTGAAAGTCAAAAATAAAGGACAAGCAAAAACAACATCGTTGGCACCTGGCACAATGCCTGGCATAGCAGACACTTAATAAATGCTTGGTGACAAATTGTAGGAGGGAACTCTTGGTATGAAAACTCCTTCCATCAATGAAGACCAGGACAGAGCCTGTAGCTTTTCATCATGAGGAGTTGAATGGAGCACTGAAATGTCATAGGAATTAAGCCTGCTCTTTTCAGTTCTGGTCTTTTCATTAAGAATGCTTGAAAATCCTCTTTTTCATTGAATAACCATTTTGCCCTTGAAGTATTATACTCAGTTTTTCTGGGTAGGTGATTTTTGGTTTTAATCCTATTCCTTTGACTTCTGGAATATCATATTCCAGGTCCTTCTATCCCTTAATGTAGAAGCTGCTAGATCTTGTGTTATCCTGATTGTATTTCCACAATACTGGAATTGTTTCTTTCTAGCTGCTTACAATATTTTCTCCTTGACCTGGGAACTCTGGAATTTGGCTATGGTGTTTCTAGGAGTTTCTCTTTTTGGATCTCTTTCAGGAGGTGATCAGTAGATTCTTTCAATATTTATTTTGCCCTCTGGTTCTAGAATATCAGAGCAATTTTCCTTGATAATTTCATGAAAGATGATGTCTGGGCTCTTTTTTTGATCATGGCTTTCAGGTATTCCCATAATTT
>CM053770.1:458139944-458155042 GCA_028658325.1 Potorous gilbertii
TTTCCAGGTCAGTTGTTTTTCCAATGAGATATTTCACACTCTTTTCCATTTTTTCATCCTTTTGGTTTTGTTTTGTGATTTCTTGGTTTCTCAGAAAGTCATTAGCTTCCATCTGATCCATTCTAATTTTTAAAAAACTATTTTCTTCAGTGAGCTTTTGAACTTCCTTTTCCATTTGTCTAATTCTGCTTTTTAAAGCATTCTTCCCTCATTGGCTTTTTGGACCTCCTTTGCCAATTGAGTTAACCTATTTTTAAAGGTGTTATTTTCTTCAGCATTTTTTTGGGTATCCTTTAGCAAGCTGTTGACTTGCTTTTCATGATTTTCTTGCATCTCTCTCATTTCTCTTCTCAATTTTTCCTCCACCTCTATTACATAATTTTCAAAGTCCTTTTTGAGCTCTTCCATGGCCTAAGACTATTGCATATTTATTTTGGAGGTACTGGATGCAGAAGCCTTAACTTTTATGTCTTCCCCTGATGGTAAATATTGTTCTCCCTCATCTGAAAGGATGGGTGAGAATACCTGTTCATTAAGAAAGTAACCTTCTATGGTCTTATTTTTTTTCCCTTTTTTGGGCACTTTTCCAACCAGTTACTTGACTTTTGGGTCCTTTGTCAAGAGTAAGGTATACTCTGGGAGCCTGTAAGTTCTCAGTTCCTCCAAGGTGGTACAATCAAGGGAGAGGAGTTTACTCCCTGACCTGGCTCCTGGCTGAGATTTAGATCAGCTACTCAATTCCCCCAAGGGGCTTTATTCAACAATGGAAGCTGGCAGCTGCCTGCCTGGCCATTGTAGTGCTGTTGGTGCTTGGGCCACTGCCTGGAGTCAGAGAAAAGGGAGAACCCTGCTTCATTGTCACTGAGGTAAAAAAGCTCTCCCATTGACCTGAAGCCTGTGGGTTGAGGGATCTGCAAATCACCTCTGCTCCTGGGGATTCCACCCCCGAGACCTGCTCATTGTCCTCCTCCTGGCATGGCACTGCCAAGGCTGGGCTGGGGTCTGCTCTGTGTCCCAGTGTGACAGACCTTTCCTGTCTGCCTTCCAGGTCATCCTGGGCTAGAAATCTCCTCCACTCTGTAGTTCTGTGATTTCTGCTGCTCTAAAATTTGTTGAGAGTCTTTCTTTATAGGTATTTTATAGGCTGTGGGGGAAGAGCTTGCATATGTGCATCTTTCTACTCTGCCATCTTGGCTCTGCCCCAATAGTTCTAACTATTAAATGACGTTTTAGTAGCTTTTGGATTTCAGGTCTCCAAGCTGTTATTCTGCCTTTGAGTTTTGTCTGGATCTTTGCAAAAATTGACTTATTCTGTTCACCTGCAAGCAGAGTAATCAATCTGTGCCACATAGACAATTGGAACACTGAAGCCAAGAAGTTCAGTGAGAATCAGAAGGGCAATGCTGGTGAAAACTGAAGGTAGCTTTAAGGTATCCCCTGGATCTTCCACCAAAAAGATAGGGTTGATGAGATTGAAAGCTGTTGACATATACCACAGCAACAGTCACATAATTATGGAAAGTTTCCAAGGACAAAACAATGGCTACATCCAGGCAGGTTTTAAATGAATAACCCTCTTTTGTCTTCTTCCAGTGTGCTCCCAATACTATCTTCCAACAATGACCACAATAGAAACATAAAATGCTACTTTGAAAGGTCCTAGTTTACAACCTTACCTGCTGATGAACACAAGAAATAATAAAATTGGACAGTGAATTTACAAAGTTGGTGTCTGTTATTTTGGAAGTCAGTATCAATCCATCAATTTATTAATATGTTAAGCACTGGAGATACAGACAAAGAAATAACATTTCTTTTCCTCAAGAAGTTGACATTCTGTTAGGAGACAAGTATATTTATAGATATATAGAAAATAAATACAAGGTAATTTTTTTTTTGTTTTTTGTTCGGTGAGGTACCAACAAAAAGAAAAGGTTTTCAGAAAAGCCTTGAAGTAAGCTTTGAATGAAGGTAGGGATTCTAAGAGATGGGGTGAGGGTGGCAGGGAGAGGAATACATATCCAGAAGACAGTCTGTTCAAAAGTATGGAGAACAGAAAAGCATTATTAAGAACCATACAGAAACAGGTTGGTATAGTTGAGAGACCATTTGAATTGACATCAGGATTACCTGGAAACAAAGCTAGCCTCTGACATTAGCTCTTTATCCCTGAGCAAGTTACTTAACTTCCATGTGTCTAAAACCATTCCCCAGGACTTATCAACTAAGTAATAGGCAGGGTTCTACCTGTATTGGTGGTGGGAATTACCACACCTGAAGTTCCCTATACTTAAAAAAAGTCACAGTTCCTTTGTGTAACAACAATAGTTGCCACCTGCAAAATTCCATATGGTAGAAACACATTATTCTCTCCCAGAAGACAGGAACAAAACATGGAAATTATAATTTTATAAAGAAACAGGTAAACAGACAGTCACAGTTGCTGTGTGAACATAGGGAGATTGATAGGACTGTATTTGTATACTCACATAAAGCCACAAATCTTGGTTGTTCTATCATATTAGCCTCCATTTGTTGTAGATGTGCAACATCAAAGCTCCAACATCCCTATATATTGCATTTAGCAGTAATGTAACTGACTACGAGCAGAAATCAAAGTGAGAGTTTCTAAGTAGTTTCCTGGCAATTGAGACAGCAGGCCCTTTCATCTGCTCTGTAACTGTGACAGTGCATTGATTTAAACTCCTTCTGAGATCTCAAATGCTTTTATATTCTCAGGTCTCTTAGGCAGCTATTTTTTTTCCAAGTGATAAAATTCTACCATTCGGCAGAATACCATCTTGTTTCCCCCAAAAGGAGAGGGCTTATTTCAGCTTTGCTGCTAAACGGTCCAGGATCACTAAGTAAAATGGCCTTCCAAATGCCATCCTATTAAGAAATCTGCCTTTGACTTTAGTTTCCTATGTTCTGACCATAGCAAATGGGATAAACAACAAATAGCTCCTCAGATGCTTTTCAAAGGTTGAGCTCAGAAAAAGCCCGAGTGGATAAGCAGTTCTGCTTATTAATTTTTCAAAGTTGCCTTTGAAATGCTGTTCATTGATAGACCCTAAAGGTAAGGGAGTTATTTAGCCATTTTATTTTGCATATCATGCATGTCATTGTCAAGCTAGCATTACTTATCTTCTTCTACAACTTCTTAAATGCTAAATTCTTTTGCAAATTCTAAATATATGCCATTCTAAAAAAATCAGGAATTTATGGAACTTGAGAGATTATTTTTTTATGGTCATCCATGGTCACTGTCAATGAGATTCATTTCTTAACTGAGGTCCAGCTAAAGGCATCCTAAACAAAGTAAGTAATTTTTTAGACCTTTTATGTACCATCTAGATCAACTTTTGCTGACACAGAAAAGAATCTGCTATTCTCACAGCTGCTGTTTAATGGCAATGTAGGAGACCTGTTCCACAGAGCTTCAGAATATTAGTTTTGAGACTCTTCACTTTGTCAATGGCATAGCTGGCAGGAGGGCAGGCCTGGCTAATTAGTCAAAGAGATGTGCTTGGCTGGTCTAGTAGTCCTGCTCTCTCTCTGCGTATCTATCCTTTACAAGCCGAACTCCAATTGAAGTGAGATCTCAATATTGACCTGAACCAAATAATAATAATACTTTAAAAAAAAAAACCCTTACAGAGAGCCAGGACCACTGGCTGTCCTTTATGTGAGCCCAGAAATAAAATGGAAGAATGTGACTCCATGTGTATGGGCAGGGAATGGTGATAATTGCCCTTCATCTTCAAAGTTGGAACTGCTGATGGTCCCACCTCCCTGGGAGTAGGAGTCCAGCTGAAAAGATTGAGGTAAGACCTATAGTTCTGTACATACTGAGCTCGTGTGTACCTCATTCTTTTGGTCACTGACTATAGCTGCTGTTTCCAGCAGCTCCACCTCTGCTCAGCAGACTGGAGAATGCTTCTGCTAAAATGATCTGACTACTGTACCCAGTTACTGCCAGATAATTCTTAATTATTATGCAGTTAAACAGGTGGTGGTACAAATGTTTGCAGGCCTGGTTGTGCATGTTCAGCTCCTCCAATGATAAGAGTGGGGCAGCATCAGAAAACTAAGCATCCAAACAATAGCTTCCAGATGACTAAAATCTACAATTTTAGGCAATCTCTCTCTCTTTTTTTTAATAGAGTCAACACAGCTGGGACAACTTGATTTATCCATATCATTTACTAAAATGCCACATGGAGTTTGGATTGCAAAAGGGGGATCATTTTATAATGCCCCGAAAGGAAAATCCTATTGGGCAAATTGACCCATTGGATTTCTTTTCTTTCTTTTTTTTCTGGACCTTGAAGATGGATATGGGTAAGTGATCATTTGGGATGGAGGTTCCAGTGCTGAGAGTAATTTGTTTATAGCAAGAAAATCATATCATTTTAAAAAATATCTTTGATAATACTTTCTATCCCAATTTAAAAGAACTTACTTCAAGAGTAAGTTCTATGGCTGGAATTTTATTGACCAAAACAACTATTTATGAATTCCATTTATGATCATATCAGTAAACCACATCATTTAATGAGAAAATATTAACACAGCACTTTTACTCACTTCTTGAAAACAGTAAGAAATGTATCAAAAATAGAAAAAAACTAGAGTAAAAAGAGTATGCAAATAAATTCTAGTCAACTCCAAAGGAATTTTAAAAACCCTAAAAAACTACAAAGGTTTCCCTATGGGACTCATGCTCCACCTTCCCCTGCCCCACACTCTTGCTTCTCCTGGACTAGCTGTTGGCTTATTCTTTGTTGTAGTAGGTGCAGCAGTTTGTGAGTCAAAGAAAGCTCAAAATTAACTGAAAGTTGGGGGTCACTGACACACAAGCCACACCAGAATTTATGACAGTCAGTAATTTCCACATTAACCATCCCCATCCCATGCCATAGGGAAATGGTGGTTTCAAATGCAATTTAGTCAAAGGAGGTTGAAACTCACTAGAAGTCACATAGATATTCGCCAGAGAACTCTGCCAGTCACCCTTAGTAGTCCACCTTTAATAGAAATTTAATCAGAATTCCCCACCCTTCAAGAAAGGGAAATTTAAGCATCAAACTTTCATAGAAGAGAAGCATGGAACAACAAAATAATTGAGTAAAAGATCAAACAATAGAAATTTAATAAAACGAAGACATAAGAGAATCAGGATAAAACACAGATGAGAATAATTCTATTATATTGCTCAAAAGAATAGGGAACAGTCACAACCATCCTTAGACCTTCGGCTGAGAAAAGGAATCAGTAAGAGCTAAGGAGTGGAGTAGATAGTCTAGAACACAAGCTGGGAAACCTTAACACAGCAGCAAAATCTTGGGGAAAAAGAAGAGAAAAAGCAAAAGTTAATGAATATCTGGACAAAATAAAAGAGAAACACATGAAATATATATGTGTATATATAATAAAATTTTACATAGAGAGTAGGCAAGAAGAAATGATTCTATGATCCTTGAAGAGGATGATAAAGCAAACAAAAATATGAATATCACATTCTAAGAAACCATAAAAGTAAATTACTCAGAACTCTTGGAACAAGAGGACATATCAATAAAATTCACAAGAAATTCACAAGAAAAATTCACAAGAAAATCTGGATATACTATCCAGAAAGAGGATTTCATTCAATGACACAGAGATAAGTGAGAAACATGAAGATCTAAGTTAGTAAATAATTATTTTTCATCATGCATAGCATTTTTCCTAAAACTGACCATATATGAAGGCCTAAAAAGCTTGTGAATAAATGCAGAAAGGCAGAAATATTAAACATATCCATTACAGATAACAGAATAGACACTGTAATCAATAAGGGATATCTGAGTAAAGAATGCAAGCTGAAATAATTTAATTCTAAATAATGAGTAGGTCAAAGTATAAATCATAGAAATGATGAAACTATACAAATTATAACTGAGATAATATATCAGATTCCTGGGAAGTAGCCAACGTCAGTCCTTGGAGGAAAAAAATAACATTTCTAAGAACAAATCAACAAAAAAGGGAGAAATTGTCATTTAATTTATCATGAAACCAAAAAAAAATCTCAAATAAGCATAAAAGTGGAAATACTAAAAATCAAACAAGAGGTAGACACATTTGAAAAAAATACTATTGAAACGTTTAATAAAACTAAGAGCTGGGTTTTTTTAGTCCAATAAAATAAGCAATCACCAGTTAATTTGATTCTTATTTTCAAAATAACAAAATGAAAAGGGAAATTAACAATGAATGAAAAGGATATAAATTAAATTATCCTAAACTATTATATCTTATTATATGCCAGTAAAATGAGAATATAAAAGAATAGAGGACTACTTTCAACAATACAAAACTTCCAAATTAAAAAAAAGAAAAAAATACAAAAAATACAAACAAACTGACTCAGAAATAAAATTGAATAAACTACAAATTAATTTAAAGAAAAAAGGCCTGGTACTAGATGGCTTTATAAATGAATTTTATGTAATATTTAAATTCAGATTAATTCAATGTTTATTAATCTAACTATTTATTAAAAATAAAGGTCTCATCTTACCAAATTTTTTTGAGATAATTATGGTCCTGATACCCAGATCAAAGAAAGGAAAAAAACAGAGGAAAATGGTAGATCATATTATTAATGAATATTAATGCACTGCTGTCTATTGCAATAAGACAAACTAAGTTGAAGGAAGAACTGACAAGGTCATTCAGGTCATTATCTCTATTTGTAGAAAATATGATGATTTCCTTAGAGAACCCCAGGGATTCAGTGAAAAAATAACTGAAATTATTCAGAAGGCTACAAAATAAATCCACAAAAGTCATTTGACTTCATGTATTTTACTAACAAAACCCAGGAGGAAAAGCTAGGAAGATAAATTCCATTCAAAATGACTAGAAAGTGCATAAAATTGCAGAATGATAACCAACAAGGCATATACAGAACTCACACAAGTAATAATTGCAAAATGTTTTTGAGATACAAAGTAAGACTAAATAATTATATATAGACATTTGTTGTTCATATTGGACCATGCCAATTTAATAAATTAATTAAATTTAATAAAATAATAAAAGTGGTGATATTATTTAAATTAACAGGCTCAAAAGCTTCAGACATTAAAGAGGAATAAGATTAAACAGAGATAAGCATTTTTTTCTTTTTTGTCCCACAAGAAGATTGTTTATTGAGAAAGCAATTCCAGCGGAGAAGTATAGGTAAAGTACAAAGTGCAGGGATAAAAGAAGGAAATGAATAACATGGAAGATACAGAAGATACATTTGGAGCATGTCATCACAAAGCTTGGCTGAGAAAGGAAGGAACAAACGAAATAGCATAGTATCTGGAAGAGGAAACTTGGTAAAAAAAAATGTTTGAAGATATTCAAAATATTGGATGACCATTTTTCTATTTGAAGATATTCAAAGATATTGGATGACCATTTTTCTCCTATCAGGAGCATAACATGCTTCAAGTACAGGTAGATGGTATACTAAATGAACTCAAGATTTTCCATTGCATTCTAAGATTCTAAGAGTTTATGGTCCTATATTTGGAAACAGAGAAGAGGTGAGGTGTATGTGGGAGAGGGGTATGAAAATGAAGGAAGGAAAAACAGATGGAATAAAGGAAAGAGATAGAGAAAAAAGAGACAGAGACACCGAGAGACAGAGACAGAGAGAGGCAAAGGAAGGAAGGTTTATTTATGTGCGCTAGACGTGCTAAGTGATGGTTACACAAGACCAAAAGAAGGGTAGTTTCTGCCCTCAAGGAGGTTATATTCTAAAAAGAGGAAACAACGTACAGGAGAGTGGTATTCAGGTGTGATGACTGTAAAAAAAGAAGATGCTAGAAGATGGAGGAAAAAATAGTCATAGGCCAAGGCTTTTGTTCAACAGTCTAGGATGGGATTCAGAGAACAGATGGAGGTCATAAAATTTTAGAGAATAGGGAGATATGAAGAAAACATAGATGATTTAATATCTCTTGCTGCGTCTGATATTAATTTTCTTGGTGAAATAAGAACTAAGAAATAAGAAATAAGAAAAGGTTCAGAATTGGAACAAGAGGAATGACCACTGTGAAGGCCAAACCACATGTAATATGTGATTAATTCCTTCTGTTTATGTGAGGAGCATCACTGTGATTCTAGAAATGACGTCAGATGATTAACCCATTAATGACTCATCCGAGCATACTGTGGTGTAGAGAAGCTACATTACATATAAAGTGAGATGCTTTTCATCAGAACCTTGGTGTCCTCAACTTACACTTACTACTAGACAAATCAAGAAAATCTGTTGAGACCATGAAAGACCTCTGGAGATATAGTTTTCATAAGCGCTCTAATACTCCAATAAATCTGTGATCATGTCAATGCAAGTATTCTCTCTAACGATACAGAGATCATTATCCATCCATCAAATTAAACAATTGAGGTGCAAAGAAGCCTTATAGATGAGGACATGGAGAATGTAACATAGTATTATTTACAATTACCAAGTTTTGCAGAAAAACCACATCTCTTCAACTATGATTATCTTGACCTGCTTACTCAGGCTACAGTTCATATCCATGTGATGTGAAAACTTGTGATGTTTTGTCTCCCATCTTATTTTGGTCATTAAATCCCCATTAACCATGACCCAAGATCATCATCCTTGTGAGCTTGACCTCAATGCTCCATCTTCCTGAAGCAATGGTTCCATTCACTTCCTCTTTAATTCTCCTTTTCTCCAGTATAGGTTTAAAAAATTATCCACATGCCTTCTTTTTTGTTAGCGTTCCTGTGCGAGACTGAACATGGGCTCTGGAATGCTTGGTACTACCATTACAGAACTGCCTTGTGCTTTTGTATTTATCCTCTGTTACCTGCCCTTGCTTCTACATTCTGTGTTGTTTTTTTTATCTAAATTTGTCATTGAAAAGTAAGGATTCCCCGTGTAACCACATGTATTTTTAGACACTGCTTCTTGCTGTGGTCTAGAAATCTTATATATTTTTTATATTCTATTTGAACTTATAGTTTATTTGTACTTATCTCTTATGTGCTAGGAAATCCTTGATTGGGGCCAAACAATGTCCTTTTTGCCTTTGTATTTCCTTCAGCAGCTATAGTATTTTATAAAGAATAGGGACATTATAAATGGTGATTTGAATTAAAATCTCCTCTTTTACAACAAGCCTTTCTCAACCTCTCTTAATTATTTCCTATTTATCCTGCATATAGCATTTTTGTACATAACTGTTTGCATCCTGTCTTCCCCATTAGATTGAGAACTTCTTGAGAGCAATCTTTTGCCTCTTTTTGTTTCCCCAGAACTTAGCACAATGCCTGACACGTAGTAGGTACTTGATGAATATTTATTGGCTCATTTTTGAATTGATGCATAACATTGTAAATCATGTTTGGATTATTTGTCATTTCATCTATGAACAGTAGTAATAAGACTGATATCTAATGATTTAATGTATTGTTCAGGTATCTAGATGCCAGTGAAATGGAAGAGGGATGATATATTCTGCACTGCTTTTATAGGCACAATCAGGTGGAAGTTTCAGAGGCATATTTCAGCTCAAGACAGGGAATAACTTTCCCATAATAGAACAGAATAGATTATCTCAATGAGGCAGTGAGCCCTCAACCATTGGAGGTGTTCAAGAAAAAAGTAGGCAATCATTTGTCAGTTACATTGTAGAGAAAATAACAGCATTAGCTCTAAGACTGGAATAGACAACCAGCAAATTTACTTCCAATTCATTTGACAATTTTATCAACCACAGTTGTGTATTGTGTGTTAGAGGTTTGGGGAGCATATCACTTCTTTGTTCAAAAATCATCACTGTTCTCTTCTGCCTTGTAAGTCAAATTCAAACTCTTGCCTGATATTTAAAGTCCTGATTCCATTTGAACCCAACATATGCTTACAGTCTTATCTCTTACTACACACTCCATTATGCTTTAGGCAAACTGCATCGCTTGGATCCCACCCGAAATCTCTGGACTCCAAGTCTTTGCAGCACTCAGCATATCCTCCATCTTTCTCTTTGCCTGTGTAAGACTTATTTATCCTTTGAAACTCAACTCAAAGGTCAAGCTCCTCCATGAAACTTCTCCTGGTCCCTTCATTTGTCAATGTCCCTTGAAGCTCATAAAACACCAAAATACATTTACATGTTATTTTGTTTTGGAGTTATTTGTATGTACATATTCCTTGTACTAGACCACAAGTTCCATGAAGGTAAGGACCATATCTTATGTAAATTTGTCATCTCCCCCATGCCTTTGGACAGTTCCCTGTGCAGAACAGATCTTAATATTGGTCAAATTGAATCAAATTGCATTAACTGAATTACATTCATGACTCTATTTTCAATTATGGGGTAAGATATACAGAGCAGGTAAATTTTTTCAAAGCGAATAAAAAATTCCTTTTAAATTAAAATAATCATGACATCCTCATCAGTATTATTCATAGTAATTACATGGAGTATCTCTTCTAATTTTGTGATCATGGGTTGCTCCCACTGTGGAAACTCCTTACATGCAGGTAGTAATGCTTCTGTGATTTAATAAGGAAATATTCAGGAGTTAGTTGCCTGAAGCAGATAGAACTGAAGTGACTTGCTGAGGGTTGTTTGTAGAATAAATGTCAGAGGACGGTTTTGAATGGAACTTCCTAACTCGAAACTCACCATTTTGTCCACTATGCCATGTGGGAGCCACAGCAACCACAATGGGGAAATACAAGAGCTTCCAAGTAGATAAGATACAGGCATGTCTATTTTATTTCTAATCATTGATTTTAAAGTGGATTCTTCCCATAGCTATTGATAGTGTGGCAGAAATGGGAAGAAATCATTTTCTTCATCCATGGTGTAGCTCTATTCAGATTCACCACCTGAATCCCTGGAAGTATGCAGAGATCATGGCAAAGTCTCAGCAGACAAAAGAAACTGAAGATCATGAGTCATAGGCAAGTATGCCTTGTTGTGAGATTTCTGGCTCCCAGTTGTCACTGCAAAAGCTGGAGTGGTTGGTTGCCTATGCTTATCTGGGTGTAGCGGAAACAACAACAGTATAAACAACCACAATAATATGAGATGCCTGGCCCTTTCCAAACTGAATATGTGGGCAGACTGGCCTCTGGTGTGCTGGGGTAGCCTCTGTTTAATTAAAGAGTGTTGCAGTTGGAGACTCTCCCTGTTCCTCTCCCAGATTGCTCAGCATGTCTGCTCAAAATAAGCTAACTCACAACACAGATGGAGATAAGCCAAAGTCCCTGTCCTTCTCCTCTCTTCTCTCTCTCTAGCAGCTGAAAATGTGGGAAGTCTGTTTTAATATACATATAATTCTGGACATTAGCCTTTTCCCCTTGAGCTAGTTTTAGCTTATCATCATGTGATAGAGATTATGTCCAACATTCATTCACACACATAGTGTCTCTCTCTCTCTCTCTCTCTCTCTTTCTCTCTCTCCCCCCCCTCCCTCCGCACTCCACCCCAACCCCCAAACCCCACATCTGTCTCTGCCTCTCTGGGTTTCCTCTGAACAGTATTTGCTATCTTGTGAATATTTGGTGCCAATCTATAGTCCCACAATCTCTGTCATGAAATACATGCTTCTAAGAGTGACCTACACTGTCTACTTTGTTTTCTGTTCCTTCTATCTAAAATAATGATGGCAGAATCTCTTTCAACAAAAGGTCATTTGTGTCAATGGACAGAACACGGAGGATCAGATCACCTGCGGTAATTGCAAATTAATGCTCTCCTGGTAATGCATTAACTACACACTATCGATCGACAATTGAATCATACAGGCTACTCAGGAGTGATTTTTTCCTTCCTTTATTTTTTGTGCTTTTATTGCTTTTTCCATAATGCATTTTTCTTTCAATGGGAATTTTCTATAATTGTCTCCATTTTTAATTTCCTACAGTGAAATGACTTCTAACTTGTAATTAGAATCTCGAAAAATTCATATCTGTATCTCAAAAGCCTTTCAGAAATTTGCCGAACTGTAACCCTGAAGCAGTAAACCATGTATGTGATGCAAAGGTACCAATTTCTATGGGACCAAGCTTGTGAAAGATTTTGTTTTAATTTCAATAAAAAAATCTACATACACAATATGTGTGAAGCAGTCAGCAATGATACATTCAAACTGTTCCCCTTAAAAGCATTTGTCATAGGTTGGGTAGACAAGAGGTTATTGTCATTCCCCTCTTTTAGAGCATACTTTGAAAAATAAATCAACAAGATATTTAAAAATCAGAACATGATAGAAAATCATAAAGGCTGAAGTATAGGGAAGGAAGACCAACTCAGTAGAATCCTGGGCTAAGTCACTCAGTACATCTGTACAGAATACCTCTGGTATTACCCATATTCCCAAAGAATGACTCATGCATGGATCAACCTTGTAATTGTTAGTAATTCTAACTTCAGCTAACACTGATCATGACATTATTTCAGGTCTACAGCTGAAGATATTCTGTGTCTGGCAAGTCTGCTCTGGTCTTCTGAATTATATTGGAGTCACTGAAATTTTAGTGCAGTCTTGTCATGAACCTGAGTGACTTTATAAGATTCATGGACTACTAGTGGACTTTATAGAAATCTACAGACTTCCATGATTTGATCAGATTTCCCAACTTTTTCTGGAACTATCTTCCATAAAAATGAGAGAGACATTTGCGAATTCAAGATGAATGCTTTCAAAGTGTTTAAGATTTCTTGGATGAATTTATAGCATCATGTCCTATGTGATTGTTATGTGATCTGTAATTAGTCTGCAACAATAAATTTGAGCCAGAATTTATTTTGGTATGTCATTCTTCCCTTCTCTGTCTCTGTCTCTCTCTCACACACACACACCATTTATACTCATAGTCTGAATCGGAAGAGACTTTGAAAATTATGTCTAAGCTTTTCCTTCAATCCAATAATGAGTAAATTGATGTTCAGAGGGGAAATGACTTGACAGGCAACATGGTGCAATGGAATTTGGGAACCGGGATTCAAATCCTGTTTCTTTTACCTATCCTGTGACCCTGGGGAAAGTCATTTAACCTTTTTAGACCTCCATTTCCTCATTTAACATATTAGGAGGTTGTACTAGATAGCTGCTAAGGTTCCTCCTAACTGTAAATTTACAGATCTATGATTTGACCAAAGTCACACAGCTAGGTAGTGGTAGAGGGAGGACTAGGGTCTGGGTCTTTTGAGTTCCAGCCCACTAAAAATATCAAGATACAAATAAAGTTGCCATTAAATCATACATTTGGAGCTGGAAGGAACCTTAGAGATCATCTAACCCAATTTCCTTTCATTAAAAATGAGGAAACTGAGGCTTAGATTAAATAATAGCTAATATAGTACTTAGTAAAATTAAATAATGGTAAGATTAAATAATACTAGTGCCTAGTAAGATTAGATAATAGCTAATACATGCTTTTTTGTAAAACACTCAAAAAGATACAAAAAGATAAGCATTACTATCTATATTTTAGATATGAGGAAACTGAGGTTCAGAGATTGAGTAGCAAGCCTGCAATCTCAGAGCTAGTTAATCCATGTCTTCCCAACTTCAAATCTACTTCACTCTGAAGATGCCAAGTTGTTTAAATCACACTAGTAGATAATGGAAACTCTAGGATTGCAATCCATGCCCTCTGACTTGAAATCTAGGACTCTCTATCACACCATGCAGAGCCATAAATTTTACTGCAATATGGGGACTCTTGTGTCTGTATCAAGCTGCCTCTAGTTAGTTACACATGGAACTTTTTTTTTAAGGTACTCAGTGAATGGCATTACAATGTGTTGGTAGCCTGATCTAGCACTTTATGATTTATGTAAGATTTTCTGTGGTTGACAAACATGAATGGAGACAATTCAAAGGAAAATTAAAGAAATATAAAAATGGATGGGATAAATACATGTACACATATATAATAATACATACACATATACATATATGTAACACATATATGGATGTCTGTGCACATAAACACAATCCATCTATCCATCCATCCATCCATCCACCCATCCATCCATACACACAAAGATTAAGAAATGTCACTTGGGGAGAGGGAATAATAGGGTAACTGCAGAGAAAAAAGAGAACAAGACACATTCCTTCCAAAGCATGAATGAAGAAGGCAACTATTTGGCTACCCTGCAGATTGCAAAGGAAAAACCAAAAATCTTTTGGAAAATAATGCTGCCCAATTTTACGCACATCTGGCATGGAACTGACTGTGGTCAAAACAGATTGTGCAAGATAAGCCAAGAAGCAGCTAGAATTAAAGAAAAACAAGGTACTAATGGATAATTAGGGATTCCATATCCAGGTGGGGCAAGATAGGAAGAATCAATTGCTAAGTAGTAATTCACAGATCAATGTGGGAAGGCTTCAAGGAAGTAATAGGAGTTCATTAAACTGTAAAGGATAACTTTGTGACCTAGAACAGAAAGATATTCTTGAAGTGTTATACTTTATAAAGGGACTTGAAGATTAGATGAAAAGAATCAAGGGACTTTTAATAGTAAATGTGCTAGATAGGAGTAAGTTGTGGTATAGCGTCAGGAAATTAAGAGTTGAATTGAATCTTAAAGATATTCTAGCCCAAAGAGCCTGCCTGGAACAGAGTAAGTACTTAATAAATAGGTACTTAATAAAAGCTTGTTGAAATGAATTTGATTTAACAATAAGGAAATGGAGATCCAGAAAGCAGAAGGAACTTAACTAACGTCATATAGATAGAAAGAAGAACATGATGTGAACCCATGTTTTCCAGCTGCAAATCTGACATCCTTTTCATTATATCACATTATCTATTCTATTCTAATTCATTTAAATCATAACTGTCAAGCAGATATAGGAAAACTGTACACATATGTGTGTGTATAAATCTATGTTCTACACATATGTGTGTGTATAAATCTATGTACTACACATGTGTGTATAAATCTATGTACTACACATATGTGTGTGTATAAATCTATGTTCTACACATACGTGTGTGTATAAATCTATGTTCTACACATATGTGTGTGTATAAATCTATGTACTACACA
>CM053770.1:458155542-458253375 GCA_028658325.1 Potorous gilbertii
TGTGTGTATAAATCTATGTTCTACACATATGTGTGTGTATAAATCTATGTTCTACACATGTGTGTGTATAAATCTATGTTCTACACATATGTGTGTGTATAAATCTATGTACTACACATATGTGTGTGTATAAATCTATGTTCTACACATGTGTGTGTATAAATCTATGAGCGTAATTTAACCTGAACCCTACCTACAGTCTTCCTGACAATTCCCATTTAACCTTTTCCCTTCCCTAATAGGTAGTGATTATTCTCCTATTTTCAGTCCTAATGTGAGAAACCCAGTCTCCTTCCCTTAATTCAAACCATTAGATCACTCCTTTCCAGTAGGGTTGGATTGGTCCAATATAGACTCTTTACCCTGGCAGGCAGACATACTGAGTACCCCTGGACTCTGTCATCCTCCCTTGTAGATGAATACATGTGTTGTCTCCCCCAATTACAGTGTGAGCAGGGACCTTTTTCCATTTTTGTATCATTGGGGCTAAGCACAGTGTTTGCCACATAGTAAGTATGCTTTTTCATTCTTTCATTTTTTTTTTCACATACTCTAGATGAGGGAAATAAATGCAAAAAATTTCAACAGAAAAAATAAATATAAATCCTTGGTCAGAGGTTATTGAAACACCTCCAACCCTCCCCCCCAACACTGTCCAAGAGAAATAGGAATTTCTAAAAAATGAATCTCATTGAGGATTAAAAGGGAGAGACATAAAACTTTAGAGGAAATTCACTAATGAACTGAGATTTTTAAAATAACAGAGTGTGGTAGAGTGGAAAGTGTAGGATTTAGAGTAAGAAGACTATAATATAATTCCTTCCTCTGTTCCATATTGTATATCTTTTAAACTCTCTGGACATCAGTTTTCTTACCTGTAAAATTAAGAGAATGTACTAGATGACTTCTCAGGTTCCTCTCAGCTCTGTAACTATGCCCCTGTAGAAAAAAACTCTTTTAAATTGTAACTATCTCAGTTAGTTATCAGGAAAAAAAAGATTGAAGGAGCACAAACCAATAATTTTTAAAAAGCCACAAAACCAAAACAATCATACCAGGAAGGCTAAATATGCAAAAGAAAGGAGGCTTGAAAAAAGTGCTAAAACAAACAAACAAAAAACCAAAAAGTGCTTTTCCAGTTATGTTATATAACAACTCGTAGTGAATATGAACTCTTTCTCTTGTACCTCACCCAACAGATGGTATGGTATGGAACAAACTGAGTCATTTATATGGCATTAGTGTATGTCCTAGAGAGAAGGAAGGTTACAGGCAGGAAGTCTTAAGACCTGGAGGAGACAGAATTATTGTCCTAATAAACCAGGAAATAACTAGAAAGATGTAGTCTAGAGCTGACAGGTCAGAAGCATTAAATGGTATCAAACATGAAAGTCAAGCCTAAACAAGTATCGCTGCAGAATCCAAAGGGGATGAACCCATTGACTTCACGTTCTCTCATCTCACAATCCTTCAATCTGGTTGTGACATCGTTTGACGGAAATTGTTCTGTTCTAGTTGACCTTACCGAAGTCAAAGAATTAATTGTAAAATCCTGAGATATTTTATCAGGATTCGTTCTCCTTGACCTCGCTGTTGCTTATTATTTATGCCTTTAAACTCTCTGGACATGTTTGCTTACCTGTAAAATGTCTCCTTTTTGTGACAATAACCTTCAATGATTCCCTTATTAGCTAAGGAGCCTGGCGATCCCTGAGTTTTCCGTGATAGTGTATGTATGGCTAATGCATTCATGTAATTTTGCTTTTTAAAGGGATGGTCTTTCCCAACCATTAATAGATCCATGTGGCCTGCTTAAGTCACATGGAAACCTGAGTCACATGAGTCTAAGTCGCATGGAACAGAAAGGGTGGAATGGGAAGAGGTAGAGCTAGAGCAGAGCTTGGAGGAAGTTAGAGAACAATCAGAGCTGGGAAAGGCAGCTGGCTAGCCTGAGTGGGAGAGCCTGTTTGTGATTGGTTTAAGAGAGCTGGTTTGTGGGAAGCCTAACAGAGGGAAGCCTTGGGGATGGGGTTGCCTCTGCATTGTTATGTTGTGTATAGATGTCTTTGTTACTATGATGGACTTGACTTTCTGGTTTCTGAATGAATATTTTTGTTCTGTCTTCCATGTGGAGAGTGTGTTGTATTTCACAATTCAGAATTGTGCCAGCATATACATGGCAGCCATAGGCACTGGGAATAATGTGTTGGTGCTATAGTGTATACTCCATATATGATACCCTTTCTGTGAGTGTATCTCAGGGTTCAGGTCCAGGATCTTTTCTTTTCTATCCCTTTTCCCTTTCTTAGTGATCTTATCAGCTTCCATGAATTCAAATATATTAAAATAAAGTATATTTATGTAGTCCAATTCTATACCATCAACTACTCATTAGGCAATTCCAAAAGCTTCTTATTATCTCTATGATCAAATATGGAATTTAAAGCTATTCACAACCATTCCCTTTCCCTTTTTTTTAGTCTTTTAACATATTACTCTCCCACATTTACTCTATGGTATTTCCATATTCCATACCTGCTCTTTCTTCACACATGACATTTCATCTTTCATTTCTGTGCCTTTCAAGTGGCTATCTCTCATGCTTTGAATCTGTTCTCTACTGACTTTCAAGACTTCTTATATTTTAATCAGTCAAGATGCCTACTATGTGCCAGGTACTGTGCTAAATGCTAAGATTTCCTGACTCCTTTAAAGACTCAGCCCAAGTGTTACTTCCTGAAGTAAAAATATACATACAACATTTCTGCTTTTTGCATTTGTATGTAAAATTTTTATGTTTTGATTCATTTTTGTAGAGGAGCCATGCATAGCTCCTTTATATTTCCATTCAATAATTACCAGAGCTCTAATATTGTTTACCCTCTAAAATTTACCCTCTAGTTTATTCCTTTATCTAGAGCTGATAGAGTAACACTGAGGTTCTTTCCACTATTACAATCCATTTCTCCTTGTAATTAACTTAGTTTTTCCTTCTAAGTGTTTAGAAGTTATGCCACATAATGTAATATAACATAATAATAATTACATAATATGTTATATATTACAATAAACTAAAATAAGAGAACTATTTATTGTTTTCTTATGAGTAGAAGATGTTGTAAGAAAAAAAGAAAATTGAAGAAAGGAAGACACATTCAAGGGAAAAGTATGAAGAGATGGAGGAACTTGTTAACATACATAATCAGGTTGCTCAAATGGAATTATATACAAACACAGAAAGAGTAGGAGGAGTAGGAATCACTTGAACTTCATTTTACATAAACTGGAAAAAAAAGAGCTTATACATACAGAGTGTGATATGAAACTAAAATTGGCTCAACAGTGATGTAGAGCTAGGACAGAAAAGGGGGAAAGGAAACCATAAAACTGAGAGGTAGATTTGGGGCAAGATTAGTCATAAGACAAATTGCAAGCTTGAAGTGGTGATAAGTAGAAGAAGGGTAAAAGCTTCTAAAATGAGGAAAGAAGGAAAGGTAATAACTTCAATAAAGAGGGAAAGACAAGTGTAAAGAAGAAAAAGTATGAGATCAATTAGAGGTAAACAATTAACTAACATAACTGGGTCTGAATGGGATGTACTCACCCATAAAAAGGAAGAGGTTAACAGTGGATTAGCACAGTAGTATCAAACTCAAGTAGGAACAAGAATCAGTAGTCTATACATAATTATCCTGGTAGGATATATATTGTTTTAATTTTGAAATATAATATTGTCTGTGCTTCATTGCATTTTTATTCATTTTGTCAAATATTTCCCATTTACATTTAGTCAGGCTACATTCAAGAATATTGTAGGATGCATACCATTCATGGGTCAGATTGTTGACACCTAGATTACAAAGCAAAATCCAACAATATGTTGCTTATAAAAACACATTTGAAACAAAAAAAATTATATAGAATTAAAATAAGTTGGAACAAAACCTATTATGCCTGAAATGTATGCAAAAGCAATTGCAGTAATTATGATTTCAGAAAGCAATAGCAAAAACAGCCAATTGAAAGAGACAAAGAGGAAACTTCTTTGTGCTGAAATAACAGACAAATTTATATCCCTAAAACATGGGTCTGCATATGTCATTTGCCTTCTCCCTTTTGCTTCTAGATAAAACACAAATTGTTTGGAATTTAAAGTTCTTCATAATCTGACTTGAGCCTACTTTTATATTTTTATTGTGACATAGTCCCTTCACACGTTGTGTTCCAACTTAACCGGCCAATTCATACACAATATCACATTGCTCACTTCAGTATCTTTACTCAGGCTATCTGTCCTATGCCTACATGCAGCTTACTCCCCACATCTGTCTCTTAGAATCTCTGGTTCCCTTCAAGTCTCAAATCAAGGGCTACATCTGATAGATTTGCCCTTACTCTTCCAGTTGCTAAGTCCCAATGTACCCAATTTTCCCAGAAACTACATGGTGATTATTTGGGAGCTTATTTTGTATTTTCTGAGTTATACATATATATTGTTTGCCTCAGGCAAACAATATATATGTGAAAGTGTCTGTGGTGTGTGCGTGAGTGTGTGCGTGTGTGTGTGTGTGTGTGTGTGTATGTTTGTGGAGGGGAGGCAGAAAAAGGAGAGAGAGAGGGAGAAGGAAAGAGGTAGAAAGAAAGAGGGAGGAGAGTGTTATATAAGCTCCTAAAGGTAGGAATTATGACATTTTTGTCTTTGCTTCCTTAGTACTTACAACAGAGCTTGACACATGATAAACACTTAAATGTTTGCATAATGAATCAATGAATAGATGATCCTTTAAAAGTTAAGCCTGAATTGGGTGGGGGAAGGGAAGTGTGAAAGCCAAGATCATGCAATCATAAAATTAGAGGTAGAAAGAACTTTAGAGGTTGACTAGTCAAAACCTTTGATTTTCAGATGAGGAACTGAGGCCTAGGAAAGTTAAGTGATTTGGTTATGAACAGATAGGCAGTAAGTAGCAGAGCAATGTCTGAATTTAAATAAATCCAACATTCTGTCCAGTGTGTGATGACAAAAAGAAAACCTTTAGAAATTATAAGCCAGTAAAAGTATCTAGGTTTAGATCAAAGACAATCCCACATAGGGCAGGACTTGAACATTGACAACCACTCACAACTCATAAAAAACCAAAGTGCTAAAAGACTTAGAATAGTCAAATTTCAGGATTTTTTTTTAACGTGGAAAAATAGAATCTAGAAACAATAGACTGGGAGGTTTAATTTAAATCCCTGGAAAATTCTAAAAAAAAACTTTTAAAGAGGTTTTAATTTTTAATATTTTGATTAGATACATCTGATCCAAAAAGGTCAGCCAAGTTTCTCAGAGAATATAGCATGCCAAGCTAATTAGCCTTCTAGTTAGCCTTCAACAGTCACGGCAATCCTTAAGACGAGCCATTAGACTGGGAAAGTTTGAACAAACATAGTAAACAAGGAGTCAAAGTCCAAGATAGTTGGGACTCTTGAGATCTGTTTTTGGTCCTGTGCCACTAATTTTTTTTAATCAATGACTTTCATAAAAAGAGAGCTACTTATCAAATTTCCAGAGAATATGAACCTGGATTGGATGATAGAATCAAGATCCTGTAATATTTTGATAGGCTAAATTTAGTAAAATGAAATGTAATACAATAATGTTTTAAACTTGGATTCAAAGAATCACCTATACAAGTAACAAATGAGGAAGTATGTGAAAAAAATGAGGATTTTTAATATGAATTATATCAATATATAAATCAATAGTCTGACACAGTGCCTACAAAGAGAGAAATGCTGCTGGTTCTTTTGTTATCTTTCACCATACCATACCATACCATATCTTTCACATTAGGTTTTGCTCTGGGCACGTTTTTGGAAGGACTTGAACAAGCTGGAGCATGTTTGATGCAAATGAACAGGACAGCGACATGCAGAGGTATAATATAATCATTAAGGGGTTTTTTGAGGGACATGGGGATGTTTAGTTGAGAAAAAACTTTGAGGAGACCTGATAACTAACTACCTTTACATATTTTTAGGAATATCATGTTCGAGAAACATGTTCTGCTTGGCTCTACAAGGCAAAGCTAAGAGCAATGGTTAGATGCTGAAAAGAGAGATGTTTGTGTACTCTTCTGTAAGAAACAATGGTTGTGAGAATCTCAGAAGAACAAAGGGAAGTTATTTGACTTCCTACAGAGAGACAGAAGGATGAGGAAAAGAATATATATATCTAGAGCATTGTAAATTAAAAAAATAAAAAACAAAACTGAACATTAGGTAATTACAAATAGGGAAGAGATGATGAAACATATATCTATATATTTGTTGAAACAATGGTGGTGCACTTATGGGTATGGAATGCTACATATACTGACAAACACAAATGATGGTGTATTTTGCTGAACTATATATTTTTTAAATTTGTTTCAAGAAAAGGCTTGTGAGTAGAGCAAGAAAAATGTCTATTTAGAAATAAATGTGATGTAAAAATAAAGAACATCAATGCAGCTTCAAGAAAGGAAAAAAATATAGAGGCATGTATGACCTTTATGTACGAAAAAAACTGTACAAAAGTGAAATGAGTTGACTGGGAATAGAAAAGAGTTGCCTTTGTTAGAGATTTTCAAGTGAAAACTTAATGACCACTTTTCAGGAATTGTCTAGAATATATTATTCCTGTTCAGGTATGGATTAGATGAAATGGCCTCTGTGGTCCCTTCCTGTCTTGGAGCTATGTCTCTATGATTCTAATTTTTGAACTTAGTAACCCTAAGGTTGAGGTTAGAATAGTTCTATACTCAGGAGCATTAATGTAGGATTCATAATGTGGCAATGAGAGGGAGAGGAGTCAGATAAATTAATTCAACAAAAAATTATAAGTTACAATAACTTAGGTCCTATTTTAAATAGGGTCCAGGAGAATTCAAGGGGAAAGATCTGAAGAGAAAGAATTCAGGTGGAGAGAAACAGCTACCATAGCACAGACTCAGTCAGTAGAATCATCAAGAAACCATTATTAAGTGTTCATTATAAAAGTTCTAAGGGTGCATAAAACAAAAGGAAATAATCCTTGTCCTCAAGGACCTTGTGATTTCTCTGGGAAAAAATGATAAAAAATACACACGCATGTAATTAAATATAAAAGAAATATTTCTATTTTTGCTTTTTTGGATAGGAGGAGGGACGAGGGGAGACGAGTAGTGAGGGAGGATTTGGAAAGACCTAATGCTGGAGGTGGCGGCACTTGAATTGAGTTTCAAGAGAAGCTAGGAAATTCTGAGAGGTGGAAGTAAGAGAGTGCATTCTCACCATGAGTCATAGCAGACCGCAGATAGAACTTTGTTTACAAAGAACAGAAAATAGGCCAGTATGATGGAGACGTAGAGTTCCAGGAAGGGGAGTAGTATGTAATAGGCCTGGAAAGACAGGCTTGAATGGCAAACTGAAGAGCTTTCTATATTATCCTAGATGGGATGCTGTATCCTCGGAGAATGAATTAATCAGATTTTTATTTTGGTGATTAGACGGAAAAAAGGTATTATGTAGGCTGCACAGGGGATGGAGCTTTGGTCCTCAAGTCCGGAAGACCTGAATTCAAATTTTGCCTCAGACACTTAGCTGTGAGACTCAGGGCAAGTCACTTAACCTCTTTCTGAGTCAGTTTACTCATCTGTAAAATAAGGGTAATAACAGAAACTACTTTCTATAATTGCTGTGAGAATAAAATGAGATACTATTTGGAAAATGATTTGCAAACCTCAATGTGCCATATCAATGCCAGGGTTTTTTTTTTGATGCTTCTGTTGTTGTGATTACAATTATATGGGAGCCGGGAGAGTCTTAATGATTTGGTTTCATTATATTATATATATATATTATAGTTGGATTAGAGAATCACTGACTGATCAGGATACTGAATGCTGGTACTATCCAAGCCTCAAGAGCCTCAGAAATTTGGTGGTGCTCCCCGGGACCCAATACACTTTTATCAGCGACATTTTTCCCCTCATTCTGGCTCTCGTGGTGGCATCACTTCTACTCGGTATTTGAGGTTCCCTCTAAGGCCAGGTAGAAATAGCCCCAAAGGAACAAGTCAGAAATTTCTCAAGGCCAAAATGACAATCCTTGTTATATTCTATAATAACACCCCAAAATAAGTCCTTTTGTATATTTACAAAGAAGCTGGCAATCACCATTACTTATAAGCAACTGCCCTTTAGTACTTATTGGTATTGGGAATAATGACAGTTAGCATTTATCCAGCCATTTGTTTGTAAAGGGATTTATAAACATCTCATTTATAAGTATGATTCTTATATCCACTCTGAGAGGTCAGTGCCATCATTATTCTCATCTAAAAGATGGGTAGCTAGGAAGTGCAATGGCTAGAGTGGTGGGCCTGGAATCAGGAAGACTCCTCTTCCTTAGTTTAAATCTGGCCTCAGATTTATGTGACCCTGGACAAGTCACTTAACTTGGTTTGCCTTAGTTTCTCATCTGTAAAGTGAGCTGGAGAAGGAAATGGCAAATCTTTCTAGTATCTTTGCCAAGAAAACCCCAAATGGGTTCATGACGAGTCAGACATGACTGAAAAATGACTAAACAGCAACGAAGAGATGGAGAAACGAAGGCAGACTGGTTAAGTGACTGGTCCACGGTCACGCAGCCAATACATTTCTTAGGCCTCATCTGAACTCAGATCTTTCTTACTTTAGAACCGCTGTGCCTCTTTGTTGCCTTGGAAGGGCTAGGAAAAGCAAATACTGAAAGTTTTCTCTTACTGACCTGACTCTCTGGATATATTAATGAGAAAATATGGATGAAGGGAACTCAATTCCAATCAGTTGTAGGAAAGACATTGAAAGCTGCTATCATTTCCACCTACTCACCCTCCTCAAAGCCTTCTCCCCATATACCACATACGTCCTGCGCCATTTTGATTCTCCTCTGACCGAGGGTCAGTGTATCAGCAGCTTACTAAAATGCCATGCCAACTCATAATATTCATCACAAATTTATATCTTGTAAGTTATGTGTTTGTTATGAACATGGATGGCCTCATTTTTGTATTTTCATCTCCAGCACCTAGTACAGTACCTGCACATAGCAGGCATTTGGCAAGAGCTGGTTGATTGTTCATTGCAACTTTCCCCACCTTGATGAACACATATTCAGCATTCATCTTCTACTTCCTATCCCAAAACAATTTTCTCTTACTGAACCAATAATTTACCTTTTGAAAGCTTATTTTGTCAATTTAATTCTAATTCAACTATTATTGCTCCTGACAATAATGTCAACATGATTCCCTATCACTGTTTTCCTTACTCTTTTTTCTTTACTCTTGGTTTCCTTTGTACCAAATGGCTTCCTAAGTCTGGTATCTGGTCATTACATTTCTAATGTGGAGTTAGCTGGGATGGAAGTTTCAGAAAGAGAGGAGCTAGCTCTCTCTCCTCTTCTGTAAATTTTAGACTTGATATTGAGACCAAGATGAGGAAATTAGAAAATTAATCTAGAGAATACAATATCCTGTTCAAACTTTTAATTGCTAGAGAAATATTATATATGCATTTGTGTGTATATATATTATAGATATTATCATATATCTTATTATCCTCTTTTTAAAATTTATATAGAAATAGCCAAGGACAAATTGCTGTATCGCTACTATTCCTTTTTGTATTTAACATTCTTCAAATTATTGCACAGGTGTACAGAATGACTGCATTTTGAGACTGAGTTAAGAGTATTCTGCAGAACGCTGAAAATATCTTTGGGATAACTGGGAGCAGACTGAACAACATATGGTTTCTTCTACATCTCTATTATTTCGAAAGCTTCTCCTTCCATCGAGGTTAGAGATTATGAGTATTCATTATGATAAACTACATTAAAACATTGTGCTTATATTTGTATGGATACATATTGTTTCTAGGTTGCTGTCTCTCCTCCTCCATCTTCATCTTCATCTTCCTTTTTATAGATGGAGTTCAGATGGAAATGGTCCATCATCCTCCTGTTATCTTTTATGTTTAATGTTCTGTCAATTAATATAATATTGTACTGTGCATATAATAAACTTTTTAAAAACTAATTATAAGGACTTGAGGCATAATCTCATCTTTTGTAAGTTTATTGAAAGTATCTTTCCAACTTTAGGAGGAGACAGGATGCCAAATAGCTTATCCTGTTCCTTTAATGCGTTGGTCAGTTGATCAGTCAAGTCTAACTTTTCATGATTCCATTATGGGGTTTTCTTGGCAAAAAGAATGGAGTAGTTTGCTATTTTCTTCTCCCAAGGATTAAAACAAAAGGATTAAGTGACCTGCCCAGGGTCACACAGTTAGTAGGTGTCTGAGTCCAGATTTGAACTCAGGTCAGGTGGCCCAGAGCTCTATTTACTGAGCCACCTGTTCCTAAATGATTTTTATTTCTTTTACTAGGTCTCTATATTTGATTGCTTCTCATTCTATTCAGCTTAGAGATTTTGAGAATTTAGTATAGTCACCTACGAAAAATACGGCTCTTAAATTTAAAAGATCAATGTTATGCCTGGAAGAAAGAGGGGAACAGTTTTATCAGTGATAATCCTCCAACACCAGTACAATTCATAAGTAGAGATTTTAGGGGGATTAGATGGGGACATTATTCACAGTGTCAAAATTTATTGTCTGTCAGTCCATGAAAGATGATGATCATTTGGTGCAGAATTATAGATACAGGTAATGCCATGCTAGGTATTTGTAAAGTGCTAAATTTTTCTAGTCAGAAATTTTGAGCTATATAGTTTTGACTGTTTCCTTGCATAATCTATATTGGTCATTTAGTTATTAAGACCTGGCTGCTTTAGGATAATCTTTTTTTAATGAGAAGACTTTTTACATATATCTAGCAAAAATTGATGAGATTCATTGCCTGACACAAAATCAAGGTGTATGAAGATGAAGGGTCCCCCTTACTCAAAGGCTTTTACATGATTTCAGGGACCTTCCCAGTCACTGTGTCCCCATATCACCAACAGCTTTTTTTCAGTCAGCAGCAGCTCTCATATCTTTTTCTTTTCCAACTTCTCACTATCTACCATCTGGGTGGTGGTTGTTTCTCAATGACCCCTTTCCCCAATGACCCTTTTATAATTTGTTATCAATTATCTGGTTCTTATTTACCATCATAAATCCCCTTTTTCCATATATGCAGGCTTTCAACAATCATATAAAAATGTACTAAATCACTCTTAGAGAAATGCAAATGAAAACTTCCCTGTGGTTGCATCTCATACCCATCAGAATGACAAATGCTGGAGGTGTCGTAGGGAAACACACACATTAGTTGGCAGAGTCAGGATCTGGGAGGCGATTTGTAACTATGCTTCCAAATTCACTATGCTGATACCAGTAATACCTACTGATACCACTAGGCAGTATGTAAGTTAAATCAACTCAACAAGTATTTATTACACACTTACTAAGTATCAGACATCTGATAAGTACAGGGGGTACACATGGAAACAAAAAGAAAGATAGCCCTTATCCTCAAAGAGCCTATGTTCTAAAGGTGGAAATAGTACCCATATGGGGGGTGGGGAGGGCATGATGGCAAAGCCTGGAAGTTCAGAAGCAGAGCCAGGAGAGAAATGAAGGATGGCTAGACTAGACCCATGCTCAAAATGAAGGTTCTAGGAGGAACTTACCAATCAGAGAAGAAGGCTTTAAGAGTGACTGGAGAATACTCCACATATAGTGTGACTAGAGAATCAGCAAATTATCAATTCCATTATCCATTGTTCTGGATAATAGACCACAAAGATGCCAAATTATACATTACAAACTTTGGAGACTGGAAGGATGATCACAAATGAAATGGAGAAGTGGGAAAGGGAGGCAAGAGGGATCTGTAATAGTGCTAGTTACTTGAGCAGCCACAGGAAGGAAAAAGTCATCACTTAATCTAGAAGCAGTGGGAAGTTAGGGCAAAGGAAGGGAAAGAAGGTGGGAGAAAGAGAAGCTATATTTTTGTTGATTAAAAAAATAAAAATTTAAAAAGAAAAATAACACTTTTATGTGTGAGCTTTTCCTTAGGTAAAAATCACCAAAATAATTTATAAGTATAATAAATTTTAGAGCTCTTCTGGATTCCATGCCATGTTTCAAGTCATTTCAGAAAATGTTTCATCATTTTTAGTTCACTCATAACCTTATTGGTACCCCAATGTCTCTCTACATTATGATGACTCATCTTCTTAACTAGTCTTGACTCTCAGTGGTTTTTTTTATGAATACTGAAAGCATTCTTACAAGATGAATATTTGCCAAGAAAATACAGGAGTATTCAAAGATTGTTGTGTAAGCACTGTAAAATATTCCAAAGGATGAGTCCCCAAAATGTCTGGGGACATTTTGTATTATCTTCAAAATATTTTAAAGGTGGCCATTTTGAAGGAGATGATGCACATTTGAACAAAGAGCATATATGAAGTTTGCTATAAATACAATCACAGTGATTAATATTCAAGAGAACCTGCTGAGAATTCAGAAGGTCACATAGAAGATAAAAAGAACCAAATGTACCTGAAAGTCATAGGATCATAGAAACTAAAGTTACTCCAGTGGTCTCTAATCATTTTATACTAAGCACCCATATCCGTATTTTTTTCCCTTAGTGGGTGTGCTGTGAAGAGGATATTTTATTTTCTCAATGCAACCCCCTATTGTTATTGCTGTTATGGAAAGGTGGTAGGGGTGGTTAAGTGGTTAGCTTCTATCGGGTTAGGCTATAACTGTCCAGTGCGACTTATGCCTGACTTAGGAGGGGGAGCGTTGTGAGCCTGCACAGCTAAAGGGGAAAGTATAGTTGGACATATTGAGCTATAATGGGTGGAGGAAGGGAAAGCATGATTGCTTTGGAGACAAATCCCATGAATGGCTATTGCAGTAAGGGTGTGATGTGACCCATCTTTCCACCCATTAACTAGTTTATTATGTAGCCTTTGGGTTTCATGGTTCCTTTGAGTTTAGGGCATAATGCTCAGGGGACCCTGACCCCTACTTTGGAGACCACTGATCCAATCCAACTAGATCATTTTATAGATGTAGAAAATGAGGCCCAAGACAAGGGATATATCATTTCTAATGTTACTAGCACTGTTAGTAAGTGGGAGAACCAGAAGTTGCTTCTCAAGAGAAAAATTAGTAAGACTCAGTATTTTCCAGCCCAAGTAGAAGAAAGTTTAAAATGAATTTCATAACTGTTGTTATCAAGCATAAGAGAAAGATCAATTGTTGAATATGTAAAGGAAAACCATCAATTGTTGAATATATAAAGGAAAATGATTAATTATTGAACTGAGGGAAACTGAGGGGATACATGATATCTAAAGATTGGGTTCATATCTCTGATTTCAATTGTGTAGGGAGCTCTCAGTACGGAACTATCCCTCCACGAATGCAGACAAGCAACCTATCTATAGTACAGTCTTAAAGATTTTCCTAGGAGCCCTGGGTGACTGAGTCAAATGAGTGGCTTGACCATGTCGCAGTCAAGACATGGAACTTGGTGTTCTTTCCTGCAAGGATGGCTTGCCAACCACGATGCTGGGATACCTCTCTGTCTGTATTTTAAAGACTCTCCTAAGAGAGGATCTATTAAATCAAATTAACTGGGGTAAATAGTATGATATAGTAGATAAAATACTCTCTTGGAATCAGAAAAATATGGGTTTCAATCCTGCCTCTGACACTTGCCAGCTGTTTGACCATGACTCAGTTACCTTAATCTCTGTAATCCTTAGTTCCTTCTATTGTAAAATGGGGACAATGGTCCCTACCCCACTGGATTGCTATAAGGTATAAAAGGGAGACTCTTTCGAAAGTGTCAACAAACCCAAAAGAACTAGCTGAATGTTAGTTACTATTTAATTTAATTTAATTATTATTAACCAATCAGTTTCTGCAGGAAGATGTACTAGATGATCCATGGAGAGAGATCTATACCAAGACTAAAGTTCTTCAAAAGACCTGTCTACTGTCTACAAATATATTTATATAGGTTAATCTGGGGCCGGTTTTCTTCCCCTGCATAATTGTCATGTGGGATTAGTGCTGTTTTTTCCTCTGTCAAGGTGAAAAACACATCTTCTGAGAAAGATTAGACTCTTATTTCAATTAATGTCCTTTGGATTTGAGTATTAATCTTTATACCTAGTAGAGAGAGTATAATCATTCAAAGGGCCTAGCAGGTGTCCATTTAATTCCTCCTATTTGCTTATAAACAGCATGTGTCACACTGGGATCAAGAGGCCTTTCAAAAATTAAAACCTTCTTGAAAGTAACCTTCCATTAAAATAATTTAAAATAATGTAATATTGGACACAGATAATTAGAACTTTATTGACTATATGCTAAAATCATATTTTCTCATATATCACCTCATGATTATAGAATTGCTATTTTTACCTATATACTTGCATATTGCTCTTAAATGTGTAAATGAAACACTCATTAAATCTGGGAACTAGGAAATTGCATAGTGGGAGAAAAAAATGATCCATTTTAACTCTGGATAAGAGAAACTGCTCTGATGTCCTTTAAAAAAAAAAACTTCTGTTGGCATATATTTCATGTACCATATTGGAACTTTGAAGTTACTAATGATGGGAATTTTAAAAAAAAGGTCACTGTATAAATTGTTACTCTAAACCCAAGGGAAATTTTAAACATAAAACTTTGCATGCAAAATATTCATCTCTTGAAGACACCCCTCACAAAGAACAAGCGGCACAACATTTCAACTTGTGAATTTTATGGTTCTCTAAAAGGCACCTCAATCTCAGCAGGTTCAAAACTTAACCCATTGCCTTCTCCCACAAGATAAGTATCCCCTGCTTATCTTGCTCTGTTGATGGTACTGTGATTTCTCCTGGTCATTCTCAATTCATTACTCCAGAACCATCTTTGTTTTCTTCTCACTGCCCAAATTATCAAGTACCATTGATTCGGCCTCTGCAATGGCTTTTATATTCATCCCCTCTACCACTGACCCCACTGCAGCTATGCTAGGCTATACCTATACTAGGCCAACTTATCATTCCTCTGACATAGACTATTACAATTGCCTCTGAACCAGTCTCCCTGCATCCAGTCCAGCCTTTCTCTAATCCGTCCTTCAATATGCTCCCAGAATAATCTTCCTAAGGAACCACTATGATTACTCAGAAACAATCTGATTATCGAAAAAAGTATAAGCACCTATGCTGGTTTCCCCTATTAGAATAGAATCCTCCTTGAAGACAGGGACTCTCTTTTTCCATTTGTATCCTCCGTGATTAGCACAGTGCCTGACACTGTGCTTATTAGTGCTTAATAAATGTGTAGTGGCTAACTTATTAAGGAGAAAAAATATTGAAATAAATTTGGATGGTGGCCAACCATACTGATTTATTTTTAGAGTTCATCATTTACTTTAAAATAGCTACCATTTTCCTCCAGTCTTTTCTTCAACAGGCTAGACCTTTCCAATTCCTTTAACAAATCTTCATACGCCATGAAACTTTCCTTTCTTAGTTCCCTCTTCCAATTTATCAAGACTTTGTTTTGATTTTTTTAATGTACTGCCCAGAACTAAGGACAATAAACCACAACCTTGGGCAAATAACTAAATAGCCTTGTCTCAGTTCGGTTATTTGTAAAATGAGGGGATGGGAATAGAAACCTCTGAATTTCCCTCAATTTCTTCATCTCAGTGTTATAAGGACAAAATGGGATATTTGTAAAGTATTTTGTAAATTTTCAAGCACTCCATGAATACTAGATGGTGATGATGATGATCTCTATCATCCTATTGGGTTGACAGGGCAAAGTACAGAAAGTCTATCATCTCCGTATTGTTGCTGTCACAACTATTGCTTCCATCATAGTCATGCCATCACATCATTACCATATTCTATGGCATTCCTTCTTCTCAAGCTAATTCTACTAATAGTTTACACATATTTCTGGGCAACCTGTTTTCCCCTTCAATTCTCTAAGCCTCTGTTAAGTAGGAGTCCTATTTCTTGGAACCCTATATCCATCCTACAGCACCTTGAGTCCTGCGCCACTTGCCCAGCAAAGCCATTTGGTCCCACATTCTTGAAGCTGCTGTCATTGAATGAGACTTAAAACCATAGCACCACAGCACAAGAACAGCAACATGGGCACCATCCACAAAACCCAGGGACTCTACCTGTAAAACAGAAGCTCCACTGTGAAGGAACTGCAGGCCACTTTCAGCTGAGTCGATTCCCCCGGTGGCTAAAATGGGAAATCCGGGCAAGGCTCGGGCAATGGCTGTTACCGCTCGCAAGGCTATGGGTCTAATTGCAGTCCCTATGGGAAGGAAGAATTACCAAGGGTTAGTACAGTGAGCATTTTTACATATTGCTTCAGGATGATTATCATGTGATGGCAGTGTTGTACTAGACAAAATTCAAATGTGGGTTATCTGTATTTAAAACATACATATATATGCATATTATCTGAATATTCCTATGTTTCCAAGTATGTTAATTTGTAAATGGATGTGGATCTATTTTTAACGAAGTTGACGCTATTATTATTGCATGGAGGAGTGTTATGCAAGTGGGTGTAATAACCCTGAAACTGCAGCTTGAAACATTTCCCTCTTGCATTTGAGATATAGTAATGTGTAAGAAACTGGATGGAACATTTAAGCATCTGTTTAAAAAAGAACAAGGAACAGCAGATTTAGAAAAAGAAAACAATTACATACAGTACATAAATAGACACACAGCTCTGTTATGTTTCCACAAAGTATAAGGCAGCTGGTGTGAATAGGGATATTGTGCAAACAAACAAGGTGCTGATGGACTTACACATTCCATATTGCTTTTTACATCTATTTCTCATAGCCTGATTAAAGATAGTAGTCTGATCTCTTTTTTCCTATATTAAGGAAGTTAGGTGAAATTTTGTGACCTAAAAAGTGCATCTCCTACAACTCTGTAAAGTGGCTCTCAAGGTATCTCTAGGGCTTAGCACATTGTCCATAGTAGATGCTTAATAAATGCTTGCTGTCATTTTACAGATGAGGAAACTGGGGCTCTAAGTAACTTCTTGGAGATTAAGTATCATTCATTCAAAGCCAAGTTCCACCCTGGTCTAAGCCTATTTACTCTGTAAAGAGTATACATTTTTTTCAAGTCATTTTATGAATACTCATTGGTACAGTAAAGAATTTCTGGCCTCCAAACAGTTAATATATTTTCTAAACATGCTCTTACAATAAAGGGAAACTTGTAGGTTATAAGGTATAGATGACTACTACTTGGTATTTGTGTACTCCAATAAACCAGGGGCCTTTATTAAGATACCTAATTAAAATTAAAAATAGTTTAAATCATTCAGTCCAATAATCTAATACTGACTCAAACCTGAGCTTCCTGTACACATGAGGAAACATGTTGGCAGTCTAATTAAGTCACATATGTTCTGTATTTTTTAACCATCTCTACTTCCAACCACTGTGGCTATTATCGATATTTTTTTGTATTCTTCCACTGGATGTAGGACTCTAATGGACACAGAACTCACTTGAAAATCAGTTCCTTCCTTTCCCTTAACATTTATTTAGCTAAAACTGAATCTTTATTTTCCATATGTTTGTACTTAGCACAAAGAAAATTTCTAAAATGCTATTAGTGTATGTTGACTGCAAGAAATACAAACAGCATTTAAGCAACCCAGGATCTATTAGTTGGTAATAACCATGAATAATAACACATATTCCATAGCACTAAATGATAGCTACTCAGTGAATTCAATGTAAAAGGTGAATATGGGAAAAATGACAAAAAGTATTTCGGAAAATATGGCACAGAAACAAGAAATGAAATAAGCCAAAAGCCTATAGACAACATAGAAGCCTTGCATTTTTGTCACAAATATTTTTTTCAAGAAGAGAATTAGGAAGCACTGGACAAGGGGAGCTTCAAATAATAAGCAAAACTGATTTTATCATAATAGACAGGAAATGGCCAGTTACAGATATGATTACATTAAGAGGAAAATAAGAATAAGGGGAGGGCAGCTAGGTGACAAAGAGGGTAGAGAAGCAGGCCTGGAGTCAGGAAGACTCATCTTCCCAAGTTCAAACCTGGTCTCAGACCCTTTGTGTACCTATGTGACTCTAGGCAGATAGGCATAACTCTGTTGACCTCATGTGTAAAATAAGCTAGAGAAGAAAATGGTAAACCACTTCAATAGTTTTGCCAAGAAAACCCCAAATGGGGTTATGAAGAGTCAGAACTAACTGAAAAATGACTGAACCAGAACAATAAGCGATTGATTTCGGAATCATCTGTCTGAGATCAGTAAGACCACTGACTTGTTAGAGTCAATATTTCAACCAATACAAAACTGGAAAAACAAAAATAAGAGGACATGATATGTAGTTAAGATGATTCCAACCTGACTTACAAAGGCTAGTTAAAGAAAAACAGAAACAGATAATTGTTAATTGAATAGCCATCAGATACTATTTTTAATTGAAATTTAAGGCATTTGTTATATTAAGGAGGCCAAAAGAGTCTAGAAACCACTTTAGCCATCAAAGGCTTGATCTCTTTGAAAAGCAGAGATCAGAAAAGAAATATGGCATCTCATAGTAACACTGGTTTTGACTATAAAGTCATGTGAAGTACTACAGAGGAATATGGTAGAAGATTTAGAGTAGTATTGCCTAATAAAACAGTTAAAATAACAGAGGAAAAAGTAATTAGAGAACATTTTGGTATGGGTGTGATTAATGCAGATTATCATAAGAACACTGAAAGATGAAGCTGGATGGTCAATGATAAAGCACATTTATATATATATATATATATATATATATATATATATATATATATATTTGATAGAGATAGACAAATAATAGATAAAAATGGTAAAGAACTATCAAGATTTCTACAAAATTTTACACCTATAATGGTAGAGCTACTACATTTGTACTCTAACACTGAAGTCTCTGGTAAGTTGCCTGAGAAACAGAAATGGAAAGGAAGAAAGCAAAAACTGGAACAACTAGACAAGATCCTATTTATCTATACTGAAGGCAATTTGAAGGACAGATCTTCAAGATATTTGAAAGAGAAGATGATACAAAATTATTGAGAAAGATGGCTGTTATTACTAAAAAATATAATTAGAAAAACTAATAATTACTGACCCTTTTGTCCATTTCCTTACCTCTGTAAAATCTTATGATGATAATTTGCACACATATTTAAGGCACTTGATGAAAATATGAGGACAGGACATGTAGGCTTTTGTAACATATTGATAGCCAACCAACCCCATCTTTTTAGTCACAAAATTGGCTGAGGTTAACAGAATGTGAAAGTTCACATTGAAGATATTATTTGTTCACTATGTTAAAAAATAAATTTGGTAGAGGAAAATAACGCTTTAAAGTTCTCCTCCATCTTGCATGTATGTATTAAGAGCTCAAAAAAAGAAATCAAACCAAAAAACCAATCCATACCCAGCAAACTGGCAAAAAAGACAAAAGTAGAGAAAGTCAGTGTTGGAGGGGCTGTGGGAATATAGAGACTTTAATACATTATTGGTAGAAATGTAAAGCAATTTATAATTGTAGCAATAAAGTGACTAAATGTATACACACACACACACACACATACACACAAACAAGGGACTCCACTACTAGACATATAACGTAAGGATGTCATTGATGCAAAGAAATTTCCATATACACCAAAATATTTATAGCTGTATTTTTTGTCACTGTAGCAAAGAACTGGAAATAAAAGACTATTAAAATGAGAATACCTAATAAATTATAATACAAATATAATGAAGTGTTACTATCCTGTAAAAAATGATGAATATCATCAATGTATAAAAGCATGGACAGACTTACATAGTGAAGTAAGAAGCAGAGTCAAGAAAATAATATATGCCATGATGAGAAGAAATCACCTTAAAACAATCAAAAGTAAGAGTTGTAAAATTACAAAGAACAAACATGGCTCCAAAGGAGAGAAATGCAGAAGTGTCAGGTCTACTTGTGTGGAAGATTACATTTGTTTTCAGATGTTTTCAGTATAACGATTGGTCTTGCTGAATTTTCATCTTTCTTTTCCTTTAAAAATATTCTTTGTTATTTGGGAAGGTTCACTGGGAGAAAGTGTGGAGGATAGCAGAAAATAATTTATATGGTATAGAAACCTTATTTTTTTTTTTAAAATCATAACATTTCTTAATGGAAAGTAATAGTTTACACTATTCTGATAATTAATCATCAAGTGAACCATAAAATACTCACCAAAAGCATTTGATATGTTTTTAAATGCATGTCGAGAAGAGAATCCAAATGGAGGACAGATCCCCTATAAATGGCAAAGGTCCGCAAATGATGGAATGTAAGTTCCTCGAGGCAGTGACTATTCAATTGTTGTCTATCTCACCAATTCCTAGTTCAGTGTTTCACACTTAACTACGTGCCTAATAGATACTTGTTGATTTATTGATTGCAGATGATATTAACCTGACTGCATCAGTGTTAAGGGCTTCCTAATGGACTTTCATAATCATTCAAAATCATTTGGTCTAACTATCCACACAGGAAAAGCTAACTGGTCAAAGAAAGCCCATTTTCAGTGTTATGATAAGGAGATGAAGCAATGATCCATAGGATTGGTTCATTAGTACATTTATCTTGGACATGCATAGCAAGTCGACAAAATCTGGGCCAAGAGGTGAATAAGAGGAATATTGAATTTGAAAAATACCACAGTACTTTCAGTGACACCAAAATTCTTGGGGAAAATCCCAACATTTTAAGCATCAATATCCTGTTAGTGGTGTTATATGGCATTCAGTCATGCAATATGGGTTTCCTACAAATCAAAATTATGAGTAACCAAAGTCTGCCTAATAAATGTGTACAGTTAGCTGCATAAAGTCACCAAAATTTAACTATTTACAAAAGTAGAATAAAGGAGATTATCAAAGCAATATATAACAGGAAAAGGCAACTGTTCGAGTGATGCAGAGAGAATAAGAAAAAAGAGATGAATAATCCATGGAATGTACTGGTACCTATGTGATATCAACAGATATAGAAGTAAATTCCTCCAGTATATTGGGTAGACTTCTCTGGAGAATTTATGGGAAAACATGAATAGGAACTGGAAGGAGTTGCACAACTGGAGGGTGTATTTATATTAATAAGTTCAAAATGTTATAAATTTAAAACATGTAAGGCTTACAATATGTTTTTCTAATACCACATTTCATCACATAATTGTCACAGATTTATGCCATATTTTTTTTTGCTAAAAAATGTGGTATGACCATGATGTGAAGCTTTAAAACAATTGTGCCATATTACTTAAAAATCATCATTACTAAGCAAGCTTTGGTACAAGATTAGGATGCATGGAACACTTGTGAATATACGTTAAAATTGAATACTGAGAGAATTCTAGGCTCACAATGTGTGAGAGGTAAATGTGTATCCATATGCCACTGGTGTATACATTGCTGCTGTGTTTACCTTTCAAGCAGCGTGATGAACATAGTAACTATACCATGTGACGATTACTTGATGAAAAGCTATAAACTAAATCTTTGGACTGAAAAAACAGGGTGTGACAATTATGCAATGGCAAAGATGATGTGGTAAAATACGATACAAAGTTTTTGACTCAGGTAGAGTATTGACAGCAGCTAGGTGGATGGAGTATTAGACTTGGAGTCAGAAAGACTTATCTTCCTGAGTTCAAATTTGGCCTCAAACACTTACTAGCTATGGGCAAGTTACTTAGACTCTGTTTGCCTCACTTTCCTCATCTGTAAAATGAGCTGGAGAAGGGAGTGACAAGCTACTCAGAAACTTTGCCAACAAAACCCCAGATGAAGTCACAAAGAGTCGGACATGACTGAACAACAAAAAGTATTAACATCCATCCTCATTTTATAGATGATGAATTCCATACTCTCATCATCATACTCTCAATTCGATGTTTAAGATCCAAGATATTACAATGGGACCAAAGTGGCACTTAAAGCTCAATTATGAGGCTTTGCTTCAGAATATCTGTGAGTGCTTTCTTTTCTTTTCCTTATTATGTCAAGCATACAGACGCATCAACCAATTTAGCTTAGTAAATAAGGGCTAAGTGAAATTGTTGGCACATTAAATAAAGGACATTTAAAATCCTAGAGCAGAAAAATATGTAAATGGAAAGGATATTGTTTTAAACCAAACCTGCAATTTAAATATTCTATAGACATTTAGTGATTCATGCTTATTACTACTGACATTGTCAACCCATATAAGAAGGGGCTTACTTATATAAATATGTACTTTACAATAACAAGAGTATTGTGATTTTTTTCTTATTTAACTGACCCCCGAGAATAAAGGAAATATGAGCTAAGGAGTTTAATAATTTATTTCTAACTGCACTATTAGAAGACTATCATTAACACTAAGGGGTAAAATTTCAAAGTGGTACACAGGGATTTAGCTGCACATTCCAATTGATATTAATGGACATCAAATGGCAAAATCCCTGAACACAGCTTTGAAAATTTAACCAGTTTTCTTGAAAGGGCAATAGTACTACACAGGTGTTAAAAAAAATAACACCGGTATACTCTAAATGTCATTTGAAGATGTTCAATTAGGCCAATAAGACATTTTCTGTTACATGATTTTCTTCCCTTTCTTAAACTTTTTCAGTTCATGTAATGAAAAAGAAAAAAAAAACCTCCACAGCAATAAAGGTGTCTTTCCTTACATTAAGAGTAATTACATTCTTGGAGAAAATGTGGCTTAAAAATGAAATAATGGGTCCTATTGTCGTGATGCAATAGTAAATTCTGTTTTTATTTCCATTATAAACCCTATTTCATTGGATTTCTTTAGAATTCAGTTGATTTAATGTGAAATTTAGTCTACCTGTTCTTAGCTTTGTTATGTAATGGGTTTTGAAAATGACTTTCATCTACCATGAAGGGTTTCTGGAAAGGAATTGAAGGTATAGAAAAGTATCTGCCTAAATTGTTATATTTGAAATTCATTTCAGGGCAAAGTGATAGGAAAGAAAGGGAAAAAAGCAAAATGTCCAACAAAGAAATAAAACTTCTGGCTAAAGTAAAATATATCAATACTGACTAGGGTTGTATTGTCAATTAAAATGCATGAACGATGGGAGGCATGTGCTTATGTTTATGTGTGTCGTGACAAAACTTTAAAACAATGATTCTACTGATGACATAATAGGTACTTCTACTAATAACCTGATTGGTTTTTAGAATAGAGGCAGGTAAGGCAGGAATATATTTGACAGACTAATGAGCTACGAATTTTGACCCAATTATTTCTAGAAAAAAATAAACTAAAAGTTGTATTAGTAGAATTTAACTAACAGGCAACATAACAAATTAATCTAAGGCATGTCTGTGTAATGACCAGATTGAATCAGAATAATAACATCCAATTAGATCCATTTAACACCTGAATGTGATATCCTTCAGGGAAAGTTAGAATATTCTTGAGCCCACAGACCATAACAACAAAATCTATGGTTTAGAAGGGGAATAAACTTGGAATTTTGTTTCTTCCATTTGATGGTTGCTAGGCATGCTGGTTTTTGCTAGCCTTGTCTGTCCTATGCAGACAAGAGAAAATAACTATCCAATTAGAAATTGGGCTGTATCCAAGGTGCCTGCCCTACAAACGCAACCTAAAATGAAAAGCTGACCTCTGAATTCACAGTTCTTCCTTGATATACTGTAGATAACATTTTAATTGCCTTGTGTCATGCAAAACTATTTTAGAATGTTAAAAAAAATCTCCTAATTCTAGAAACTATTTTCTCAGGAAACTATATTGTTCCAATTAAAAACTTAAGGGCATGACTACATTTTAACATTTCATTATTGTCAATATAATGTCAATTTGGCTTTTTAGGCTTTACCTAGGGATAATATTTAATGTCAATATCTAAATCAGAAAGAATATGAGGTATGTCAAGGCTGGAACTATCATTTTATATCTCCAAAGTTAATAAATACTCTTAGAATGAAGGAATGAAAAAAAACTACTAATATGGCTGTATGCTTTCCTTATTCCTTTTTCTCATTTAACACCACTTATCCAGCAGTTTCAAGTTTGGGATGAGAATAGTCTACTAGATTTCCAAGGCAAGAACCTGCAGAAAAGATATCAATGCTTCTAAGAATCCAGTTCCCTAAGAATCAAAAGCTCTAAATACTAAACAAAATGTAAGAATGGTCACAGTTTTCTTACAAAAAACAATCTAAAACCTAATGATAATGGTGAAAGGGAGGTAGACTATTATTTTGCATGACTAAATTATGTTCAGATATAAAAGAAGATTTTCATGGACAAAATAGTTAATGTAGAACATAAGCCAATTTTGGGTAACAAGAAGTCTGAATAATTGAGCTTTAGTTCTATTTATTTTGGCCATATCATTTGACTCTTAGGACTGCTACTATTGTGCAATTAATTGCTAGAACTAAGTCCACAATAAACTCCCTGGTAATAGCTATAGCTGGCAATAAAACAGAAATTGGGTTATAATCCTCACTTGTGTTCACTGTGTATACAAAAGGAAAATGTCGTTTTAATTTGCTTACATTAATTATAAAACAATGAATTAAGTGAATAATAAATTCATTAGAATGTGAACTGTGGAATATATAACTGTTCTATTGTAGATTTAATGTTACAGAGAAGAAAGTATAAATGGTAATAAACCAGAAATTTCAAAGATTTAGATGAACAGAATGCAATATTAAAGAGAGCCCCAAATTACATGTAATATATGTATATTTTAACAAAGCAAACAAATAATGTAAGAGATGGAGCTATTATACTGATAACTACGTTGGAATCAAGGCTCTTTTGAGGATGCCTTTTCACATACTGATTCATAAATAATAACTATAGCAGCTCCCATTTAGGTCACATTTTATGATTTGAAAGTGCATCACGTCAGTTATAGCTTTCAGTTTTAATTAAAGTAAGCATGAGGTCATTATAACAATACCTAACATTTGTGTTACATCTTGAGGTATGCAAAGCACATGTTATCTCATTAGTTACTGAAAACAACTCTGTGAGATAGGTGCTGTTATCACTCTCACTTCAGAGGTCAGCAAACTGAGCCAGAGAGAGGTTAAGTGATGAGTTTTGAGGTGTTTTGAGGCAGGATTTGAATGTAGGTCTTCTTGACCTCCAATCCAGGGTTCACTCTCTCAGGTTGAGCTTTGTCCTTCGTTCATGAAGGGAGATGATGACATGACTTGCAATTAACTTCGATTTGAGTGAGGGAGGCATGTGCAAAGTCGCCAGCCTCACTTTCTCCTCCAGAGTCATCTGGGTCCAGGGGCCAGATATTGATCAGGATGAGTGGACATGGTGGCCCAGGATGCAATGGGAGACCCTGGCCTCTACCATGGCACCTCGCTACCTGAGTCCATGTGAGAAAATTAGTTTACTTTCCCTACAAAAATTGAAGTTCAAAGTTTATCCAGAATTTTATCTACCCTGGGAAGTAACAAGAGATAATAGGTGATAGATTAATAACTAACATTTATATAGCACATATGATGGGCCAGGCACTTTACAGTTACTTCAGTTGGTCCTTACAACAACTCTGGAACATAGGTACAATTCTTATTCTCATTTTACAGATGAGAAAACTGAAAGAAACAGAAGTTAGAGTAGAAAATGCACTGGGCTTGGAGCCAGGAAGGATGAAGTTTTGAGTTTTATCTACCTTTAAAGCTGTGGGACCACAGGCAAATCACTTAACCTTGCTAAACCTATTTCTTCATCTGAAAGAGGGAGATTATATGGTCATCTCAGAACTGTCATAAGGTTCTAACAAGATAACATGTGAAATGCTTTGCCAACTTTAAAGTGCTATATAAATGTCATTATTCATACATAAACAACATACATCAACAGCATATAAACAGCTGACCTTGAAGTCAGAAAATCCCTTGTCTGACACATGTTTTTGCTGTGTGACCCTGTCACTTATGCCAGTCCCAACTCCAGTGCCATGAACTGAGATAATAAAGATTAGAGGTTGGGATAGGGAATAGAAGATGGCATAGGAAAAACAAATGGAATAAATTTTTTTTTCCCTCCCATTTTTCAAGATATTATTTTTTCTCCAAAAATAAAGGGAAAAATCTTTAAAAATGATCTCATAAAAAATTCCCCTAAATTCTTAAAGCATTTGTTCTTCTGCCTTTTCATATCTGTCAGTTAAAATCTCCTTGTTTTCTACATTTATGTAGTATAAATGCACATATGTGTATACACACACACACACACACACACACACACACACACACTCCAATACTCCTATGTCTATAAATACATATAAACAAATTAAATCTGTGATCTCAATTCGTGGACATTACCTCTAAGGATACAAACTGCAGCCCAATTGTACTGGCCAGTCCTGTGCCATTCTTGTCCAAGTTCTCCCATGAACACAACCTTAGTGGTATGGATAACCTGGAGGCCTTTCTTATGTCTCTTGAGATAAGAAGGAGTAAGTGGGTTGTCCATCACTTATCCCTCATCTTGACATAGTGACCAGATTATATATATTTTTGATGGCATTGTGGACATGGGTTCTTTGCATAATTAATTCCATGCTAAGAACTTGCTACGGAATGCTCTTGCCTACTGTTCTGTGGGTGACTGTTTTGTATTCAGTAGGTGACCTGAATTTAAGTAAATTTTAAAAAATATGTTTATGAGGCAGGACATATTCTCTGCATATTATATATCTTATTAAGACTCTCTGAATTTTAAAACAAGATCTATAACGTTCAGGGTAAACAGGGTAAGATATTGGTTTTTTTCAAAGGATACTACCAGATGCTTCTAACATTAGGGGAAGGGAAAATGACAAAGAAAACATCCTACTATGTTGTAAAGATATTATCAGAGATTGACAGAATGCTCTGAATTTCAATGTTTATGTGGACCTTTGTTTGGGGAAATCAGATGCAGATTTTCTTTTGCTTAGGAGAACTGATTGAAGAAGGACATGCTAACAGTAAAAACAGGAGAATTATTAGGCATTTACATTAATAATAACTGATTCATACAACACTTTACTTGCATTATTGCAACCGAACCTGGGAGGTAGCTATTATAGGTATTAAAACCCTACTTTACAACTGAGAAAACTGTGGCTTACTCATAGATACACTGTTAATGTCACAGAAGGGATTTCAAGTCAGGTCTACCTGATTTCAAGCCAAGAACTGAAGGACTGTATATTCAGACAATAGCAGTAGAGTTGGTCAGAGAACAACACACAAGCCAGGCTTGTAAATAATACTTGAGATATATGGTGGATAAAATGGTAGAGGAAGTCCCAACTTTAAATAGGAAGGATAGATAAGAACTCAGATTTAATGATAATTAAATTATACTTGATTCATCTTAGTCATTTGCTCCCTATTGTATATCATATATTTTGAAATAAGGATTAGTGTTCATTCAAGATAGAGACTTTAATTTTTTTAAATTAAATTTCTATAGAAAAACAAAAAAAGTATTATATATTTTTGACCTTCTCAGTTGTCTATATCTCTAGTTAGCATAATTAGAAGGTCAGACTAACCTAGAGAAGTGTTACTGGGTGGTAGCCCAAAGTGTACATCTGTTGTTTAAGAGGAACAAATCCAGCACATAGAACTTAGCTTTTTATACAAGTTCATCTGATTCTGTGAAATAAATATCACACTTCTTTCCTACCAAATGAATGGATTGGACTCTTTGTGGATAACAGAATGCTAGACCTGGAGTTAGAAAGGTGGCTTCAAAAACTTACTAGTTGTGCTATCCTGAGCAAGTCACTTAATTTTTGTTGGTTTCAGTTTCCTTATCTGCAAAATGGGGTTAACTATAGCATTCCCTCCTAGAGTTGCTATGAGGATTGTATGAGATGATATCTGTAAAGTGTTTTATAAAACTTAAAGCATTATATACAAGCTATCTATCCATCAGTAAGATTATTGCTCTCCATTTGAGTATGGCAAAAGTGTTGGACTTGATATCAAGAAATCTGAATTGAAATCCTTTCTTTGACATTTGCTAGTTGTGATGCTATGGGTAAGTGATATCTCTGAGCCCTAGTATCATCCTCTATAAAATGGGGAGGATGATACTTAAGAGTTATTCTGAGGGTAAAAGGAGATGATGTTTGGAAGGTGTTTCATAAACTTTAAATGATGAACATATACAAATGTCTATTTTCATTATCACTATTCTAGGATGACTTTTCCATGGATAGCAAAGTAAGTTGTTAAACAGTCTCTGTAAAACCACATTAAAGGCACGTTAAATGGCAAATTCTACAATCTGAGTGACAAGGGAGTAAATCAGGAAAACCTATAAAAAGAGGCTTAAACTCTTGTAAGGTCTGCAACTAAGTATAATGGGGATTGGGGGGGATGAGTCCATAATCTGAATATAACATTAATGATGCTAATCATAACTAGTATTTTATTTTCATGGGACATTAATATTTGCAAAGCACTTTTCTCAAGTAATATCATTGTTTTATTTCTCCCTATAAAAGGTATATTATGTGAAGTTTTTCAAAACTTTTAAAATTTTTTTGTATTTGAGAGTGTGGAAAATTAATCTCTGAACACTTCTAAAATTATGTTTCTTCCAGTCCAGAATTATATTACATTAAACCAGTCTTGTTTGTCTCACAGGGTACACTTCAGATTAATAGAGGGAAGCTCTCAATTTTGGCTTGATCTGAGGAAAATATTCCTAATAATTAAATTTATCCAAAATTGAAATGGGTTGCCTTGAGTGATCCTTCTAAAAGGTCTTAGAGCAAAGATTGATGACTTCTTGTTACTGATGATGTAGAAAAGATTTCTGTTCAAGAAAATGTGGGACTGAATGACTTCTGAGGTTCTTTCCAGTTGTTAAGATTTTGTAATTCTGCTTCAATAAGCCCAGCTCCTGTCCCTGATTTTATCTTTATTAAAACTCTTAGAACTTACTCACATAGTACTTTAGTACTGAGATAATAGATTCCTACTAAGGTTGCTGCACTGTCATCACGGATGAGACTAGATCACTATAAAAACACCAAAAGCTGTGATTTCATGTTTCCCAGTTTTATTTTCTCCTCACATATTTTTTCAGTGTTTAGTCATCCTTCTTCCTTTTCCATAATATTTTTCAAATGAACTTGTACTCTAAATCTTTATTGCCCTGGAACATCATATCTCTCTGTTCAGTGAAAAGACTAAATTTTTGTTGCTTGGGTCAGTTTCACAGCCATTTTGGCTTTCTTATGGTAGTAACTGTTTTATATTTGATATTTTCTATGAAATAGTGTTAAAGCTTTTACTTTCATTCATCTCACTTTTCAGAGACTATTATTCAGCTATTTTTTGGTCATGTCTGACTCTTTGCAACCCCTTTTGGGGCTTTCTTGGCAAAGATAATGGGATGATTTGCCATTTCCTTCTCCAGCTCATTTTACAAATGAAGGAACTGAGGCATGCAGGTTTAAGTGTCTTACAGCATTAAGTGTTTGGGGCCAAATGTGAAGTCAGGAAGGTAAGGTTTCCTGACTCCAAGACCAACACTCTATCCACTGCAGCTGTTTAGAGTATATTTAAACAGTTTGGATTGGTGCTGTGATAAATGCATGCAATGTTTTCACATGTATACTTTTTCTCTTAATGTGATATTGGACTTTGTTCGAACAAGTGGAAAAACTACTGAAACAACTCCCTATTGCCAGTTTTTTTTTCCTGTTAGTTAGATTCTATATAGGGTTTTTGGTTTGTTTTTAATGAAGTTATTCTTTGCTCATTAAGTATAACTCCTTCTAGCTCATCTTGAAGTACTAATGATATGCAAACAAGAGGCTCAAAGGCCTTTGATTTTAGATCCTAAAAACATAATCCTATGTTTCCCAACATAGTTTTTCTCTCATGTTCTGGGATCACTTTCATGCTGAAGTCATTGAATAGCAAAGCCTAGCTTGATTTTATTTGGAACATTTCATCCAACTTTTCATAGAATTTCTCTCTCTTCATCTTCTGCTATAATGTCAATATTTTATCACATTGAACTCAATCATTTTTTTGATGGTATATTACTTTTATTCACTGTGAGCTCTATAAGGTGATGATAAGGTTCCCCATAGCATGCTTTTTCTTGTTGCCTTTAAATGCATTAATGAAACTGATCATGCCAGTTCCTGTGTTTCCCTTTCCTGGGAGACCTTTCTTTCCATTTCACTGTGACTTATTCATGTTTTTTTAATTCATAATGAAAACAACAAAACTGATATGGTTTACTTCTAATAGACCATTCATTGGCCATTAGACAGATCTTACATTAGATCTACCCACATCTAAATCAAAATTTCTAATTTCTACTACCCCAAAATGTTGCATAGTCTTTAATATCTTGATGGATCTGTATGCTCATCAATGTGGATACTCCTTCCAATGGAGCAGACCAATTCCCATCGTTACCTTCTCAGTCAGCAATAACAAAAGTGCCCAAGTCCCAGGAATTATTCTACTGTATTCTCAAGATTAGAATAGATATTGAGAATTATGTTCAATTGAGGAGCTAGGTGGTGCAGTGGATAGAGTACCAGGCCTGGAGTCTGGAACACTCATTCATCTTCCTAAGTTCAAATATGGCCTTAGATACTTACTCGTTGTGTGACCCTGGACAAGTCACTTAACCCTATGTGCCTTGGTTTTCTCACCTGTAAAATGGTCTGTAGAAGGAAGTGGCAAGCTATTCCAACCCCAAATGGGGTCATAAACAACTGAACAACAAAAATTGATGTTCAGTTCTGTACGGGGCACTTTAAACAGACATTAATCAACTAATGTTAGTTGGTTAGTTAATTAGTTGGACCATGATGGTTCTGTAAATATGATGAGACAAGAAATGGCTGCAGAATTGAATGTGTTGAGCTTGAAAAATATTCAGAATAAAGAAAACAGCAGTCCTCACATCTCTCTATGACTGCCATATAGATGAGGAAACACATTGTTCTTCAGAAGACAAAAACATTTGTGGAGGTTTTGGGTCAGTATTAAAAATAGTAGTTATAAGTATAATGACAAATTGAGCTGCTTTCATAAACTCCAAGTCAGTTCTTTTTCACTGAAAATATTTGAGTAAAGCTTCCATGATTATGTCAAGAATACTGTGGAAAGGTTTTGTGCTCTGTACAGAGGAAGCCAAATCTTTATGACTTCTTCATCTATTTCTAGTAAAATCAGGTATGTAGTCATGGCTTATAGGTTTGGATGACATGGTTCCTGTGGCCCTTCTAACTCTAAAATCTGGTGATTGTCACATTCATTTGATAACTATATATCCTATTGAAGATTTCCAATAGGTTTAGTTTATCAAATAAGTACAAAATGAATAAAAAACTATATAATTAGTATGAAATAAAAATATTAGTAGGAGCTAAACTGAAGTTTCCGCAGTCCGTGGCTGTGATAAATCAGAAGTTGGCCATGTAGGGTAAGACAAAATATATTCTTGTAGCAGAATCTAATCTATTTTGGAAGAAGAAATTTACATAATCTGAGCAATTTATGTAATCTACAATGTCTAACGTCCATGTTATGGCATACTTATCCAAATATCTTACACATTCATGACTATCTAATGAAAATTGAATTATGGCATTCACATGTTTTTACACTTAATTAGTCTATATGTTCTTTCTATCTTCTACCTGTAGGTGGCCACCATAAGCTACGCTTATCAAACAACTCATTAGTAGCATTTTCAATACTGTCATATCCAGATAATTAGCAATTTATTTAAATAACCAATTTCTGTGGAAATAATTGCCATGAAATGCCCTGAACCTACTTTTTATAAACTATAATAAAAGTGTTAAGATAATCCCTGACATTTGCAAATGCCATTACTTCACCTTTCCTTTTGATAGTGCTATGGCATTATGTTTAAACAATTACCTGATAACGCAGCAGTTTAATGAAACTGTGCAGTAAAGCACATCCTTCAGAATGGCCAGGGAGGACATTTATATGCAGAAGAAAAGCCAGTGTAGCGACATGTTTAGACAGAGGAAAGATGCACAGCTAATACAAACTCCTAAAATTAAATGTCTCACTGCTGCACCCAATAAGACTTGATAGGCTATTAAATGGAACTCAAGTAATAGTGTGTATTCTTGTTTTTGTGGAGGATGGCAAAGTGTTAGGAAATGATTTGTAGACAAGGAGAGGAAGCTCTAAAAAATGGCTCATGCGATGAACTGGGCTGGATGCAAATTACAGTCCATTCATTTCTGACCAGTCTCAAAAGTGCCATTTTTATGGTTTGCTCTGTAAGGATAATGAAAGTGGGGAAAAAAGCGGGGAGACAGGCCAGTCTCATCATCTTCTTAGACATTTAATTTTACTTTCAAATATTAAATGGCATCTATTTTCAAACCCAAGTGATTCAGAAAATCTACATGTGGATTTTGGAGCCCCAATTTCCTCTCCAACTCCCTAGCCACCAAAGCAAGTTTGGACCAAGAGATTAAGGATCAGGAAAAGTTTGATAACTTGTTGTTACTACAATACTGAGGACCAGACTTCTGTTTCTAGAGAAACTAGCAGAAATAAAAATTAGCTGCCTAGAGGAGAAATTCCCAACCCTTGATTTCCTAATTCCTAACTGTTCTCAGCACGGATTGACTCTTTTCTAGTACAGGATGCACACAAACAAAATCAGATATTCAGATATTATGGCAGTATCATAGAAATGCAGAAAATCAGAGTAAGAAGGGACCTCAGAGACCCTCCTATTAAATCCTTACATGAAAAACAAGAGACCTGTCTGTGATGTGCTTGACAAGTAGTCATACCATGGCTCTACAAAAAAAGAATAGGAACCTATTACTTCCCAAGGAGTCCATTCTGCTTTTGAATAGTTCCAATTATTAGTGAGTTATTTTTTAAGACAGTTGCATAGTTTTATTACAAATAAAAGGGGTAGACCACTTTTTGTAATAAATGGTTCCTTATGTACAGTTTTATAGATGTAAATATATAACAAACATCTTAACTATCAGAGTTATTCAAAATGATCACTTGTCAGACATATCAGAGATGGGATTCTCCCTCAGGTAAGGGTTAGACTTGATTGCCTCTGTGACTCTATCCAACTTTGAACTTTCATGATCCTGATGTTTCATCAACTCTGATTTTGTTTGGTCAAATCAAATATCTGAAATGAACCAGTCCAAATTGCTAATAGTTTAGAATATGTATACCCACACCAACATATATGTTGACCTATATGTGTATATATAAACACATGTTTATATATGCATGTATGTATACACAATACTATACATCTAGGTTGTACAGTAAATAAAGTGCCAGGCCTAGGGTCAGGAAGATTCCATCTTTTTAAGTTCAAATCTGGCCTCTGAAACTTACTACTTATGTGACTGAACTAGTCACTTAATCCTGATTACCTCAGCGGTAAGATGTGATAGAGAAGGAAATGTGAAACCATTCCAATATCTTTCTCCAAAAAAACCCAGTGGGGTCACAGAGTCAGATTAATTGCAAAATGACCAAACAGACATACATATATACACATACACACATATGCATATACCTACACATACATATGCATATACATATATCTACATACATACGCATATACACACATCACTGTTTTGTTGTGTAACTCTTTGTGACCTTGTGAGCCACAGCACACCACCACTATCCATGGGGTTTTCTTGACAATGATAATGGAGTGATTTCACATTTCTTTCTATAGTATATTGAAACAAACAAAGGTTAAGTGACTTGCCTGTGGTCACACAGCTAATAAGTATCAGGGACTAGATCTGTACTTGAGTTTTCCTGATTCCAGGCCCGGCACTCTATCCACTGCACCACCTAGCTGTCTCCACATATACATACATACATACATACATACATACACACACATACACACACATATTATATATATATATATATATATATATATATATATATATATATATAGGTGTGTATATACATATCATATACATACACACATAAAATCTGTAAGCAGGGAAATAACCATCCCTTCTCTTTGCAATGTATTAGTTCTAAACAGATTTCTAGATTTGAAGTCAGGAATACCTACATTTGAATCCTGACTGACACTTATAGATGTGTGATCATGGTCTAAATAACCTTTCTGAGGCATAGTTTCTTCTTAGTAAAATGTGAATAAAAATTTCTTTGTTCTTAGTGAATGTTCCAAGTACCACACTAATTACTAGGGATAAAAAGAAAGGGATAGCAAAAAAATCTCTACCATTGAGGAGCTTATAATCTAATACAATACAATAATACAATACAAGAAACAACATGCAAACATATATATATATATATATATATATATCTGGGATACATTCCAAGTAACCCATGGAAGTAAAGCACTGGCACTGAGTGGGATTAAGAAAGGTTTCCTAGAGATGGTAAGATTTTAATTAAGACCTGGAATAAGACAGAGGATCCAGGAGGCAGAGATAAGGAAGGAGGGCATGCCAGGCATGAGAGCCAGTGAAAATTCCCAGAGTCTGGAGTTGGAGTGTGACGCATGAGAAACACCAAGGAAACCAGTGTCACTTGATTTTAGAGGACTTGGGGAGTACAGTAAGAATACTAGGAAGAGGCCAGTATATGAAGAGCCTTAAAAATTAAACCAGGGCTTGCTTTTATATTTGTTCTTGGAGGTATCAGAGAACCACTGAGCATGCTGAAGGGTGTGTGTGTGTGTGTGTGTGTGTGTGTGTGTGTGTGTGTGTGTGAGAGAGAGAGAGAGAGAGAGAGAAAGAGAGAGAGAGAGAGAGAAACATAGTTAGGCCTGTGCTTTAGGAAGATCATTTTGACAGCCAAGTAGAGAGGATGGAATGAGGTGGGGAGAGCCTTGAGGCAGGCACACCCACCAGTAGCCTATAGCAGTGGTCCAGGTGATAAGGGTCCGTACTTGAGTCACAGCAGAGTCAGAAGAGACAAGGCATAGTCTATGAGAGATGTCTTGAAGGCAGGACTGACATGACTGGGTTACAACTGAGATAATAAGGGGAGATATAAAAGTCATGTTCCATTCTTGGGGTCATTATCATTCCTCCTCTGGATTTTCCTCCTCTGGGTTCTGGGTGGGTCTAGTCCTCACTTCTGCCTTTAAGTCCTTGGAAATGAAGATTTTTCTGGAAAATTAGTGAGTTTGATTTTGCATCTTTGGAGTCACCATTTCTATGATGGTCTCAGGTGGATACACTGAGTCTCAAACAAAAAGCATTAAGAATTTCACAAAGACCTGTTTTTATAGTTGCAGTAGATAGAGGCATTGTAGTGAATGACTTTTTATTAACCAGAATGACCATCAGACTTCAAACACATATATAATTATACTGTTAATATTAACATATTGCCAAAAATTAGCCCTTAAGCTTGAGTTGATAAGTAAACCCTGGAAAACTTTACCAAAAATGACCTTCCCTAAACATACAAGTACAGAGCCATGATAACAAGTCCCCAAAGGTTGGCCAGTAGGCCATAGTTCCATTCCTTGAATAAAGTTACCACTTTAGGAACAACTGACATGACAAGGGAACTCATTGGTAATTACTAGTGTAGAGGACATTGCTGGTGCGGTGAAGGGGAGGGGAAGGGTTGGTAAGCAAGGCATTGACTTTTATAAATTAACTAAGACACATGAGGAAGCTATGGAACCCAAGAGTAAAGTTAGTTCAGTAAGTGAAGTGGATCCACACACACTAATTGGCTATCCCTAGAGATTGAAGATCAATTCAGAAGGTGACATTTCCAGATGATCTTTATATGATGGGGAATTTTTTTTCTTGCTACAATAGATTATTATGATGTATTTAACCAATTAGACCCATAGTGTAACAGTAAGTTATTGTCAGATTCTTCTAAGTCACCAAAACATTACCATGATGATTGTGGCAATAATCACAGCTTATTTTCACACTGAAGTCCTTCTCATAACCACAGGGGAGAGATAATGGTCAGTTAGCATATGATGAAATTCTTTTCTTTGACAGTTTCTATTGCTGACAACACATACAAAGGCAATGGAAAGTGAACTAGATTCTTCCGATACAAAAAATACTCTCTGAGAGTAAGTTACTGCAGGAATTATCTTCTGTATTTAAGGTAGGATCTGGATAAGGAGCTCCAAGATGAGATCACTCCTATGCAGGTTGGCACCTTCTCAGCAACCTGTAGCATTACAGAGCTGACTGGAATTGTTTGTTGGGGCAGTGGACAAAGCACCTGGCTTGGAGCGAAGAAGAGTTAAATTCAAATCTAGCCTCAGACACTTACTAACTGTGTGACCCTGGGCAAGTCATTAACCTGTTTTCCTCAGTTTCCTCATCTGTAAGACAGTGAGAATAATGATATCTATCTCCCAAAGGATCAGATAATGGTCAAGTTCTCAGCATAAGGACTGGCACACAGTGGGCACTATAGAAATGTTAGTTACCTTGAATGACATTAAATGCACCCCCTCTCCCTTCATTTTTAGATGAGGAAACGAAAGCCTAGAATGGTTTGATAATGATAGACAGCATACAAAAAGTGCCTACTATGTGGCAAGCACTCTGCTAAAGACTTTACAAATATCACCATGGCATCAGCCCTGAGAGGTAGGTATTATTATGTTTATTTTACAGATGAGGAAACTGAGGCAAACAAAGCTTACATGGACTAGCTAGAAAGTATCTGAGGTCATAGTTGAACTCATGCCTTTCTGATTGCAAGTTTAGCAATGGATAATTAACATTCCAATTTGGCCAGAGTGTGATATACTGTGAAGGGGATGGGTAGTGCAGCGTGACAAGAGTACAGGGTGCCAATCTGAGAAGTTAATATTCTATGCAGTGGGTTAAAAGGAACCATTTGGAAATTTTGAGTAGAGGAATAACATAATCAAATAAATACATTAGGAAGTTTAATTTGACAATAGAAAGAAGTATATTGAGAATAGAAAAGTAAGGTAATAGAATGTTATATATAATAAAAAAAGATGAGTGGTGATAAGGGGCAACATGGTGGTAGAAGTGATAATAGTTATTTTTGTCTTTTCATTCATATTAAATAATCTTATTTGAAGAGAAAGCTTCACTTTCATTCAAGTGTGCTTTTGCTTTAGCTTGCCCACAATCAGCCCCTCTCATCTCATGCACTTGGGATAACACCTCCAAGTATGCCACCCTGTCCCCTTCATTTTCTCTGTATGGATTGTCTTCCTCCTTTAGAATATTAGATTTGTGAGGGCAGGGGATGTCTCCTTGTTTATATTTTTATCTCTAGCATTTATAGCAATATCTGGAACATAGTAAGCACTTAATCAGTGTTTTAATTAATGAATGAATCCAGCATATACCAGGAAAATGCAAGATAGGAAGAAATGATGGATTGGTTTGTGGCAAAGAGGAGAGTTGACAGGTGGACAGTCTGAGTGTTTCACTGGTGTCTTTGTGGTTTCAGGATTTCAGTGGGTTGGATAGATATACTCTGGAGAAACTGTGGAAGAACATGAACAAGAATTGTACAGGATTGGACAGGCACGGATGGTGTGTGGTCTTCACTGTTGGAGGGGCCAACCAAACTGATGGGATCACAGATCCATTTGAATAGTTCTAGGATGAACAGAGGCAACATTAAAAATATGGTACAGCTTTGTTACATTATACCCAATGGTGATGGTAACCCTTTATAAATTTAATTTCTCTTTTGATAAATCATGTTGTAATCTATTATCTGGTCCCACTCTCTCTAAGGTCACTTAAGGGGAAAAACAGCTGACAATCTAGCTGAGTGTGGTAGACCCTTTCATACCACCTGTTAACTTGACATCTTATAGTAGTTAATCACCATAACTAAGCAGAAACACTGAAGACATGTCATAATACATTTATGAAGGGGCTAGCCTGGGCCAAGAAGTGTACATTGGTAATAAAGAGAAACAGCAAACAAACAAAAAACCGCAACCCCTGCCCTCAAGAAACTCACAATTCAGTGGGGGAGTAAGAAGCAAACCACTATGTATATTAAAAAAAAATACAGGATAAACTGGAGATAATCTGAGAGGGAAGACACTAGTTTTAACGGAAATCAGGAAAGGCTTCTTACTGAAGGTAAGATTTTTTGCTGAGACTTGAAGGAATCTAGGGAGGAATGGTATTCCATGAATGAAGGAAAACCAGTAAATATGCATGGCATCAGGAGAGAGTGTCACATCCAGGGAACAGTAGGAAGGCTGCTCTTAGTGTACCCGAGTTCTTGGAGAATTCTGTGAAAAAGTGGAAAGAACTCTAGATTTTGAACCAGAATGCCTAATTTTGTATCTTTGCTCTGTCATTTATTATTTGAGTGACTATGGAGAAATCAATAAAGCTTATTAAGTCTCAGTTTCCCCATCAATAAGTGGAGGGGATTGGACTGGGTGTTCCCACAGCTCTAAAGCTGTGATAACAATGGTGATAACATTGACAGTGGTCGTTCATATTCTGTAATTTTGTAGATTTCCCTAAAAATCTAACAAAAGGAGCTTTTCATTTTCCTGAAACCACATTGCTTTATTAAAAAGAGACATACAAAACTGAGATTTATTTTCCCTCCTCTAAATTCTTTGCTATATTTATCCTGTGGGTGGTTGCTTGGCCCTGGTGTCCATGGTAGCAGTTGCTGTGCAGTAAAATTTATCTTGTCATTCTTGGTTGTATATTCTCTTCTCAGTTTACAACAAATTGTGCTCATAAATCCACCTGTATCATGATAAGACCCCATGACTCAGACTGGTGAGACTGGTGAAACCATGTTGTGCAATGGTCGTCTACTCAGCTCACTTTTGTTCATTTCTTTTGATTGGGTTAACTCTCGATTGTATTTTGCACAATCAAAACCCCCTTTTTCAACACCAAAAAAAATATGGGCTCTCATTTAATCTCTAGGAAAACACAAGGGTTCACAAAAATGATGACAATATAAGAAAGAATTAGCACTATCCTAACCTTTTTAGAACTTCTCATTAACAAAGAAAAGAAGCAAATCAAGCCTTTTCCTTTCTTTTTTTCTAAAGAGGTAATTATTTGGTGCTCCTGCTAAGAAGAAAGAGCAGGTTATGAAAGTAGTACAAAATTTCCATCAATAACTGTGTGTTGAGTATCTACTCTGTGCTCTTTCCTTCACTAGGTATAGCAAAAGTAAAATATGGTCCTTACTTCCAGGGGCTTGCAGTATCATGGATAGGGGTAGGGTGAGCTCTTGGTACAATAGCATGAGAAGGAACAGTGTTAATGACATTATTTTGAATATAATGATATGATGCAACTATATATGCTGTAAATATTCAGGATGATGGAAAACAAATGAAACATAAAGATTGATGAGGGAAGGAGTACTCAAGGACATTTCCAGGTAGGAGGTGGGACATGAAATGGGAATGAAAAATTGGCAGGATTTGGATCCTTAGCACAATGAGGGTAGGTTATCTCCAGAAATGGGCATATATGAGAATGTCATATTGATGGAAAGTCAAGGATATTAGCCTAAATGTAGCATAAGCATCATATATTTTAAGATGTGTTTAGAAAGAGGAAATGCAGATCCTCCTCATTTTAAAATTACTTTTACAATTATTTATTATCTCTACTTCCTATTCTCCCTCCCCATCCCAAATGAAAAAAAAATTAAAAAAAGAAAAGAAAATCCTTATAACAAATATGCATAGTCCAGTTATATTCCCTCATGGCAATTTCTAAAAATATGTGTCTCATTTTCGTTTTTAAATCTACACATTTCCGATAGGCAGTGGGTAACGTCCTTATCTTTGGTCCTCTGGAACTAGGGTTTATCATTTCGATGATCAGAGTTCTAAAGACTTTCAAAGGTGTTTGCATTTACAGTGTTGTAGTCATTATATAAACTGTTCTCAATCTGTTCACCTTACTTTATGCCGTACAAAAGTTTTCCTAGTTTCCTCTGGAGCTATCCATTTCATTATTTCTTAGGAGGCAGCTGGTGGCACAGTGAGCAGAATGCTGGATCAGGAAGCCGTAAGTTCAAATCTAGGCTCAGACACATATTAGCTGTACAACCCTGGGTAAGTCACTCAACCTTAATTTCTACGACTGTAAAATGAGGATAAGAGCACCTACCTCCCAGCGTTGTATTAAATTAGATATTTGTAACAAGTACTTAGCGTGGTGCCTGGTACATCACAGATACAATATAAACACTTATTCCTTTTCTCCCTTCCTCTTGTGGTGCAATAATACCATAGGATATCCACATATGATAAAAGTCATTCTCTTGTATGCTGGCACCCTCTGAGTTTCTATTATTGTAATAATTCCTACAAATATTTTTGTATATTTAGGCCCTTTTGCCCTTTCTTTGTTTTCTTTAGAGGTATAGACTTAGTAGTTGTATTGCTGGTTCAAATGGAGGCTTTGCTGACTTTTTGGCATAGTTCAAAATTGCTTTCCAGAATGGCTTCTAGACCAGTTTATATACCCACCAAAAGAACATTACTCTGCCCATTTTTCCACATCCAGTGACACAAAATACAGAATACCTTGAAACCATGGGGGGGAAGAGAAATATACACACATATACATATGTGTGTACATACATGTGTTTTTTATAGATGCACATATATGTGTGTATACACATATATGTTTATGTGTGATATATATACACATATATCTACATACATGAACACACACATACTCTAAATGGGTAAATTTATGGGCCATAAGTCTTGATCCAAAATAGTTTCCCCACTGGCAAAGCAGTAAAAAAATAAAAAGAATTTGAAGAGGTAAGTTAATTGTCATTATTAATAAAAAATTGACTGTTTCCTTTTGGTTTATGCCTATGACTTTATTAGCATAGGAAAAAGATTTATAATTTACTTTATTAGAAAGTTGCCCAGAGCAATGAGAGAACAAATGACTTGCCTATGATCATACAATTCAAGCTTGAACCCAGATCTTCTTAACTCTAAGACTAAGCTTCTACCCTCTATACTACTTTGCCTGTCTATTGTTTTTTAGAGTATATGAAGGGAAACATTTATATTTGTTCATGTTACATTGAATACAGGTCTTAGCTGAAAAGATAAATGGCAAAGGGATACTGAGCATCTATGTGAAGAGGAGGCCAGAGGTACAATTGGACAATATAGGTCATAAATCCATAATATACATAGTTGGCTATAGGAAAACAATAAAAATGCCAGCACATAATATGGCTACTACTAGAAATATATATCTTTATAGACAAATTCATACCTTAACACAATGTTAATAAATCCAGAGTACAAAGAAAATGGAACTCATTTTTGGTGTAATGAGTAATAAGGAAATTTCTTCAGTAGAGAACAGGGGAGAAAGCATCCCAGCAACTTAGCCCAGTGCCTTCTTTCTCCTCAACTCCTTTTTATATTTAAACTACTTACCTATAAAAGGGAGGAAAGATTTACTACTTGCCCAATTTAAGAAATCTTTAGAGGAGCTCCATCACAATCTCTAAGAAGACTGCTTTCAATTATTAATTTATCTCAGTATGTAGTAGGAAGTCACCTATCACCCTGACTTTTTCTTTAACTTCCAGCAAAGATGGTAATGTGAAACTTTTCAGTCCAGTCTAATTCCTCTGAGAAACTTCTCACAATTTTGAAGAAGAGTGCATATGGGTCCAAGTTTCAAAAACACCACTGAGTTTTCAGAAATATCACTGAGTTCTCCCCTCCAATAAAAAGACTATCCCAGTAGAAAGAGCCTGAAGTCAACAGAATCTCTGGCCACCTTGTTTCAGGAGATGAGGCCAGAAGTCCTGATCATCTCAGCAAATGATCAAGCAAGGAAGTCAGTCCAAGACCAGTATGATTAAGAGTTTGGAGACATCTCAGGAAATGCATCAAAGAAGGAATGTATGGGTGGAGTCTGGTTTCCATTTTTCAGGTTGAAGACAAGGACCACAGTGGGGCATGGTGTGGTCCCAGGGAGTTTCCCAGCCAAGAAATACAGTAGGGGGAAGGGGGACCCCAGATTAAAACCACATTCAAAATTGTAAGAAGGTCAGGTTCTTGCCTGAAAGGACCTATGATCATAGCAGGAAATCTTAAGCCTAGCCTCCCACTCAAGTGTGCAGGAGGGCAGGGAGAGCTTGACTGGCACAAAGTCTCAGTCCAAGTCCTGAGTCTGATGACAGGTCTCAGATCATGCTTTATTCTATTTAGCTATTTGCCAAGATATCAGGGCCAAGTCAGAACAGGTATCCTTCCATCTCTCCTGTTACCACATACAAACTCCTCCAACACACTCTTCATTTTTGCTTGAGAAACAATGATAAAATCAACACTACTACTATTGGTGGAAAGGCATGGCAACTTGCTGCCCAACAGTTGAACTTAAAATCCTTGCAGCAACAACACTCTCCAATTGGTACTGAATCGCCTTAGTAGAATGTAGTATCCCTAAGAGCAAGCATCCACTCACTTATGAATGTAATCCAAGACCCAAAGCCCTTTGTGTGGGACTCTGTCCTCATTGGTGAGGATCAATGCCCTGAAACTGCCTGAGCAGGCAGGGTAGAATTGGGAAAAACTCAACAAAGAGACAGTATTATACCAATGGGCTCTGGAAGTCAAGTTACATGTATGTCTATCACCAGAGTCTACTGCATTGACCAGGTCATAGGAGCTTTTTAATAGTGCATATTGATGCCTGGGGTTGCTTTTTTAGGGAGGTTCTTTATAGAAATGATGCTTATATTTATGGATTTATCTTGTATCCTGAAAGCTTTCTATAACTACTAATCATTTCAAATACTTTTGTTGATTCTCTAGAACTTTCTAAGCGTACCAACATACATATACAAATAAGGATAATTTTGTTTCCCATTTTTGGTGTTTGTATCTTTACTTTTGCTCCTGATTCTTATTGCTAGAGATAACAGTTCTGAAATTATGTAAAATAATAGTAAGAGGAAGGGTCATTTTTACTTTATCCCAATGCAAACTGGGAAAACATTGAGTGTTTCTGAATCCTAAGAAATATTATTGCCTTAGCTGCCTATTTTAAATATATGCTTCTGATCATATTAAAGAAGACTCCTGTTTCTTAAATATAAATACTATATAAGTTAAAGGCTTTGTCTGTACTTATTGAAATATTCATGAGTTTTTTAATCTACTTTTTATGATAATCACTCATCAACTGGCATTGTTAATAAACACAGGAAAAAGGACTTACTTGAACTTTAAAATTAAAATATAAACTCATAAGCATTTTTAAAAGTTGGGGAGACTTCTTGGGAAAGGGTTTACCTGCGTATTTTATCTGAGTGCAATAAGAAACCATGGAATTTAGAAATGAGGAATTTAGAGAAGCATAGAAAGATCCGTATCAACTGATACAGAGTAGACAAATATTTTCTATAGCAACTTCAATAATATAAATTAAAATATTAACCAAAATAAACCTAACTGAAATAATAATTCTAATAATAAAGCAATTACAGTCCTGGAGAACAGAAAACAAATCTTCCTCCTCTCAATAGAGAAGCTAGGAACGATGAAGTAAGAATGCTACATGCATTATTAGACAGTCACAATTGTGGTTGTTTTTAAATGATTTTTCTTTGTAAAAGTATTTATCATCTATGTTTTTCTTTTTATAAGATTTGGTCTCCTATCTTTTCCAAGAAAGAATATTACTACTGATCAGCAAGGGAATTTTGACATACTGTTTCCAACCTGTTCCAGTTCATCTCTCCTGGGACAATCCAGGGGCTACCTGCTTCTGGGAAGCTCATCATATTGATGCCAAACTTGCTAGAGACACTTGATTGATTTACTGCAGAGTAGCTCAGAACTCCCAAGTTCAAGAAATCTGCCATACTCATTCTCCTTACAAGCCAGGATTAAAAACTTACACAACTCTGCCCATTGCTTGAATGTTTTTTCTTTGCTGCATAGGATTTTTCAGTTCTGGGATGGGAGTAGAAGGAGTTATATCCATAAATGATTATGTGACAAAAAAGGAACAATAAATAATACCTTTTTAAAGGGTAGGGGTGTAAAACACCAAAGACCTTTAAGATGAGTAATCTGTAGATTGGTCAACAGTTGGATATCTGGATCATTGTTTAGATTATTTTATAAGGTCAACAGCTTTTAGAATTTCTTGAAAATAATATATTTAAAGGCAATTTAAAAACACACTTTGTATGTGTGTGTTGGGGTAGAGGAGGAGATTGTATTTATATACACCTACATTTTCACTAGTAGCAAGTCTGGAAATGATACAAATCAAGATAGATACTACTGTTTGATCATATATCTAAATTGTAGTATCTAATTCAGCCAGGAACACTAAACACCTCTCTGTTTGGAGAACCGTGGATTTTCTACAAAAATTTGGCCCTCTGCTAATTGTTATACTAAGATTCGGTGCCAAATCCCCAAAAAGAGGCAAATACTGATGACAGATCTTGTTAACATCTAATGGGAGTTCATATTTCTCCGTGTTATGCCCCTAAATGGTATTTGAGTAAATCTCTACCTCTCCAAAACAAGAGAGTAAGTGCTCAGGGGTATCATTCCCATTAAAAACATGTCATCATAAACTTATCTTCCCAGTTGAATCTTTAAAAGAATATTTGGCTTATTGCCTATGTCAGGTCTCCCATTCCAATGATGTGCCAGCAATGAAATATCCTTCCTCTATTTGCTACTTTTTCTGATCCATGGTGGCTTTTGATGAAATTTCAGGACTCATCAAAATGGCAATTGGCACCAACATTTCAGCTGACTTGGCATATGTACAAGCCTAGATGAGGCAATCAACTGCCAAATGAAATTTAGCTAATTTTTGCACACATGGAAAAGAATCAGTGTACAATTGGGTACAGCTTGAAAGAGATAAGATCCATAAAACATGACATATACCCAAGTGGAAGTATATGAAATTTATGGTGTTGTCTTCTTTCACAGGAGGATATGAGATTAATAGTTGTTATACTATGTCTCATCATTCAAATGCTTAGGTTGTGCAAGAACATTCTTAAAAGGTCAATAGCATCCCATTGTAGAAATCAAGAACCATATACTCGTTTACTCTGGCAGTCCTGCAACCCAGATTCCATGCCTTAGAGTTTATAGCCTTGAATCATGTTGGGCCAAAGCTTTGGCATGTTGTCATCTTTCCACAAAGCTCTGGCAATAGTTCTGACTGTGGGAAACTGATCAAATCCCTACCAGAATTTAAGACAAAACATTTTCAAATTGAAATGTTACTTAGTGTCAATGGGGTCCAAATGATAGGGTTTATAGAGATTTTTTTCTGAAATCCTAATATTTGTTTCACCCCAGGCCAAAAATAAAGTTGTGGGAGATGGCATGCTTGCTTGCAGTAACTGGCATGAAAAAAAGGAAAAAAATAGGTCTCTGTACCTCAAAGATACTTTATTCATGAAGTTTGGAATATAAATCATAAAGTGACCAAGGTTCTTATTTCCTAAAATTTGAATTGTTACAGCTCTGTAATTTTAAGACTGAAAATTGAGTAAATATTTAAAATGTATAGAAACAAATCAAAAAAAGAGGGTGTTTAGTTGTCTCTAGCATAAACAGAAGCAAGAGAGCATGTTTGTGATTGCCAAGAAAGGCTAGCATTCTGAAGACTGTAGGCAAACAAAATGCTAACAAGTTTAATTATTTACAATGGCATATTTATGGAGAGGATAATGTTGCAATCAATGATTACAAGCCCCCACAAACAGCATTGTAATAATTCTGCAAGGCGTGTTCAGAAGTGAAATTATTCAGAATTCAAAATCAATAGTATTTATGGACACTACAAAATGCCAAATGAAAAATGAATACTGGCAAAATATAGTCATTTTTTTCTGTTTGCTTCTTTTTCAGTTTTTATTTCATTATATATTCAATGCATTGAAATATTTAATGTATTCATATTAAATGCAAAATATATTAAATATATTGTGAAATGTTTAAATGTATTATTTGTGATAATATATTTAATATATTGTTTTCCACTAGAAGCTGAGAGCAATAATAGATACTTAAATTTAAGTTTCCCAGTTAACTTCTGATAGCTCTGGATTTGTCAGGGATCAATGAGTTTTGGGGAATGTGACTACTGTCCATTGAAAAAAAGCTATTTCTCAAAGGGCTGTTATTTCATATTTCAATTCTTTCTTCCTATACCATATCTGACTATGTGGTTCTTTTTCTCTCTCTCCTTATTTTTTCACCTCCACACTACTCTTTTTAAACTTAAAGCTTTTTTTTCTCCTTTCATTCTTAATTATTTTCTAAAACTTAAAATGAATTCAATTCCCATGAACCTGTTCCAACACTTCTCCTCTCTTCATTTTCTAAGTCTTTTTCTCACAACAAAAATGAGTTCACTGTCAATTGGTCACCTATTACGGAATATTTCAAGGGTCAGCATACAGTTGCAATCTGAACAGGGGATTTCTTGTTTTATCCGTAAAAAGAGAGGGTATTGGTCAGTATGGACATCTTGCAGCCTTAAAAAAGTTTCTTGGGAGAATTCACTTCTAGTTATTCTTTCAGAAAAACACTGAAGAAAACTGAATGCAAAGCTGTGAAAGAAAGTGCAAGTCTCAGGTCCTATCCTCAAAGTCCTCATAGACAATAAAGAGAAAGCAGGCTGTTTGAGGTAAGCAATGGGGAAACAAATGCAGGTAAGTAAGAAGACTAAGTGAATATCATTAAACTTTAAAATACTTGGAAATAAGAATTTTAGCAATTTCTGCTTATCCATATTTGACTTCATTTTTTTCCCTCTAAAGTTGCCATGTTTCTGAGGACCAGAAGGAAGACTTGGCATGGACTAAGGCCTTTCAATTTAAAAAATGATACAGTTTTAAATGATTTTGACTAAGAATACTTATTTCTAGCTCTGGGGCTTCAGCACTTCTAGTCAAACCAAAATGTACTACTCTGGTTAATTTTTAAGTGAAAATAGGACATGTTTTAAACAAAGATCCTTCTTTTAAAATATAAGGTTTTAATAATAAGTTCTTGAGAACTTAAAGAATTGCAAAGTATTTGAAATATAATATGATAAAAATATTTTCCAATTCTGATTTATGAAAATTAATAACTTCCATTTATATAGCACTTAAAAAAGTTTTCAAACTGTTCAAAATATATAATCCTATTTGATTTCTCACAGAATTGTGAAGTTGGTGCTAGCTATATTATTCCCATTCTGCAGATGAGAAAATTAAAGATCAGAAAGGTTGAGGGATTTGCCCAGAGTTATACTGGAAGTATACAAGACTTGGGTCTTCCTAACCAACTATAACACATGTAGAGTAAGATACAAAAAAAATAGCACAAAGAAGAAGTTTTCTGGTTGAGCAGAGTATGCTCTATAGGTATTTATATGTCATCTACTTTTTGTTGATTACTCTACAAGAAATATGATGTAGCTATTTTGTTCATTAATGGTTGACATCCAAATTCTTATGCACCCTATCCCCCAATTTCTTTTAGCTGAACAGGAAAGATAAAAAAATAATTTTAAGTTACTCAGAAACTATGGTAACTGGACTGTTTGGCAGTCAAAAAGTGTAAAATCTAGATTAGATGGATATATTTACATATTCACTTTTACATTAAACAGAGTGGATGACACATCCATGGATAAAACCTATTATTTAAACACTTCAAGTGAAAAGTGTTAAAATAAATGGCTCATGACTTACGAAGTGTTAAAATAAACTTTTATTTCAACACTATACATGTCATAAGCCATTTATTTCAACACTTTCTACTTCACAAGACTTACACAGAAATGAAAAAGAAAAATCTCACGTTAGGGATATCTGGGGGCTCTAATACACAGACACCAAAGACACAAATTTACGTGTTGGGTTGGCTTGGATTGGAGCTTGGAGAAGGCAGAAGATAGCACGGATAGCAATTCAAAATTTAATTGAATAATTACTATGTGCATGGTAAAGGCTGAAATTTCTTTTGCATGATCACCACTTCAATGGACTGACTTAATATACCGATGCTAAATGATGCAGAGATTTTAAGATACTTCTCAATATAACATTGCAAAAAAGTTGTCATGTAGAGGGCACTTTCACAAAGCAGATACCATACTCATTTTTGACCAGCTTATTGTAGTAGAGTCTAACGGAAATTATTAAGGGGACCTTCATAATGTTGAGGATGCTCAAGTTTCTGCCACATGTAGGTGGATTATAGGAGTTGGGGACATGGAACCTAGGGAAGAGAGGACTAGAGTGCAAGGGAAAATAACTATCGTTAGGCATTTGAAGGCCGTAATGTGGAAGAAAAGAAGGTGTAGATTTTCCTGTTTGGTTATTGTGGCTAGAATTAGGAGCAATGGGTCAAAGTACCTAAGAAGTCAATTTAGAAGGAAAAACTTCTCAACAAATGAAGGCTGGGAGAGAAGGAAGGATTATGTTTCTCCTCTCTGGAGACTTTAAGTAGAGACGGAAAAACCACTTTTCTGTTACATTGTGGAAAGAGTCTTTCCCTAGGTAGAGCTGACCTAGATGATCTCTGAGGTTATCTCCACCTTTGAAATTCTGAGCTATTGTGAGTTCTTGAAAAGCAAAATTATTGGTATCATTGATTATTGTTAACATTAACCTTATCATCATCAACATCTTCATCATCATCATCATTATGGCACAGACTGACTTCAACAACTTCTGAATTTCAGTCTCCGGCAAACTGTGGGCAAGCAGTAAATATTACAGGATGAGGATGATGAACCAAAGAACCTTAGAACTCAAGAAATCAGCTCCCTCGCAGGCAGATACAAATGTGATTATTTTTGTTCTTTTCACTATTGCTAGTATTACATTTAAATACATCTGAAACAACATATACAACTTTCTTACAGTCAATTAGGCTTTGTTTAGCTGATTAGTCAAGCAATAAGTTTGACCATTTTTTCCCCAAGTTGATCTGTTATTTAAATTGGCTGAATTTATTAAGACAAAGTCATAGGAGAATGGATGTATAGCCAGAAGGAACCTTGCAAGTCATCTAGTCCACCCCCTCATTTTACTGATGATTAAACTAGCCTTAGTTATATCTCTACCAATGTTTAATAACTCTAATTGGCAAGAAATTGTTACTTCCTTCTATTTTCAAACTTTTATACTTCAGGAAGGTTTCGGTAATTTTTCATAGATAAGAAACTTCTTATAAATCAGCTAGTAAGTGTCAAGTGTCTGAGGTGAGATTTCTATCAAGTTAAATAATCCTTTCTCTTTAGCCTTTACTCATGGGCCTTAACTGGTAAACTCATCAATCAGCTTATATAAAGTTCTCTCATAATACCTTCGGGTGTATCCGTAAAGTATGAGATTTTTGCCAATACATTGCTGTCTCCCTTTCTTTTAGATCCCTCAATGCCCTCACAGTTATATTAACTTCCAGTGTGGATCTCCTTTCTCTGTATATTTGATAAGCACCTCAGGGTTCAGATGTGGAAGTTCCACCATCCTTGATGGAGAAAAGTGTTGAAATGGTTTGCGGAAAACTCTACTCTTCTCTTTTTAATTCTCTATTTTCCTCCAAGAATGCCCAGAGATAGCCCTATACCAGACTATGTTTCTTTTCAAAGAACCAACCTGGATAACTATGGAGAGAAACATCACCAGGAAGCTGGCCATATAGTGATAAGGATTTTTTCTTCTTTATTCAACCAAGAAAAAAAAATTAAATGCCTTTTATTCTTGTATAGCTCTGTCCTTCTTCTAAAGTGAAAGTGGAAGAATGGCAAAAAATAAAGCAAAAGGTGTTAAGAATTCCACATATTTTCATTTATCCACAAACTACAGTTTCACTGTTGTTACTCTAAAGGTGAGATCCTAGTCCAATGACCAATGAATAGAAATATTGCTTCAAAGGCTGTATCCTCTCAATCCACATTCTTGCTACAAGAAAAGCCAGAAGAAAACGAAGTTGTATGTAATGGGAGGATGGATCTCAGGTACTCCTTGGAATTTCATTGTATGCTCATAGGCTGTAAGAAACATCATTTTGGGGATATTTCTCATCATGCATTATAGCACCAATATTAACTACTCCCAAATACAACCTTTATTAAAAATAATTGCAGCTTTTGTCTCACTAAGACCTCCAAATCAAATAAACATATATGCTGATCTGATGCTGGTGACTCTTATGTAAAAGTGGGAAAACATGAGGATGGTGAGAAATATATGGAAAAGTCTGGTTCAGGAGTAATGAATATTATGTAAAAACTATAAGTAGCATTACAGTTTCAAGTTTCAGTCCATCATTCCAGTTTAGACCTTTTAGCACACTGATTTTGTTACCTAACCAATTAGCTACTTCTCACTCTGTATTATCTACAAGTTTGATAAGCATGTGGTCAATTTCTATTTTGATTTTTTTTAACAAGTAAAATAACAAGGACAATCAAAGAAATATATAAATAAATAATACAAAGAAACAATAACTTCTCTTCATATGGGGGCATATGCATTAACACTTTTGGCAAGGTCAGACTAGTCAACTAAACAATCAACTAATTCTAACATCTAGTCTTCATTGTACCTTGCCCACAAAGAAATTACCAGAAACTTTGCTAAATGTCTTGCTTAAATCCAGCTCTACTAATGCAATGGCCTCCTAACAGGTCTAAAATACACCTTCCCTTTCCATCTTCCAAACCATTTTTTTTACTACCATTGTTGGGGTGGCTAGGTGCAGTGGATAGAGCACCAGTGCAGGAGTCAGGAGGACCTGAGTTCAAATCTCACTTCAGACACTTGACACTCACTAGCTGTGTGACCTTGGGCAAGTCACTTAACCCCAATGGCCTCATCCTGGGTCATCTCCAGTCATTCTGATGAATATCTGGTCACTGGATTCATATGGATCTGGAGGAGAAGTGAGGCTGGTGACCTGCACAGCTCTCCCTCACTCAAAACAAAGTCAAGTGCAAGTCATGTCATTATTTCTCCAATGGCATGGTCTTCTTTGGTGACAAAGGGCAAACACACAATACACCATTGCTACCATTTACCTTACATGTGGCTCTAACCATTTCACTCCTCAGTTCAGATGTCTTCAGGGTCTCTACATTCCTTATAGAGCCTGATGTTCAAAGCCTTCCATGACCTGGCCTCACCATTCTAGTCTCATCATCATCATTCCATTCCCAACCACACTGAACAACTCTATGATCCTTCAATATGCCTGGTACTTTCCTGATTCCATGCCTTCACTTAGACCATTTACTGTGCCTAGATCTCCCTTGAAAAAACACTTCACAGACATAGACTTATTATTTCTTAATGGAGCCCTTTAGACTGATCAGAATGTTTCCCTTGCTGTGTGAGGTTGTGACAAATAATAGTAGATAGTTAACAACAGCTAGTATGTAACACACAATATACATGTTGTTGTTGTTGTTGTTGTGTCCATCCTTCGTTGCCAAAGAAGAGGATGCCATCAAAGAAAGAATGACATGACTTGCACTTGACTTTCCATATATATGTATATTAAATTAAGGTTTAAAACGTGCTTTACATTTGTTATCTCACTGAATTCTTGCCACAACACTGAGACAGATGCTGGTGTTATCCCCATTTTATAAATGAGCAGAGGTATAAAGTAGATTGAACCAGAGATCCTATGAAATAAATCAGACCAAGTCATTTGTCCCATAGATAAGTGATCAAAGAAAATGTGGAATTTTCAAAAGAAGAATTACAACTGCTAACAATTATATTAGAAATGCTTCAAATCACCAATAATGGAACCCTACTCCTGTCCAAGATTAAGATAGTTTTTCTGAGGCAAAAGTCTAAAATGCTGTGTACATGGAGGGAGATGAGACTCTCAATTGGATAAGAGACCTTTAAGCTTGAAACACCATACTTCTGTGAGTGCAGAAGGGACCTTTTTTTGGAGTGGGGGTAGGGGAGGAAAGTCAGGAGAAATTTGAGAGAGGAGATCAGGAGAACTAACTTTTGATTTGTACACTGGAGATCTCCTCAGAGACACAAATATGTGAGGAAGCTGGCTCCTAACTTGTTCCTTGATTCCCAACACCTGCAAACCTGTTGAAATCAGATATCCCACCTTTCCCAGATGAGACTGTTCCTTCCTTGACCAAACTATTTTTAATGTGTTTGCCGATAGCCTTGATAAAGGGATTTGCTATTTGTGAAGATCTTTTGTGTAACCAGCAGCTGGTCAAGTTTCAAACTGATTCAAGGATGTTAGAAACAATTTAAGATTACAGTGGAAGTACACTTTGCCCAAGAAACTTTGTTGCCATTTATACCTGTGGTTGTCATTACTGTTGGAGCAAGTGAACAAAGAAAAATCCAACCCTTATCCCACACACCTCTTGAAGTTTGAGGGAGAGCTGGCGTTGTCATCTCTCCTCACTCTACGGTCCACAGGCTCCAATCTTTGACACAGTCACCAATCACCGGGACATGTGAGGACTCAAAAGGAACTATGGTTGTGTGTGCCCTCCATCAAGGAGCCAGAAGATATCCTTTCCTACGATTCCTTCAAATACTTGAAGTCAGAGATCACATCACCCTAATCTCACTCTTAAGTTTTCTCTTTTCCAAGCTGAATATCCCTAGTTTTTAAAATTAATTTTCACAAGGCATGAACATGTGCTCTGACCAGGACACAGTACAGAGTGACTATCATTTCCTTATCCTTGGTAGCTATGCTAATACTTTAATGTAGCCCAAGGACACAGTGAGACAGGCAAAGACCTAATTGTTTTCTTCCTCAACACTTCTCTTCTAACCAATAGTCATTGTGAGACCAACTATATTTTATACACATACATATACATACCAACATAACCCCACTGTTTCCTCTCTACCTCACTATATATATGTATGCACATATATGTATATATGTGCATACATAATGATATATAATCTATACACAGTTCAATTTATACCAGTCCAAGTGAAAATATTTGCCCAACTATAATCAGGTGAACCTATTTATAATTTAGGGAAAGAGACTTCTTAGGCTTAGAAGGAGAAAACAAAACTTTAACCTCACCAAAAGTTAGTTGTAAAAATAAACTTTGATGTAGTTAAAAGTGAGTTAATGAAAAAATGTTTTTAACTTTAATAATCTGTACTTCATTTAAAAAAATCAATAAACTTGTTTTATTTTCAAGTTCTCCTAAGTTTCTCTCCTCTTCCCTTTACCTATCTCCACTCCTTTCTCCACATTTGAATAAGAGAGACCACTTAGCCTGCAGCTGAAAGCTGCTCCTTGGACAATAGCCTGTCTATACATCTGCAGAGATATAAACACATTTCTCTGCATACATACAGTTACCTTTCCCCACTGTCATTTTTGGCAGGTAAAATACTATAATCACTTTATAGTTGAATGACATATAATGTGATGAAAGGTCTTCACAGGGAAAAATATAATGTTTTCACCCTTTTACTTTCTTCGGCAGTGATTAGTCCCAGAAATATGAGGTATCATCACTCCTCAGAAAGCATTGTAGGTTATAGGATTGCTCCTCAGAACTTGGCAACATGTAATAAATGTGCTTTATTCCTAAACATCAATCAGCTTCAAGAATGGCAGTTGCTTGTAGAATGGTAATGATAGAAATATTCAGCTAATAACTACTATAGGCATTAAAACACTAGATGACAGATGTGAAGGGTTCTCGTTATACATGTACACTCCCTTGTAATTATGGCTTTATAACTAGCTGCATCAGTTTCTAAATATTTAGTTCCTTACATTTCTGCAATTGGGGAGAAGGGGTAATGAAATATACATGATAGTAATCTGTCTTTAAGGAGGGTGGGGAGACCAAAAACTGAAAGATAACAGAAATAAACCACTGTCTGGAGTGAAACTATATTCAATAAACAAAGATGAATTAGCTACTTTAAATTGATGCTTGTCAGAGGGCAAATCAATACAAAATATTACATGTTGAAGGTATCTTATGTTGAAGGGAAAAGTCTCAAATTGGGGAAAGAACACAAAGTTCCATTAAGGAATACATTCACCTATGTGACAGAATTGACAGTTGTGAGGATGTATCTGAAGGTTGTTTAAGCTTAAATTATCTAAACAAGTGAGGGAGTAGTTCACAGGAAAGGAGAATTGAGCTAGAAGGGATCTCAGCACTCATTTGGCCCAAAATACTTTACAGATGAGGAAACTGAGGCCCTAAAGAGGTTAAATTACTTGCTCAAGGTCACTCAGTGTCAGAACAGGATTCAGACTCAGGTCTTTGAACTTCAAATGTAATATTTATTTCTGCTCCACTCCACCACACCAGATTACACTGATACATTACATTGTATTGAAATGATGGTCAATATTAAGTACATTACCTAATTCAACCATCAATGAATCATTCCCACTGAGGGTAATGATGAGATAGAATATACCAAGGATCATGAGAATTTCCAATATGATGATATTATTCCAATAAGCAGATTCCTGCAGTATGGTGGTAAATCAGAGGTACATATTTATAATTTTTTTTAGCTGATAAGAGCATGATAAAGTTGTACTATGGAGTGACAAATCCACACCAGTGAAAACAAGGATGTTGTGAAGTAATGAAAAACCAAATGCAACTTTCTAATTTTTCTTTCTCACAGACTTCAGTATTTCAACGGACCCTGCCTTAGCCATCATTCAGGATCAGAACTTCTCAGCTGTCCTAACTTACTGTCTCTCTCTCCTTCCTTTTCCTCCAACATCACATCCCTGCCCTTCCATTTTCTGCCTCTTGCTCAGGGTATGATGTTCAAATCAACATTACCACCGGTACCCTGAACTGCATGACAGGCTATTGCCATCTGGCTCTACTTAGTGATTCTAAGACATAGGTTGCTTTGACTAAAATTCTCCTTGGCCACCTCTCCCCTGCTTCTCTACATTACCTCTATTTTGATCTCCTGTGTATTTATCCCACTCTAAGCTACTACTTCTGCTTCACTGGTTCCATTTTTAACAAACAGTTCTTGATTCTTTGATCTATACTATCTCCCAAGAGATAACTCATTACTTATTTTGCTTTTTAATTACCTGTGTACATGTTTTTCCTCAAAAGAATGAAACCTCTGTTGAGAAGGTATGGTTTCAATTTGATTTTTGTATCCCACTCAATACCTATCACAGGATTTGGCACATGGTAATTAATTCGTTTAGTAGTTTAATTAATTAATGTAGTAGTTTTAACACAGGATCGTGGCAGATGGAATCCTGGTTTGTTTAGCTAGTTTGGGTGCTAAGGGTGTAGTAGAACATGAGAGGCCCATAGAGCCATCCTTCTCTTCTCTTCTCTGTCCTTGGATTTGGATTTAGGGATCAATGAAGTATTATGAATAGTATCAATAGTACTGTGACATTTAAAAAGTTCAAGAGACATAGTTTCTTAGTAATTTAATACTTTTATTAATAAGGTCAACATGCTTATCAATAAAATAAATTAATAAAAGGAGTCATTTGGCTATCTCTCTTAGATCAAAGACTCCCCTAATGGCAGACTTCACAGTTCATATGCCCATGGAAGGGCAGCTGTTCCTGAGGGTGGCAATCAAATCTGATTGGTTAACAATTAATGAGAAAATGAATATTCGGTGACAGGTTGGGCTATATTTCAATGGGTGTCTTGGGGTATATGACTTGGATCACCAAAATCTTGGTCAAAGAGGAGGAGAGGGGGAGGGAGAGAGTCAGATGGCTAGCAATTCTGGTCAAGGAGAGTTTATATAACTTTAGAGCAGGTGGCAAAAGGCACCTATCAGGTGAGATTCACTTAACTTATTTAGAAGTTGAGTAGAACAGATAGGCTGTCAGGTGATTTGCAGGACATGGGAAGAATGGGAGAATGTCTTAACTTTGGGGTATCCTTGCTCTAGCCCCAAGATCAGGTCTGGTGCTGGGGAGTAATGCTTCCCAATAGTTAATCTCATCCTACCATTAGAATGCCTAGGTGGGAGAACTCTAATATAGTGGAAGTTTCTCTTTAAAATGGAATGAAACTGAGGATCTGTCTCCATTTACACAAACCCGCAAGCTACATTTCTTTGACCTCTAAAGCCAAATCTGGGGAGGATTTATCCAGTGTCCATTTCCTCCACAAAAAAGAACTTGCCCAAGGTTCCAAATGTGGTAAAGTGGCAAAAACTGAGCAAAGGTGCCATTTGTCACACACACACACACACACACACACACACACAAGAATTTTTTTTAGTCAGATTTGTGATTTCATCTGTTTAGGAGACTCCTGGTGTGAAAATCCACTGTATAAATACACATTTGCAACTCATCTACAATTTATATGCTGAATTAGATGCGGGCATAGAGAGATTAATTGACTTGCCCAGGGTCACAAAGCCTGTATGTTTTAGAGGCAGAACTTAAAATCTATCTTACACTAGGGTATAAAAATAATTAGCTTCACAAGTACAAGATACAGGAGGCAACACTAGCCATCAGTTTGCCTGAAAAGATTTATAGTTTTAGTGAACTATAAACTCAATATGAGCCAGCAACTGATGTGGCAGTTCCTCAAAAAATAGTGCTAATCTTTTATTGCAACAAGAGAGATAATTTCCTTAGATGATAGTTTGTTTCTACTATGCCCTCAGACTTCAGCTGTTAGTAGTAGTGGGTTCCATTTCGGGCACCACAGACTAAGAAGGATATTGGTAAATTAGAAAACATCCAAGAAGAATAAGGAGGATAAAGACTATCTTATGAAACTTGGCAGCCAAGAGAAGAGAAAATTCCAAGGTGGATACCAGAGATAATATTGATGATGGCGATGGTGATAATTAGTCTTTCTATAGTGCTTTCAGGATTACAAAATGCTTTAAAAATATTATGTCATTTTATTCTGACAACAACCCTAGGTGCTATTATCACTTCCAATTTACAGAAGGGAACCTGAGGCACACAGAGCTTAAGTGACTTTCCCATGGTCATGCAGCTATTAAGTGCCTGAAGCCAAATTTGAACTCAGATCTTCTGGACTCCAGGTTCAGCACTCTCTACTATGAAGGGTGGCAAATTTAGGCTGTACGAATGGAATAACTTCCTAAAAATTAGAGCTGTGCAAAAGTAGAACAAAGCCTTGGGATCTCCCCCCACAGAGGTCTTTCAAAGAGACTGTGGATGTCCTACTACTTCTTAGGATTTTTATGATGGGATTTTCTTTCTGTAAGCTCTTTCAAATTCTGTGATTCTTTTTTACTCCAAGGTCTACCCTATGTTGAGAGAGAGAGGGGGGGGGGGGAGGGAAGGAGGGAAGGAGGGAGGGAGGAAGGAAGGAAGGAAGGAAGGAAGGAAGGAAGGAAGGAAGGAAGGAAGGAAGGAAGGGAGAGAAAACTAACATCTTAAAGATCTGTGTAGTGTGAGGTACCAAGAACCCTAGGAGGTTATCCTAGGTATGGTCCTATACCCAGGCAATTTCATCCAAGATTTTCTCATGAATTTACAAGAACATTCACTGATATGGATTTTGGGAAGAACAAGTTACCAAAACTACTTTATAACCATGAAATAATCACAAATATTTTGTTAAAACCAAACCCAATCATTTGTTTTTATGAAAAGCAACATGTTTAAGTCATGTTCTTTCCATCCCAAACACCTTTTCAATGAATGACCATATATGTAAATTTGTGAGAATTTCAGATAAGAAAAAATAAAAATGAAATAAACATGTATAATATATACATGTCTATAGATAAAAATAAACATTTGCTTTAAGGAATGTTGTATTGGAATGTGAATTCTAATTCTGGTAATTAATTTAGTTTAATGCTCAACTTGCTCTAAGATCAAAGAGAGTAATATTTTTAATAAGAAGTATAGACAAATATAAGTTTGGTAAATACCATTGTCATTTGGAGATGTCATTTGAGTTTTTGGAAACACAATACAAAATAAATTAGCCTTTAATTATTTTCTGTTATGAATTTTTATTTCATCTTAACTTTTGATCAAGGCCTTTCAAGGATTAGTAATTTAGAAAGCATTTGTGGTAACTAGAGGGGATATGAAAGATGCATAATGTTATTCATTAATCTTTTTCTTTTCCCTTCTTAAGAGGTGGGAATTATAAGATGTGTTATCATAGAGGTGATCATATCAGACTTAGGTATAGAGCTAGTTTTATTCTGGACCAATGCAGGGACAGAAAACAATGAGTATTATACTTCATTTAGAATTTCCACTGTGAACATGATAAGGACTAGGAGCTGATATATTCTCAAATCAAATTAATCCACAGTTGCCGTACTTAAGATACAGTGGAAATCCCCAATTCAAGTGTACAGTATCACCTATAAAGCTAAAATAAATGGAGGAAGATAATAGTTTCCAGACTTGGGTTACAGCATCAACACAGGACTTGAGCTGGGTTAATTCAGCAAGCTTGATCTTGGTTGCCAAAGCATGCTTGTCAATATTTAGCTCCCAGGGAGCATGTCATGAGCCTTTACAGAAACTAGCTTAAATACAAAATACTATAGCAGGGTCTGTGATCCTTTTCCTAACACTCAGATTAGACTGCTGATTCTTTTGTGCTTTTTAAACCAAGAACGTGTTTTCCATACTCCTACTGCAACAAGAAGGGAAGGAATTGCATCGGAGAATTAACATTGTTTTTATTAGTTTCAAATCTTATCACCTGAATTGTTGTAAAGCTTTATTTTCAAGCTTTGAAATAATGTTTTTCACATGATTTAAAACTTTTTTTTAAAAATTGGGAAAAGGGAGAATTCCCAGTAGCATATATTGGGAAAAAAGAATACTGCAACACCAACTATAATAGATAATTTGCATTTCCTATAAATTTCATAAAAATTGTTATGGTCATTTTCAAAATGTCTGACTCTTCATGACCCCATTTGGGGTTTGCTTGGCAAAGATGAAGGAGTGATATACCATTTCGTTCTCCAGCTCATTTTACAGATGAGGAAACTGAAGCAAACAGAGTTAAGCAACTTGCCCAAGGTCATACAGCTATTAAGTGTCTGTGACCAGATTTGAATTTAGGAAGATGAGCGCTCCTGATGCCTGGTCTAACAATCTATTCACTAGGTCAAACTAGCTGCAAAAAACTACCCATAAAGACAGGTCTTACTGCTACATTATTTAGGTCAAAACTGGTTTAACTTCATGTTCATTTACTAGCTAAATGATAAGTCAAAGTTATTGACACTTCGGGAGCTAAAAATATGATTTGATTTTTTAGCAATTAAAATATCCACATTTATAAGGATTAAATATTAACATGAATAATCTCATATATTTTACTCTAAGTCCTTTGGAGTTTGAATTCTATGGATTGCCTTTCTGTCTTTCTTTTGTTACTATGATATCTCAACATTGTATTCTATTGTGAACTTCATATATGCTTTTTTTACTTGTGTTGAGAAAGATGAACATGAAAAAATAACAGATTTTCACATAAATCAGGTAATTAACAAATGACCCCTGTGTTGTGATTTTGATGATAGGGTCACCTAGGCATGGTCAATATCTGATCCCTCAATTATGATCACAGAATTGAATTGACAATAGCATCATTCAAATTGGCAAATCATAGAACAATGAAAATAACCAGACTCACTGTTCCTTGATTCAGTTATTTCTGTTCATCTAGACACAGCCAGCATTTGCTCCTTTGATGTTTAATGTTTTAATGGCAAAGGTTTTCTTCCTAGTCTGTAAATAACTGAATTGGAAGGTCCATTAGCTTGACAATACTGCTTCGTTTTAACATTTGGCCTTCACTAAGTTAAGAGAAATGTGTAAGATGAATGTCAAAGAGTACTGAAAATATCATAAAAACAAACTCATAATTAAACAGTGAGACAAGAGGCCTTCCACTAAAGTCCTCCTCTAATCAGTCAATCCATAAAAATTTATTAAGTGCTTATTTGCTATGTGCCAAGCCTTGTGAAAAGCACAGGGGGTTAAGAAATAAAAGCAAGTAACATGGCCCCTATATTCTCACATAATCTCAAAATTGGAAGATACTTCAGAAGTAATCTTTTAGAAGCAATCTAAAATAGAAGAATAAAAGTAAAGAGAGTAAATAGGAAGAACTGAATGATTTAAAAAACGATCTCTTCTAAAATATCTCCAATAAATAATCATCTAATTGTTGCTTAAGAAACTCAAATGATTGGGAAACAGCTATCTCCCCAAGTAGACTTTAAGACATATCCAATTGTTAGAAAATTATTGTCCCAAATGAAATCTAAATTTGCCCCTTCAAAATGTTTTTTCTGATGTCATACTTATTCCAAAAAGATCCTCAATCAGTAGCATTTATTAAACGTTTACTAGATTCCTTGCACTCTACTATACAACCAAATACTTATTTCCTTAAGTTTAACCATTATACACAGCTATTAATCATTTATTGAGTGAATCAGGTGGGTGAATTAATCTCATTTTATCTTGTGGCAAATTCTAACCAGCCCTAATAATTAAGAAAGGTCTTAAGTACAGGTTGTGGAATTGCATGCTGTTGTCCGCAGACCAAGCTAGAGAAGCTCATCAATCTCAATCCCTCACCTCCAAAAAGCAACCCATATACAATTATGAATACTAAGGTGTGCAAAGATTTTTGTATTTATTAGGGGAAAGATCACCAGCATCAATGAAATCACCCCTCTTTGAAGTAAATTCAGGTTAAGGACATCAGGGTACATTTCATTATATCATTTTTAATATTATTTTGCTTATCTGTGTTATTATCTGATTCCTGGCTTCTGACCTGATGTCTCCTTTAGGACCCTAGCTTAATCATGTCTCTCATGCCCAACTCTACTTCAAAAGAGAGCCATGGGCAAGAATTACTTGTCATTTTACGACATCTCTACCAATCAATATGCTTTTTAAATTTTTTTAAAATTACTTTTTGCTTTTCAGTTGTGTCTGGCTTTTTGTGACTTTATTTTGGAATCTTCTCGGCAAGGATATTGAAATAGTTTTCCATAGCCTACTCCAGTTCATTTTACAGATGAGGAAACTGAGGCAGAGTCAAGTGACTTGCCTAGGGCCACACATCTAGTAAGTGTTTGAGGCCAGATTTGAACTCAAGAAGGTGAGTTTTCCTGACTTCAGGCCCAGAACTCTATTAATTTCACCACCCAGCTGCCCCTAAGCATTTATTAAGTGCCTACTTTGTTCATCATATTAATGCACTAGTCTGGAAGGGATACCTCAAAGGCATTTAGTCCAATGCCCTCACGTAGATGAGGAAATAAAATATTAAATGATTACATTTTAAAATGGTCAATTGCAAAGTTTAATTTTTGTTCATTAGAGGGGGTATAATCTTTATGTTATCCTTTCAAGAACTTTATTAACAAGCAATTTCAGATGTTTCATATTCAAACAAATATTTATCAGAAAATTTAGATAATCTGTATTCGAACCATTGATACATTCTAGCAAATAAAAATATTGGAATTTATATTTGATCTGCTTTTAAACAGAAATGATGTTTAAAAATCATACAAGGTACTAACAGGAAAAACCAACATGAGAAACAATTTCCTATGTATTCAATAAAAATAGAAACAATTTTTAAAGTCCACACAGCATTTTTGCACAGTCATGGGTGATAGGATTCCGAACCATCACCACACCTAAAGACCCCCAAGACGTTGGGAATAATAAAATCCCTCTCAGGTAGGATTTAAGGTTTGTCTCATGGCAAAGTGGCCCAAACTAGACCTTATCTTAGAAGAAAATGTTTAAATGCATAAGATAAAATACCCAGGATCATAAAAGAAGCTAGTTATAATGAAGCCTGGTTATCACCATATTAAAACATGCCCATGCTTTCAAGGACTCCAGTTTAAAAAGTCCAAGCTCTAGGACTAGTTACAGCTGTGAGAAAACAGTGGGGGGTGGGGCCTGCTCCAGCAGAGTGCGCAGGCGCAGGCCTGTGGCAGCAGGGGAATAGCTACATCAAATAGTCACAGGTTATGTCAGTTACTCCAGGCAGCACAGGTGCATGGGACACGTGAGGCAAAGAGGAAAGCAAGGTGTGGGCTCTGGGAGCCCTGGGTGCATTGTAGTGGGGGTCAGCGACTGTGCGGTGAAAATGAGGGTAAAAGCACTCAAGTCTGGTGTGCTGACAGATAGTGCCAAGTACTTGATGAACACCTGTGAGACTGCCCTGAAAGAGAAGGCTGGGTTGGGGTTGTTGGGGAAACAGGCCATTGCTGACTGTGGCTGACTGACATCTGTAAGGGGAGGGGAGGAGTTGGGGGCGGGGTGGAGGAAGAAGGTGGAGAAAGAAATTGATGAGGCACTAAATGTAGATGGATTTTTAAGATGTTTGACTCAGAAAGGGTGGAGAGCTATCTAGGATAAATAGCAGAGACTGAGATGTTTCAGGTTTTTGTTTATTTTGGGTTTTTTGTTTTGATAATGTTGAAAGACTTGAATGTGTTTGTAGGCAGAAGGGAGATAGGAAGGAAAAAGAGGGGATACTGATAGAACCAGTGCACCAGAGATGTTGGAAGGGGGCAAAGATTTCCACTGGAGAATTAATTGTATGTGGATTTATGTAATTATGTAATTAATGGTATGTGGATGTTACTGTGCCATAAGAAACAATATGATGAATCAGAGAAGCATGGCCAAATGAACAGATGCAAAGTGAAATATAAAGATAGAAAAACTGTGGACAGATTAATGATACCAAAAGGAACAAAACGATTCACACTAGATGTCCCAAAGAAGGAATATGGTAAAGACATCTCTCACTTTTTTGCAGACCAAAGATGTAGGGTGCTGTATTTACTGCCAGGATTTTTTGATAAGCTGTTTGTTTGTTTTTGAGGAGTTAACAATCACTTTAATCAAGCACAAAAATCATTCACCTAATTCAGGGGAATGAGCACCCTGAACTTCAAAGAAAATGCAGTGAAATCAAAAGATCAACAGACATGACTTCCTCTACCTGAATTCAACAGACCCCCCCAACTATCTAACTGTAGTTACCAGAAAGGGAAGCACAACATCTGGGTTCTCAAAGCCCGGTGCGGGGGCTCCTTACTGGCTTCCCAGAGTCCTCATCTGGCACTCAACGCTTATTACAAAAACTAAGCCCCCGATAAGCTGGTTTTGCTGAACTTTTTCTATCCTCTCTTAAAATTTTTATTATAAGGGGTTGACTTCCCTCAGAGGTATTGGGAGAAGTGACATACCAGGAAATGTAGGTGATTTAAGAAAGAAAAGATACCAATGAAATGGTTTTTTAAATGATTATGATGACTGCAATGAAATATGAGATGAATTATATAAACTGATACAAAGTGAAGTAAAGGATAATCAGGAGCAAAAAACAGAGATTACAACAATATAAATGGAAGAAAAACAAAATGGTTAAATATTGTGAAGTTATAACAACCAAGCTCAGCCCCAAGAAAGTGACATGAAGAGGCCCTTCTTTCCCTTTGGTGGGGTATAGGGCTATTGGTGTGAAACACTGTATAAAAGATCAGATTTTTTAAATGTACTTATTAGTTTTGTTAAACTGATTCCCCCTACCCCCTTTTTATTATAAAAGATGGCTCTAGAGAGGGAGGGATAGTCTGGGAAAAATTGATAAGTTTAAAACAACAGGCATAAATAAAATTTATCTTAAAACCACAATAAAAAGTATCACTAGAAGTCAGTTGAGCTTTATAGTACATGTGCTTCTCTTCTTAGGGCTCAGCAGGGTGCTAATACATCCCCCCTGTGCCAGTTCTAGTGGTTCATTTTACAGAGGGTGGAGAGTAGCCAGCAACTGAAGAATAGCCCAGCTGTGCCCAAGTTACACAGCTGTGAGGAGAGTACAGAGAGATCCACCATGAAGTGAGCACAGTTATCTACACAGATGGCATCATGAAGCAGTTTAGTATCTAGTGCTATGTTTCTGGTGACTTTGTCATGCCCTAAAGCATTCATTGCTGCTTTGGGGAATGCAGGGGTACAATTTCTACCACAAAACAGCACTGAATAAATACAACCTTGGGAAAGAAATAAATTGTCTTTCTTCATTTCCCCCCCAAGCCTATGGCATAGGAGGGTTGATTTATAAGGCAAAGGGGCAATGTCCTGATGAGTTCTATAGAGAATTGTTGGGGAAAGGCTCTTTGGGCATATATTTGCCAAGTTAGTTTTTTAGCCTAGTATTGGTGCCCTTGTCATGGGCTCTCCATCCTTTGTTAACTCCACTCAAAGACAAACCGGTTTAACATCATTTGAAATTTGTAAAAAGCTCTGAGTGTAACAATTTAATCTTAATTGTTAGGGGACCTTGGGGAAGTTATTTCTTTGGGAAGTCTGGAATAAGGGGGTAGACCAGATGATCACTCAGGACCCTTCTATGTTTAAAATCCTACTTAATAACTATGGTTCCTAACCTTAAATGAGTATAAAACCCCAAAAGACCCATAGGCAACAAACACTAGATCTTTCTGTCAAGCAGAGCAATATGTCAGGGAACACTGGTTTGGATTATAATCCATGCAAAATTATTTGTGATCATAATCATCTGCAAAAAATTACAAGGACGGTGGAAAATGATGGGCAATGCCACCTCATAAAATGGCAAAAAGTAATGAAACAGAAAATTAGCCTTTAGAAAGTCTGGCATGGGACCCAACTAAGCCTAACCATTGCTGTTAGAATTGAAAAACAAAAAGATGGAAAAGAGAACAGATCTGACAATATTTCTATAATGATAACAGTATTGATGAGTCAAACAACCAGATTTGAACTTTAACATCTTAGTACCCTAAGTATTACAGGAGAAGCTAGAAATTTCAACTTTGGAAGATAAAATCAGGAACTGCTTTTTGGTCTGTCAGACCAAATATACACAGAATCCATGCTGGAGGGATCACCATTCTGAACACATTGAATGAACACTTTTTAAAAATATATTCATTGAGGAAAGATACCAAATAAATGGAAATAAAATCATAAATATTATCATCAAAAAGGTAATTGAGAGGGCATCCAACCATTAACAATCCACATGACTACTTTCTCATGTCTACGTAATATCCACGATTAATAACTCACTTGGAATTGTGGTCAATAAGGCTCCCTGAAAGGATGCACAGCTTTCCCACAACTACCCCACTGAAATTCACACTAAATTAAGGAATAATAATAGTAAATCCAATTAGAAGCTACTGTGATTTCTTCCACTCCAGAACTGCACAAAAAGTCAGGCAGAAGCCTATAGGCATTAGAAAATGAGGACAATAGAAAAGCTGCTTCCCTAACAAGTCCAGCTTCCTAATGTTACCAGTAGTCAGCCAGAGTCGTGGGGAGCCAGAAAGGCTCTATGTCAGAAATCACAAAGAACTGAGTTACCTCACACCCCAAAGCCCTAGGTGTCATCAGCAAGCACCAGCATGGGACCTTGGAAGCTGTAGGAAGCTCCAGTGACTAATAAAGTGGAGCAGCATTCAGACTGGAACAGCTCAGACTGAAGGGCTCCAAGGTGACTTTAGATCACATATCTAGAGCTGGAAGGATCCCAGAGATCAATCTACCCTGAGATATGTCATATAAGGCCTAGAAGAACCAGAGCTCTCAACCTCAAAGATCCAGCAGGACCTAGCCCTAGAAGTTAGAGGGCAGTAGAAGGTCTCATAATGAAACCAAGCAAGGTCCATCAACACACCTGAAAGTTCAGGGGGATAGAAACTAGAGCTGGAAAGATTATTCAATCATAAAACACCAACCACTATTAAAAATGTAGTTCTAGAGGTTCCCAAAAGAAGGAACAACTAACTAAAAGCTCTTAGATTCCCCTTGTATTCCTAATAAATAAAACCTTTTAAAATTAATTTCTTAAAAGGATTTAATTCAGTGGAAGAAATTGCAGCTGTGAAAGCTCTTCTCTAACATAGTATCTCCCATGCATATGTCAGATGCAACCATAAAGACAACTTAATTGAACTGAAAAAAAGGAATATAAAAAAGTGACATGTTAAGCTCATTAAAGGTATTATCCACTGCTTTCAAGTATGTCCTTTCCATAGTATAAATGAAAGAAAAAGCTCAGATAGATGCTGAGAGCTTCCAGATTCCTCTGTTCGCAGATGCTATGATACTGATTGCATCAAGCCACAAAACATTACAATGTCTCCCCAGCAAAACTCATGATTATTCAAAAGAGATTAGTATAACAATTAGAAAAAAAGAATGGAAACTTTTCTTTTTTCAATGGTGATACGAAATTTAATGGACTGCACCTGAGTTATTCCTTAAGTATATATCCATGGAAAGGCACCCATGATGCACTATGACTCAAGCCCAGAATTAAATACGAGAAAGAATAGTACTTTTAATACTCCTACACTGCTCCCTGACACCAAAACACACTTAAAAAAAATCACTAGTATTCTCCTGGGAATGTTGTATAGTTATGAATCATGGGATATCATGCTTTTTGAAAAGTTCCAAATTGTGGATGTATGTTCAATCCTTTGTTGCTGAAGAAGACCATGCCATCAGAGAAATGATGACATGACTTGCACTTGGCTTTGTTTTTGAGTGAGGGAGGGCTGTGCAGGTCACCAGCCTAAACTGTGGATAACCTAAAGGACAATGGAGAAAGGTGGGGTATTATAAGTAGGTTGCATCATATTCCCAAAATGACCAGCATATAAGAAGTGGAGTAAGAAATATCATCTAAAAAGGCATATTTGGAAACATAAATGAGAGTAAAACACAATGAGAGAAAATGGGCAATTTGAATGCTGCATTTGTACCCACAGAATATTAAGACCTAGATGAAATTTCTTACAGGCTCTATGCCATTTTTATAGGAGGGCATAGGCAAGAATTACATAAGAAAAGGTACAATTGCTTATGATATGTGCCAATGGAAAACCTTTCCGCATTGATGAGAAGTGCTCCTGTCAGTGCCTGAAACCTTGTAAACTAGTTTCCTTTGAAGAATGTGAGACACTATTTTGTGCTTGAGTGCCAACTGCTTTCTAGATGGATTACTGTCTGCCCTGACATTTAATCCCCATTTTGGCCAGCAAACATAGTTTTCAACACATTTCCTGCCCTGTTGCTTATCTACTTAGGCATCAATTTCCTAATCAATAAAATGAGGGGCTTGGACTAGGTGATCTCTGGGATCCTTCCAGCTCTAGATATGTGATCTAGAGTGGAAACTTGTGTTCCTACGAGAAGTAGATACTAGGTATAAGATGAAATGGGTAGCTGAGGAGAATAAGGAGCAGATGTGAAATTCTCAGGCCCTAGCAATTGATTTCTCTCTGTGTGTGTGTGTGTGTGTGTGTGTGCACACGTGTGCGTTTATCTATATCTCTGCAAACCATAGAATACTATAATTTCCAAAGAATCTTCATTAGGGTGACCCATAGGATATCTTTATTCCTATATTCAAACAAATTTGATTTTCCTAACCACAGTGAGTGAATGACTGAATGAAAAATCATTTGCATAGATAGAGATAGAAATACAAACGAGAAAGAGCCAAGCATTGCCTTCTACAAGAAATTTTTTCTGTTGTCCTTACCTACTAGTTCCTTCCCTTCTCAAATTATCATGAATCTATTTTGTATATATTTAGATAGAAACATTGACTCCCCTGGCTAGGCTATAATTCCTTCAGGGAAGAGATTATCTCACTTTTGTATTTGGATCCTTTGGTAACTAGAATAGTTCCTACCGCAAGGCAGGCATTTAATAAATGATTTTTAATTAATTAATTTGAAGAGCTTACATTTTAACAGAAAAAAGACAACAAACATGACAAATTCAGTTGGGTTAGTGGCCAAGGAAAAGCATTTTATCCTGTAGAACAAGGATTAGTGAAGCCCCAGGATAGTGGCTTTTCATGTCCTTTCTAGTCACAGTGGTGGTATGGATTTGATTATGTTTCTAGAATTAGAGTAAATGGTAGAACTCAGGGTGGTAGGGTATATGTGCATGGTAACTGGCAAATGGTTAATTGCCTATATCAGCATTGGTTTCTGGTAGATGGCTGAATGAGATCATACATAGTAGAGTGCCTAATACGATACAAAGCATGCCAGGGGTGGTAAACTGAATAGGACAGTTCATTGCTAGTTCCTAAATATTTTTTGCATCCATGATCAATCAACAAGTGTTTAGTATCTACTGACTAACAGGAATTGTGTTAGAGATACAAAGTCAAAAATGAATTAGTCTCTAACCTTAAGGATCTCATATTTTATGGGGTGGTAACATATATAAACATAAAATAAATTCAAAGTGATGTCAGGTTTCTTTTTCAGTGAAACTTTAAGCCCTTCAATAATTTCATATCTTCCTTCCACCCCTGGCATTTGAAGTAGAATTATACATTCTGTCAGCAGAAAATAAATAATCTTTATTCTTTGAGAGACTCAAGTTTGAATGCTTAGGTCAGATCTCAGTTTGACTTTTCCATACAGAAAATAACTATGGTCCTTGACCAATACATTTTTTTCCCTCTTTATTCTATCTTCCTTCCCTCAATCTCTTAGATGTTCATGTCCATGAACATGTTGGAATTAGCTCGAACCATAGCTTTGAGTGATTGTTAATTTTCAGTGTAAGCATTTACACCTCAGAAATTGGCAAATACCAGAGAATCATGGCTTATTTTGTTTTGTTAAGTTTCTATAAAATGTTAATAATGCAAGTTAAATTTTAAAGTATGTTACGTGTTTTCCCTAGAGCTAGTTGTTAAAACATTTACCAGAATAATCCTGTTCACACCTCTCTTAGGCAACAGCTCTTAAAATCAATCCACCCAATATGGCAAGTATTGCATACGTAGAACCATGCTACAATCTGTGGTGGTATTTTAAGAAGTGTATTATATTACTCTTCTTTTTAATTTCTTATTTTCACAACAATTAATTAGTCATGGTATATCTTTAACAAAACAAATGATCTGCAAAAATTCTTAAGTATGTTAAGGAGTCCGTTTCCATCTAAATTCACCTGACACATACTGAAATAGATTACCTTAAAAAGCCACTAATGAGATCGTTATAACTCGTTTTTGTCTGTATTTAAGAAACTGATTTAAGATACACGTTAATGATCAGTTACTGAAAAACTTAGTTTATCCCTTGAGTTATTTTTAGATCTCTCTCTGTACTGTAATTACATATATCCAATCATCAAACTTTCTCTGGTGCTGAACACAAATGAACTTTGAATAAGAACAAGTAAGTAACAAATCTTTGCAGTTTAAAAAGGTTAATCTTTAAATGGATCAATGGAGTGCCACACTCTTTACCCATTTCAAATGTTTTTATCTGAGAAAAAGACATTAACACAAACTATTTCATGTCTTCCTGACACATCTTTATAGGAATGATTTCCCTGAAATACTTGACATACTTGTTCCTTGACCCTTTTGACTGAATAATGTACCAGTTTCTGAGATGTAGAAATGCAGGATTACTGCGTATAGTCTTCATTTTGGTTGTGCCAAGTAGGTAAAAATACATTTTAAAAAGGTGAAGTTTTCCTCTCTAAAAATGTTAGATTTTTGAGGATGCTAGCCATTAGTTATAAAAATATACTTTGGACTGAACATGAAATGTAAGAATATAAGTAGAAAGTAAGTTCTCCTCTTGTTTTGGTTTCTTATCCCCAGAACTTAGCACAATGTTTTGATATAGGCACTTAAATGCTTGCCCAATTGAATGGTCCAGGAAACTGGCTTTTCTCTGTTCACATGTACCGCTCCATCACCTATCTTTGTCTTTGAATTGGCTGCTTTTCAGGCAGGAAATGAACCTTCCTCACCTACCTCAGAGAATCCGTTTTCTCTTTCAAGACACAGCTCAAGCCTCGCCTTGTACTTTGAAGCCTTTCCTCGCTGCCCAGTTGCTAGCCCTCCTTCCCTAATTACCATGTGTTTTTGTATTTATTTTGTTATGCATTATATATTCTGTATATAATTATATATGTAGAAGTTGCGTCTCTTCTCCTCCTCCCTCCCCCATTTGGAAGGCTAGAATCTCCTTGAGAATAGGTAGTGTTTTTCAGTTTTTGCTATTTTTACACCTATTACCTAGTACAGTGCCTAGCACATAGTATTTGTTTGGTAAATATTTTCTGATTGATTCGCTAAAAAGGAATTAGGAAAATTAAAATATCATTGGATATTTTAGACAATATTTTGTATAAATAGAGAGTCAAATCGAAGAGGTATTTTTTTCTTTCCATTGGCTACAAAATAGATGATCTATATAATAATTTTAAGATGACTGTAAAGGATATTATACCATGTTCACAATAAAAACTGCTTCTTGCCAACAATCCTGCAAAGGTAATGAGATAAATTTTAGATGTGCTTATGACCCTACTCTCCCTGTACTCAAACTCCCATTTCTAACTTGTATAGTTCTTTTAGAGATCTGAGAGAAGTTACCCAATGGTAGATTTATAGGATGACACAAGAGTCAAACTTGATAGGAAGACATGGATGGATGGAGATACTTGGAGAGATGCCCACACCTATGAGATCACAGACCTATGGAAGAATCAAAACCTAGTTCTTTAAAAATGTTACTGTCCTTGGTACAAATAATGTCAAAGGTCAAACTCAGCACTTTCTGAATCTTGAAGATTCAGCCATTAGGGATATTAAAAATGAAAAAGGAAATTGATCCATTGCATGAAAGGGAAAACATATAAAATACCCACATTCTGAATAGAATGGTCGCTCTCCACAGGACATCATTTTTGAATGTTGTACAGTTACCTCTATGGTGCCTGAATAATGGTAGTTAAATCCTTAACGGTGAGGGGTCTTGCTTTTGTGAATTTATAGCCAAGGCTTTTGGAAGTGGGGAAAATATACTATTTATAAATTTGAAAGCTTTTTGCATTTATCTAGGTATACAGATATTGTCAATATGTGATTAAATGAAAGAGCAGCATTACAGCAGTATTTTTCCTGAAGGATTTGTATATGTTTATTACTTTTTTTAAGGGGGGGAAAATAAAACATTTAGGTTACTATTTCTATACAGCTCTTTTTCTTACATGAATACACACGTATTAAAATGCAGTTGTCTTGCTTGTCTGATATATATATATCATTTACATTTATTTGAACTCTCACAGCCCCCAAATTTCCTGGAGGTTGTGAGATAGGAGCCAAGCTCTTCTAGAATAATCCCTCTTGAAGAAGAAACAGCCTGGCATGAGAATGGGAGAGGAGCATGAGAGAACATGTGAATGGGGATCCTGCCTCTGACATATGACCTGGGTGACTTCAGGTCAGGCTTTTCACCTCTCTGAACCTCAAGACCCTCACCTTTGAAATGAGAAGAATCGTATTTGTAGTGACTGCCTTGTGAGAGGAAATGTATAACAGTAGATAGAGAACCAGCTTTGGACTGAAGAAAGCTGGTTCAAGTCCTGCCTCAGACATGGGACGTGATGGATGGGAGATCCTAGATAAGTCACTTAATATGTCAGTGCTCTAAGCAATTCTCTAAACCTGATTGTAGAGCAAGGGCTGATGGGCACTGGTAGAAGGAGTTTTTTTCCCTTCAGGAGTTCCCTACGTCAATGAAATCACAGGTTCCGTCCCTATTCTTATTTACCTTAGGGTTCTTGTGACCCTCAAATGAACCAAAATATCTAAAGTGGCCTACACACCTTAAAATGCTAGATAAATATCAGTTACCATTATAAGCCAATGTCCAATAAAATGAAGTTGTTACAGTCCACCATTAATCTATCCAATGTTCACTTGGATTTTAGGTTTCGAGTTAGAGGAAACATTAAACTGCTGGGGAAAATGGGATTTTTAGTTACTGCCGTCATCACTAACTAATAATAGCAACAACAATTAATAGCAATAACTGACATTTATGTTGCACTTTACAAATGTCAAATGCTTCCTATACATTATCTCATCGGAACAGAAAGCTATTAAGTGCCCATTGTGTGCATGACGCTATCCTAAATATTGCTGGGCTGTGACATAGCATAAAGAAAATGAAATCTTTATTCTCAGTAGCTTACAACATATGGGGAAGACACCAACATTAGCCTATCCGAAATGTGCATAAGTAGATCAGCATACTGTATATCTAAATCACCACATTAATATAACTATATTAGTGGAAGAAGGTGAGTGCTGTGTTGCATTATTAAAGTTAATCATGGGCAAAATTCAGATCATCTGAAGGTCTATTATTGTACTGACAAAGAAGCGTTTATTTCTTCCCCAACACGTGTTTCCCCCCTGGATTTGAGCAACAGACCTGAGAATCACAGGGGGAAAAAAGACAAGCTCTTTGTTTATATGTGAATTAGCTTCCTCCCTGTGTCTGGAAGCAGGGAATGAAAGTAATGGGCAGGTTGACCTGGCCTCTGGGCCAGAGAATGTGAGAATGGATGAATAGACATTTAGATTGAGAACGAGGTGATTATGTATAGGTGAGTGCCTATTTGGCTGTATTTGTTTGAAAATGGAAAAAATCTGGCCACATATCTGAATGTTTTGAAATTCTCGTATTTGGTATTTTGTCAGTCGAATAGCAGGATTTAAAGAAAATTAATTAATTTTTATTCCCACACATTATGTACACATAAGCAGCTAGGTGGCATACTGGATAGAGCACTGGACCTGGAAGATGTGAGTTCAGTGAGATCCAGGTATCAATGAGATGACTGGAAAGAGCTTAGAACAGCGCCTGCCACAAGGGTAGGTACTTAAATCCTCCTTTCCCCTCCTTTTCCCTCCACTCCCCTCTCTTCTTTCCTTTCTGACTCCAATTTCATTTCTCCAAGTTCTGCATTCTTTCCACTGCATGATTCAGGACTTAGCTATGATAAATCATAGGTCTATGATCTGGGGCAAGTCACTTTACAAGTTCAGATTACCTTATTTAGAAAAGGAAGATAATTAACTCTGCACCAACCACAGAATGAGCCCCAGAATTATTTTAAGGAAAGTGACAGGTTTCCTGCAAAGCACTATATCAATATGTCTTCATAGGTTTATAGATTTAGAATGGGGCATATTAGGAAACTGAGACCCACAGAAAAGTTAAAGAATTTACCTAAGATCATATAAGTAATAGGACACAATAAAAAAGGATAAAATTTAGAGTCAAGGAATCTGGATTTGAATCCAGAATCTGCTACATTCTGGATTCAAATCCAGATTCCTTGACTCTAAATTTTATCCTTTTTTATTGTGTCCTATTGCTTTTCTAAGACTGAAAGACTGTCCTCACCTCTGAGTGGCTTATAAATTAGTCATAGTAGTTTGTGTGTGTTTTGACATTTTTCATACTCTATTTTGTATCAGAGTTAATTATATGCATGACTTATTTCTTCTAATACATTGTAAGCTCCTACTCACCTTTGGAATTTTTTTTTTGTTTTAATGACCATCAAATTTAAGGGAAAAGTATTTTTGAGGCAAATATAAAATAACGTGGCACAGTATACATTTGGAAATATAGAAGGGATTTAAAGGAAAGGGAATCTTAAAGTCATTCACACCATGAATATAAGAAAAGGACTTCGAGCATCCAGAAGCTAGCTGGGAGTTAGCCATTTGTCACATGTACTTTCTAAGCCTGAGTCCATTTTCCCCTGAACTTTGTAAAAGAATCTTGTAAAAGAATGTGTCAGAGACTTTGGAACAGAATGTTTCATACTAACTGTACCTTCTTCTAAAAAATACTATTTGATACCGGTTGAGTAATTCTCAACCGATAATCCCTGGAAAGAGACAGGATACCTGTGGAGACTGAAGTCAATGACACTGCAGAATTACCAGTGGTTACCCTTAGAACCCTGGGTAGGTAAAAATGTAACTAGCCCAGCTCTAGGGACCAAAGGCATGAGTGGGACTTGGAGTTTGGGATAAGGATATCTGAGAGTATACATGAACTACACATGTACATAAAATTCAAACAATTGCAGATAGTGTAAAATTAGGCATTGCACGGTTCTGTTAGCGTGTTAAACCTCTGAATGTTTTAAAGTTGGTTAGAAAAGCTCAGGATAACAAAAAAGGCCTTTGTTTTGGGGAAGAGGAAGATCAAAGACGGTTGCGTGGTATGAATAGGACAATGGGATGATAAGATAAAAGTTTTATAAAATTTTTTTTAAGGGTTTACAGAACACTTTACATACATTATCTCATTTGATTCTCATAAGAATCCTGTGAGATGGATGCAATTATTGTTATTGCCATGTTCCAGATGAGGAAACTGAGGCTGAGAGATTTAGTATCTTACCTAGGGTCACATAGCTAGAAAATGGCTGAAGTAGCATTTGAACTCAGCCCTTCCTGATTCTGAGTTCAACATTTTATCTTCTGTGCCACCTAATTTCCTAATGGAGACAAGGTAGAACCTGCAGAAGACAGCACAGTGTTCACTGGAAAGGGCTTTAGAGGTTGTTTTTTTTTCAATCTATACCTAGACAAGAATTTCCTTTACAAATCCAAGACATCTCAAGGAAGCCCATTACCTTTCTGGATATTTCTGACCTTAAAAAACACTTTCTTCTATGGGACAATCCTTCAGATCGTAGAAGATATTTGTCATGTGTCCCTAAGTCTTTTGTTATCTAAGCTAAATATTCTCATGTTCTTCAAACCATGTATCATACATCTCATGAACTTAAGGAATTCCACTTCTATGGTTGTCTGTCTTTATCAGTATTCTTCTTAAAATGTGGAATGACTGGGACAGCGCACACAAAACTATTATGATTTTCCTAGGCCTGAATGCTATTCTGCACTTCACATAGGCTAATATTTTATTAGGTTTCTTGATTGCCACATCACACTATTGATTCATTAAATTTGTTGTTCACTAAAACTCTCAGACCTTTTTCTGTGGAATGTGATCTCCCCTATATTGTTGAAGACAATTTCTTCAACCAGCTTTTAAGACTTCACAACTATCCTGACTACATTTTAGGATTAGATTTGACCCAAAGTTGGGATCCCACCAGAAAACAACACACTTTGGTGAGGCTATTCCATTTCCTGAACTACCTGAAAAACTTGGAGTTATAGGAAAGTCACAAAATAGAGATTTTTCTGCTCCCTCATGTTATGATGCGAGCTGTTTGTTGCCCCTGCCTGCAACTCTAGGGGCCACATCAGCAATGTTCTTCTCACTCTAAGCAGTAGAGTGCTTAGTAACCATCCCCTCCCCTTTCTAGAATGCCAGCTTTCCAAACTCTGGAACTTTTGAGATGCTGTTAAATCAAACCCAAGCCTCAAGCTTCCCAAGATCTAGGTTCCACCATTCAAGAAATACCCCTCCTCTGATTAGGTGGTGGGGATTCAGGAACGGATTATATAGGAACTCCTCATTCAAAACCACGTGGGATAGATAATTTCTATGTGTTTCTTCAGGACATTGCTCTTCTTAGGTAAGAAAAAATCCACTTTCAGGTCTCAAGTCTCTGGCCTATGCACAGAAAGAGAGACAAGAAAGGAAAAAAAGTGTCTGGGAATCTTCCCCTTTGTGTGGTTGAGTATATGCAGCTTTCATGTATTTTTTCCCAGAGGTATTAATGACTCCTGGGGAGAAACTGGAAAGATCCCTTTCCCAGATCCTAGGTTTGCTTTAATCTTTGTTGTATCTTCAGTATCTCTCTCCAAGAGAAAAGGAATATCGGAAAGAAGACAACGGGTGCTGAGGAGGTTCCCTTTCATAAAGTGATGGCTTCCTCATAAAAATTCATTCTCCAAAGAGCTTGAGCTAAGAAAATCATCTTGAGGCTAGGACAATCATTGAAACCCATCCCTTGAGAGGCATCAAGGGACAGTTCTAAATGACCAAATTTATTTTTGGTGCAGCCCTAATCACCCAAATATAATCAGGGGTTATATTTTTGGCATAGGCATGGTAAAGCTATGAAAAGAGTAGAAAAATGTTCCAAAAAAAGCTATTGCTTTTTCTTCATTGCCAACAGTCATGGAGTGATAGAATTACATTTACCTACCTCCTTGACTGGTTCATCAGAAGTGGTGAAGAACCCTATGGTGGTGAAGTGGCTGACCACAGCACTGAATAGGAAGGGGAAAACCCATAGTAGAAAGGATGCTAATTAAAATATTGGTAGACCCTAGTTATTTTCATAAACACCAAATACTCTGAAAACAAGGTATAGCTTTGTGAACTTTCATTCCAAATATCCTCATATCCATTTGAGGTGGGGAAGTGGGAAAGGGGGGGCAAACAAAGAAGTTATGGACAGATTTAATCATTTACATTATTAATTTTTCAATTTCTGGATGAAGTAAATGCCCTGATATATTTTGTTCAGGATTCTTACCTCCAAGGCATCTGATTTCCAGTGTTCCACAAGAGCTAGAATAGGTCTTGGCTGACTTTACAGTATGATTATATCACAAGATAAATATTTTCTTTTATTTCACCATTTTTAGTAGTATTGATCTATTTTTAAAGACATCAACTTTCAGTTACTAAAAGTCTTTATGTAAAATTGGAATGCTGAAGATGTCCCTGATCAGGTACAGTCATTCTAGGTGACCTCTGGGTCTTTTCTGATTTATATGGTGGGATTTTGTGCATGTGACACTGTATGTCTATGACTAATTGACCAATAAATGCTCTTTTAACATGCCCAATGACTCTGCCTATTTCCATGAATGTTTAGCACTTTCCCCCTATTTCCCTAGCTTGATAAATACTGGAGAACCACTAGTTGTCCTGGAGTTTACAGAGGAGGCAATTCAGTGTGAAATTAAGAAGCAAGAGGAATGCAACTAATGAGTCATTCTGGAAGCAGATAATATCCTAAGGAGGTGGTGTTTCTGTTTAAGTGGTTTTTATTGAATGATGGCCATCTAACAACCATTTTAATTGAAGGCAGAGTGAATGTCCTCAAAAGGTTGAGGAAATGCCCCATTTGTGTTGGGCAGTGTTCTCTATGTAGCAGAGCACTGACAGTCAGACATTCCCTATGCTCCTAACCCAGTGCCTGGCTTGAGAAGATCATAGACCAATATTCCAATTATGCTAAATTATCTGACAGTATTACTAAACCTCAAAGCAGTAGGTCTTGGGGTTCAGATCTAACTAGTATATAGGAAATCTGGTGCTTAGATCTACCTAGTGCCCGGGAAAGGAAAAGGAGAATGGTCAAAGGTCAATACTGAAGGGATGACATCATATAGCAAAGATGTTTTTGGGTACATAATGGTATTAATTTCAAGTGCTGAAAGCATCTTAAATACTATGGACTGTGATTCTGAGCAGGAAAACAAATAAATAAATTTACTTGCCTTGGTTAATTCAGTTTTATCTCATCAACAGTAACTATTTTTATTGTATTTTTATAGAAAGCAATAGTGTAGCAATAGGAGGATCACTATTTGGACAGAAATAATACAGAAAATGACTTTTTCCTCTAACTTACTATCTTTCTATTCTTCTACATTATTCTTCTGCATAAAAATCTTTAGTCCAATCATACTATTTGGTGGCTGCTCCTCATATATGATGCCTCATCTCCTGTATCCATGTATTTGTACTGGCTTTACCTCAGAATGGGCTATTTCTTCATTGTCACTTCTTGGAATCCCTAGGTTCCTGTAAGCATTACCTTAAGTACCATTTTTTTCTTTTGCATTATTTTAGAAGGCCTTTCCTGAGGTTCTGTCTTTTCCTGTTTTAGATACTATTTACCAAAAAATGAGAGAGTAGGAGAGACATTGATGTACAAGTCATGATATTTAAAAGGAGCTACTGCCTTCTATTAAATGCTCTAGCTAAGAGCTGAATAATTAATTGATGTGATGGTTGGCATGTTTATGATAATGTATAAGAAAATATCAGATATATCCTTTCATTGCCTTTGAACTCATTCTAGGTAATGGATGAAGTGACAGGCTGAGGGGTGAGGATTTACTGTGTTTGCTTCTTGTTGTTAAGATCATCTGAAACTTGTTTAGAACAAGTCCTTTACTTTTGATCAAATTCAAAATGTGTATCTGTAGCTCTTTGATTTGAAGTTATATGAAGAGTAAATATACAAACATTTCCCTCAAACCTGAGGGGATTCTTTGAATTTGTTTCATAGAATTCACTTTTAAATCCATATGACTCCTTGGGAAGTCCATTTATATACTTATTCAGTTTCTTCTTCTGCAATGAGGTTATTTAAATTCTCTATTTCTTATTTTGTTAATGTAGGTATTTTGTGTTTTTCGTAAAGATTCATTAATTTCACTTAGACTGTCAATTTTATTGGGTAAAACATTTCCTAATAGTAGCTTTTATTTCTTCTTCATTTATTATGAATTATTTTTTTTCATTTTTGATACTCATAATTCTGTTTTCCTCTTCATCAAATTAGCTAATGGTTTGTTGATTGTTTATTTCCTATTTTATTTAATTAAATTTTTTGTTTGTAATTTTGTTATTTCATTTATATGAAGATTTCTGGTTTGGTGTTTAAGTGAGGTTTTAAAAAAATGTTGGTTTTCCCAATATTTGTAGTTGGAATTCATTGATCTAGTCTCTTTTTAGTATTTAGAGATATAAAACTTCTCCTTTTATAATATTTTTGTCATATGGTTATTATTGTCTTTAATGAAATTGTCATTTCTATGACTTGTTCTTTGATCTAACAATTCTTTAGGATTAAATTATTTAGTTTCTAGTTTTTAAAATATTTTCCCAGGGATTCTTTAATATAATTTTATTGGATTAGTAAAGGATATGTATAACATTATTGCTTTTCTGTTTGTAAAGTTTTTATATTCTATGACATGATCAACTTTTGTAAAGTAGCCAAGCACAGCTGAGAAATATGTATATACCTTTCTTTTCCCATTCAGTAATTGTCATGGGTCTGCCATGTCTAATTTTTCTACAGTTCTGATACTTCAGGGGCATATCTCCCATATATCAACAATGGCTAACCTTAACTTAGTTCTGTTGCTACATAGTATTGGTCCCATCAAATGTAGACTGGAAGGATTTTCTCTGGATGAGTGTTTCTCTCAGTCATCATTGATCTGGAGTCCAGAAGGTACCCCATAAAGGTCACTCATTGCTCCTCAGAACAACAGTGCTTTGCTATCTAAACTTTTTTGAACTGATGAGATTAGAGGCTCTATTTCCTTCACCTGTTGCCATGAGTGAAGGAGCCCCTGTGCTCTATAAAAACCACCAAAACAAAGAACTGGCTGATGGTGATGAGTCTTATTGGATGCTTCTACAGATAATCACCAGAGAAATTTACAGAATGTCCATTCTTGTTCCACAGTCTCTCCAAGGCACATCCCATTCCACATCATCATGACTCTTCCAGAAACAGAAGAGTGTTACAAACATTTCCAGTTGGGGAAATGCCATTAGAGGCATTACATTACATTACATTAAAAAAAATTGAAAGGAAAGATGGGAATCCTGAGATATTTCAATGGTTTAGGGGGATACACAGGAAAAAAAAGGAAGAAGAAAAATCACTGAACATTTGGCAGCTAAGCAAAAGATATAAAACTCTTCCTAAAGGGGAGGAAGTTGAGAAAGAAGGAGCTACCTATCCTTGAGGAAATGATAATATGGATACACAGGTGATGTTAGGAGGTCATACAGATAGATTCAGAAGAGGAAGACATGTATAGCTAAGCTTGGTAGCTCCCTTCAAAGGGATGCTGAGGCTATTGTCCTCTTAACAACAGAGAGGGCCATGGTCTTTCTTCCTGGGGTATTAATCTAAACCTCACTTGAGAACCTCCTATACCTGCTACCGATTTCTGATGGTTAATGTGGACTTAAATGATACTCCAAATGGAATTTACAGAGTACTGACAAAGACCACATAGTTTTAGACAAGAAACAGAGAAACTTCACTCTAAAATTTGTGTTTTCATCACAGTTGCACACAGAAGACAGGGATTCAGAAGAGAAAGAGAAAAGAAATTTGGTAAGGCTGAGATCTCATCTGAGAATTATATTTGAATTTCTGGATCTTTTAAAATACTGGAACAATAGACTCTTGGCTAGGAAGAAATCTGCTTAAAAAGAGCTGTTAGGAAGATATTTGCCTAAGGTCTTGCAAATCTCATCAAAAGAACTTTAAGCTGGAAAACAGGAGAGGGAAGAAACTGCCTAGGTAAACACTCTTAAGACAGATATAGTACACAGTAGCTACAATATAAGTAGGAGAATAGCAGAAGATAAATTCAAATGAGAAGAATGAAAGGAAGGAACCATCAGTAAAGCCCATGACCTCATATGTCTATGCAATATGCAAGGTGAATAGGAGATCAAAATTCCAGGAATAAAACTGAACTTCAGTGCTTGAATATTCCCGTGTTGGCTTCAAGTTGATAACCCTCATCTATTTTTGACTACTTCTGTCTAAATATTTCCAGATCATTTTCCTCCTCCTCCTCAGGAAACGTTATTTGTATAAAATTTTAAACAGTACTTAAACATTTTTGGTAAAAGGGATTTGTATTTGTGCTGCTCCTTTGAGATATCAGTGCAACAAAGGGAAGACCATTAAGAAGTTATTTTTCCCAGTTTTCCTCATTAACTTTTACATTTCAATAGAATGCCAGAGATATAAAGGACTTCCGTGTTTATGTAAGGCATTTTGTGCTTTCCAGCTTTTATATCTTCCTCGGAATAAATAAGAAAGACTTAGGTTTGAATCTAGCTTCGGAGAGTTTCTAGTTTTGTGACTATGGATAAGTCGCTTAATAACTAACATAGCTCCTTCACAGGGTAATTCACAGGATTGTTATTGAATGGGATTATGCAGGTAAAGTGTCTTGGCTTTACAAATTTTAAAGCACATATAAATGCCAACTATGATGATTATGTGGTCTAACCTTATTTTACAAGATTAAACAAAACATAACTGAGCCTTAGAGAGGAAGAGGAAGTGACTTACCAATGGCCACATAACAAGTTATTGATCTTCAGGGAAAATAAATAATTGAAAAGGTGTGATTTTTTTAAGACACCACTTGAATTGCAAGCAAAGCTGTCATGTTAGCATTGCAAAAAGATCTCAATTTGTCCATCCCAGGATTCCTTAACTTGGAAGTCATGATAGCAGAGAACTCTGGGAGCCTGTTTCAGTGCAGCTCAAGGTGAGATGTTTAACTCTTTTAAACAGCAATCTGTGAAAGTTTGTACATGTAACTTGTAAAAATGAGATGCTTTTGTTGACTAAATGAAGACATAATTTTTCTCCTCTAAGTGAATTTTCACTGGTTTGTATCTAATAAGTGTAAAAACATAAAGGTCATAACATTTATTTTACAATAGAATCTTGAACCTGTATAATTTTGAAGAATACAATCCTTTAATGGTAAGATTCAAAAAAAGTTAAAATCACTTTTAAAGAAACCTCATCTGAAAACCAGCTATACATTAATATGAAAATTGTTACTTAGAGGCTAATCCAGTAACATAATCCTATTAAGGTTAGATTTATTCAAATTCAGACCCATAATGAACCAGTGGAGCTAGTTTGCATGGCATCATGGGTCTCTTACCAAGATTCTCCCAATAAAATAGCACCTTTAGGTAGTTTCCATCAAAGGACCCAATTCAGTGTCATTAACCCCTGTACAGATGCTAACTTGCAGCAACTACAAAGTAAACAAGCAAATGTTTACTGAATGTCTATTGTATCCCTAATTAATTTCAATCAACATTTGAACTGCTCCAAGTATATGCAAGGCATATGCTAAGTACTGAGGATGCAAGACAAAGATGAAATACTTCTTGCCCTCAAAAAGCTTCTGTTCGAAGGGAGATTCCAAATCCCACTTACTACAGCAATATCCTACATGAGACTTAAGCTGACATACCACTGTTTGTTTGCCACAGAGGTAGAAGTATATAACACAATCTTCATTTCAACTGTTTTTGATCCAGCTGGGGAGAGAATTAGTTATCTGAAAATAACAATATAAATGAGAGAAACTTCTCTTTTCTATGATAGTATTATTTATTGATTGGGCAGCTAGATGATGCAGTGGATAGGGCACTGGGCCTGAAGTCAGGAGGAACTGACTTCAAATCTGGTCTTGGACAATTACTAGAAATGGTGACTCTGGGCAAGTTACTTGACCTGTTTGCTTCAGTTTCTTCATCTGTAAAATGAGCTGAAGAAAGAAATGACAAACCACTCCAGTATCTTTGCCAAGAAAATATCAGATGGAGTCATAAAGAGTCAGACATGGTTGAAATGACTCAACAACAATAAAATAACTTGTTGATTAGATTCTTTTCTATTGATTAAGATGTCGTTTGTTAAGAAAAAGAAACGAGGGTGGAGTCAAAATGGCACAGTAAAAGCATTGACTTGCTAGAGTTTCCCTCCTCCCAAAAATCCAGCCAAATACCTGTAAAAATGTTTCTAAACAAATTTAGGAACTGCAGAACCCACAGAAAAATACAGTGAAACAAATCCCCAATCTAAGACAGCTTGGAAGGTGAAGGGGAAGTGCCAGGCTGGGAGCAGAGCACAGTTCAGCTTGGGCTGTTCTGGCACACATGGATCTGAGCAGGTCTGGAGGGGACTGAATCACAGGTGCCTGTGGCAGTTTACACACTTCACAACCACAGAATACTGAGGACAAACTGAAAGGTCAGTGGAAAAAAATCTGTTGGATCCATGTGACAGAGTACAGTGATCCGGCCCCAGCCACTGTGGTGGAGGGGGTTGAGGAGCCTGCAGTAGCCACAGCAGCAGCAGGGGTAGCACCAGCAGCTGTTTCTGGAGCTCTAGGACCACAGACTGTGGGGGAATAGATTGACTGACAATATTCCCTCCACCCCCACTGGAACTAGAAACTACTTTGACAAAGAGCTCAAAAGTCAAGTAAATGGCTGGGGAAATGAGCAAAAACTGGAAAAAGAATCATACCATAGAATTTTACTTTGGTGACAAGAAAGACAAAAATATACAAACAGAAGGCAACAAAGTCAAAGCCCCTACATCCAAAGCCTCAAACTAAAACATGAATTGGTCTCAGTCCATGGAAGAGCTCAAAAAGGATTTTGAAAGTCAAGCAAGAGAAGTAGAGGAAAAATTGGGAAGAGAAATGAGAGTGATGGAAGAAAATCATGAAAACTGAGTCAATTGCTTGCAAAAGGGGACCCCAAAATGTTGAAGAAAATAACATAAAAAAACAGACTAACCCAAATGGCAAAAGAGATTCAAAAAGCCAATAAGGAGAAGAATGCCTTAAAAAGCAGAATTGGCCACATGGAAAAGAAGGTCCAAAAGTTCTCGGAAGAAAATAATTCCTTAAAAATTAGAATAGAGCTGATAGAGGCTAATGACTTTATGAAAAATCAAGAAATTATAAAACAAAACCAAAAGAATGAAAAAATAGCAAACAATGTGATATATCTCATTGGAAAAAACAACTGACCCAAAAAGTGGGTCAGGGAGAGACAATTTAAAAATTATTGGACTTCCTAAAGCCACGATCCAAAAAAAGTCTAGATATCATCTTTCAAGAAATTATCAAGAAAAATTGCCCTGATACTCTAGAACCAAAGGGTAAAATGGATATTGAAAAAAACAGATATTGAAAAAATCCTGAAAAAAGACCCAAAAGTAAAACTCCTAGGAATATTGTAGCCAAATTCCAGAGCTTGCAGGTCAAGGAGAAAATATTGCAAGCAGCTAGGAAGAAATAATTTAAGCATTGTGGAAACATAATCAGAATAACACAAAATTTAGCAGCTTCTGCACTGAAGGATCTGAAGGCTTAAGGTCAAAGAGGTCAAAGGAGCTAGGATTAAAGTGACAAATAATATACCCCAAAAAACTGAGTATATAATATTGCAAGGGAAAAAATGGTCATTCTATGAAATAGAGGACTTTCAAGAACTCTTGATGAAAAGACCAGAGCTGAGGAGAAAAACTGGCTTTCAAACACAAGAATCAAGAGAAGCATGAAAAGGTAAATAGGAAAGAGAAATCATAAGGGACTTACTAAAGTTGAACTGTTTACATTTCTACAGAAAAGATAATATTTGTAACTCTTGAGACTTTTGTCAGTATTATGGTAGTTGAAGGAAATACTCTCTCTCTCTCTCACACACACACACATATGGAGAAAGAGAGAGAGAGAGAAAGACAGAGAGTGCCCACAGGGTGAGTTAAATATGAAGGGATATATGTTAAAAAACAAAATTAAAGGGTAAGAGAAGAATATATTGGGAGAAGGAAAAAGGGAAAAATAGAATGGGGTAAATTATCTCTCAAATAAAAGAAGCAGGAAAATGCTCTTTCAATGGAGGGGAAGACAGAGAAGGTGAGAGGGAAAAAGTGAAACTTACCCTCATTGTATTTGACTTAAGGAGCAAATAACATGTACACTCAATTTGGTATGAAAATCTATCTTATACTATAGGAAAGTAGGGAGTAAGGGAATAAACAGGGGATGGGATGGATGATAGAAATGAAGGCTTATGGGAGGAGGGGGTAATTAGAAGTAAACGCTTTTGAGGAGGGACAGGGTCAAAAGAAAGAACAGAATAAATGGGGGACAGGATAGGATGGAGGGGAAATATAGTTAGTCTTTCACAGCATGACTGTTATAGAAGTGTTTTGCATGGCTACACATGTATAATCTATAGTGTATTGCTCACCTTCTCAATGGTAGTGCGTGGGGAAGGAGGGAGAGAAGTTGGAACTCAAAGTTTTAAAAACAATTGTGAAAAATTGTTTATACATGCAACTGAGAAATAAGACATATAGGCAATGGAGTACAGAAATGTGTCTTGCCCTATAAAAGAAAATAGAAGGGAAGGGAGTAAGAAAAGGGAGGGGTGTGACAGAAGGGAGGGCAGATTGGGAGAAGGGGCAACATGAATGCATGCTGTCTTGAGGTGCGTAGAGGAGAAAGATAGGGAGAAAATTTGGAGCTCATAATCTTGTAGAGGTAAATATTGAAAACTAAAAATTAATTAATAAAAAAAGAAAAGAAAAAAGTCTCATGCACACACAAAAAGAATAAGAATCAGTTAAGGCAAAAAAAAAAGTCTGAAGTTTGTTGCCCTCTCTATCAATGACTTTATGGATCAGTAAATTAGTTCTTAAAAGTCACTTTGTGTTAGTGGATTGGTTAGTGCAGTGATTACCCTCTATGTTCACATATAGGAAAGGAAGTTTAAAATAGAGTATAACAGAGTTGGTCTTGAAGCCAGGAAGACTTTGGGTTTAAGTCTTGATTCTGACACATAAGACATAAGGTCATGTCTTCATGACCTTAAGCAAGTCCCAGCCTCCCATGCTCTAGATTATCATACTGTAAGGCTATATGTTCTATGGTTGGTCCTGGCCTGCACTGGTAGAGGGCATTCCCTTACCCTGGGGCTTCACCTTCCCATCAAATCATATGCTAGTCCTTCCTCTATAACTATTTTCACTTCTATCACTTAGTCCATCAATGAGCATTTATTTATATAGAATTTATATAGATTACATTCCAAGCACTAGCACCAAGGCTTTAAAACAAATGAGCCAAAAAACCATCCCCTCAAAATCCATTTTATAGTTGTGAATCTCACCCTACCTTTGAAGACTCTGTATACCTATTTCCTTTTCAAAGCAACACTAGTATCCATAAATTATTCTTGGTATCCATTACAAATGAATTTTGTCTTCCCAGTTGTGTGTACTCACTGTACTGAATGTCAATGGTATGCTATGATCTCTTTTATGAGGAAACCTAGGATTACATGTTGTATTTATTACGGAATCCACAAATGAACTCTGACCTTGCTCCTACCATCTGGATTCAGATTAGATGTATAGGTATATTAATATTTACTAGATAAAATATTTTTCTTTTTATTCCCAAGGGAGAAAATCTTTGGTTTTATTTTGGAAATCATATACTTAATTATTTGTAGCCACATGATCAATGGTTGTAGCTTTTTATCATCTACCTGGTTCTATGTTCAACTTCAATAGAATGTGAGAGCACTTTGGAAGTGAAAATAAAATATTCCTCCCACTATCACCAACGAAACCCAAACAACAGACAATTATGACTTCATAATGTCCAAAAATTGAAAGTTCATTTAATTCCTTATTATAAAAAAACGTGAAGTAAATCAGATGTTTGTGTTCGGGTACCTCCAGGATCACTAGAGACTAGAGAAAAGATAATGGCAATTTGATAGTGCTGTAAATGATGGGAAAATTACCCTGGGTTCCAAGTCAGAGGAATGCTGGACATTTCTGTCTGATGCTTTAGGGATTCAAGCCAACTAATGGATAAAGATGGTGAGGAATCTCATTCTAGTCATGCCCTCCTTTCCTAATTTCCCTTTTCACTGTTTTGTCTTCTTTGCCTGTTCCTTGGGGAACTGAGTGATTGATAGCCTAATCCAATGACTGTATTACAGCTGCCTCAACTTGGACTCTTTTCCTTATCATTAGCAGTTAGCCTATGGTTAAATTCACAGCTCACTGCTTGGTACAGCCCCTGAGATTTCAGGGTCTGGCCTTTAGAAAATATTTAACATAAAACTGAAATTTTGACATACTGAGAACTCAGTTCTCTGCAAGGCTTCTTTAATTAATCCAATGTACTGTAGCATTGTTCGGTATGAGACTGTGACATGGTGAACTGTTTCTGAAGCTTACAGAGATGTGTAGTTCTAAATTAAACAGTCACTGACGTGTACCTACATTGATTTTTTTTTAATACAGGAGATATGCATGAATCTGAGAATATTTAAATTCAATCTCAGAGACACAATACTCTCTAGTTTTACTTTCATAATAGAATATTTTGATTAATTTCAAGCTTGAAATCATCCTTTATGAAACACACACACACACACATGCATGCACATGCATACATACACACACACAGGAAGGAGATTTAATAATCCATTATCACTGCTGCAAAGGTAAGAAATATCCTTAATGTGCCTGTCATAGTCTTTTGGTTAACAAAGTCTAGTAAATCTTTTCTTAGGAACTGACCAAGCCTCTATTACATCCACTCCCACCTCTGATCCCTCTCAACTTTGTTTTGACTAAGGATCCACTAAGTCTTTTAGCTTAAGAAAAAAAAAGCTGTTTGGTCCTATTAGCTTATCTTCAGAATTATAGTTATATTAAAATAGCTATGGAAGGGATATAGACCTTGATCTCTGCTTTCCACCTTTGCCCTAGCTCCAGTCAGTCAATGAGCTGTAAGCTTCTATGAATATGGCAGCTGAGTCCCAGATGAAAAATTATGCATCTCATAAACTGCTATTCTGCTGAAATGTCAGGCTATGGCAAGGCTGTACCTCAAACTCAGCACTTGGCATTTTCCTTCTGTCTGCTTTGTTGCCATGAAGCAAACATGAACAGTGAGGATTTGTGTAGGGCAGGTAGCAGGCGAGCTCGCTGTCAAAAATCTATTATTAGGGCTCTGATCTCCTGCACAGACCAATGACGGCCGTACACTGAGAAAATCAGGCAGCAGCAAAGACAATATAATAGAAAAGAGAATTCTTTGTGAATCTCTACATGAATATATTCAAATGAGCATTATTTAAATGAGAGGGTTTTTTTTCCTAATGGCTGAGCTGCTCTCAACAGAACTGATAATTTATAATGGAAAATGGAATGCAGCATCTTTATTTGATAAATCTTTAGACTGTTGTATTTGTTGTTTTTGTCGAAGTACAGGCTTTGTACTATTAAGGCATTAATAATTATGACCAATGAAACTTCTGAGGTCATTAGTTCTCCACAAATTTGAATAGAAGGCAGATCAAATTTTTAGTTCATGGTGATACTCAGAAGTTAGTCGTCTGAGAGAAAAGGGACTAGGCAAAGAAAATTCTGCCTTTTAGGATTTTTCTTTCTTTTATGTTTTGGATTTGTTCATTTATTTTTATTTTCCATGTCAAAACTGAAACTTCTATAGCTATTGATGACAACATAGAGATTTTAACTTGATAGACTTTGACCTTATAATTATATAAAAGTTCATATGTGAAGCATTTTGCAAAATTTAAAGCACTATATAAATATTATTTTTTTCAAGACTCTCACTCTCTCTCAATGATATATCTCATTAAGAATTATTTAATGAAATAAAACTTTTGCATGTGTATTTTTTTTATATTCACATATGATCTAAGAACCTCACCATGATAAACAATCTTGTTATTGCTAGGATGTATGAAACTATTAGTTATACAAATAAAATTTAAGTACAACTCTTGATTTTCTAGGAGACAATATAATATTTTTTCATTCTCAGTTTTAAGGAAATGATAAGCATAAGATTATCAAGACAATAAGTAAGGTTATTCTTTTTCATGTATTGTATATGAAATTAGTTGTATGATACTGAGAAAGCAAAGCTATCTTGCTACAATCCTATGTATAGAGCTGAAAATTTACTCCTAAAGATTTATTTATATAGAACCACAAACTTTGGGAGTAGGAGGAGGGTCAATGCTTAAACTCTTGCTTTCATTCAAAACCACTGATTCATTATTAAGACTTTTTCAAATTGCATAATTTGTACATTTGTACTTGCCATGCTAAGCACAAGTTTGCAAAACTACTAATCAAATATCCACTTTATCCTTATATTTGTTTAGAAAAAAAAGCCATCATAAGGAATGGTGGAGCAATTAACAGAATTCACCGAACAGCCCAAAGGGAGGAAACAATATATTACAGACAATTTTCTAGATGTTCAGTTGTTTCTGTCATGTGGCCCCATTTGGGTTTTTTGTGGCACTGATATTGGAGTGGTTTGTCATTTCCTTCTCCAGCTGATTTTACAGATGAGGAAACAGATGCAAATAGGGTTAATTGATTTGCCCTGATCACAAAGCTAGTAAGAGCTGGAAGCCAGATTTGAACTCAGGAAGATGAGTCTTCTTGATGCCAGGCCAAACTCTCCATCTACTGTACCACCTAGCTAAAAATTAGAAAATTTTCTGTTATTAATTTATAGACTGTAACAACTCTATTTTGAATGAGTTATTAGTTTGTTGAGTAAATGTAATAGTTATCTTTTAGACCTTTCATATAAAGGATTTCTGTGTATATACTACATGATAAATGAAGGTTCTAGAAGTTCAAACATGCTGTGTGCTCATCCTAGACAATTTCCTACCCCAGAAATAGTAGTAACAACAAGTTAGCAGTTTTATCATTAAATAAAAATGGATATCATTGAAATAATTTACTTTATTGAACAGTACCTTCAAACAGGGTCCAAATGTGAAAACTACAAGAGGAAAAAAATGACATTTTTCATCAAATTTAACAAATCAGACACAAAGAGAACAGTTAGTCAATCTCAAAGTTTTGAAGACAGAATGAACCATTGGAAAATGTTTTTCTCTTCCTATTAAGTAGATTTGTTCAAAATTATCTTATTTCAAATGCCTTCTTCATGGAATCATTCCATTACTATTTTCCTGATGTGGTCATAAAGCTATTTCAGAGAATCAGATTCAAGAAAATAGTTTCTTTAATTGATGCCCAGAAGAGGAGGATATTTAACACTCTAACTTTTTGTTACAATTTGTGATTTCATGGAGATAGGCAACTCTTAGTGAGGAGCCTGTCTCCCTGGGTTCAGATCAGTGACTTACCAGCAACTTACCAGTCTTAGATAGTTACCTGGGGGCTCTGAGAGTGGAAGTGACCTATCTAGGGTCACAAAGCTAGTATATGCCAAGAGTTGGACTTTAAATGGCATCTTCTAACTGACAGACTGATAGACTGATTCCCTATCTGCTGTACCATGCTTCCTTTCCCAGTCATTAAATCTCTCTAATAAGGTTTTTGCTGCTTGATATTAAATTTTCATTCTTAAAAAACCAAACGAAATTATGATTCCTTGTGACATTGTATGTCACAAGTGTGACATGGAACTACATATATAAAATACTACTGTAATAGTTGTTTTATTAATTTCATTAAGTTCCTATTGAGACATTAAAACAAAACAAAACTAAAAGGTTAGACAGGGTAGAGAACCTGCATCCTTGAGGCAACATGTGATCTTTAGGTCTTTGGATGCAACTTTTTGACTGAGTCCAAATTTTACAGAACAAATCATTTTATTAAGGGGATTTGTTTTGTGAAGTTTGGATTCAGCCATATGCCTGCACCTGAAGAACTATAGGGCTACATGTGGCCTGGAGTTTCCCCACCACGTAGGTTCCCTACCCTTGGTTGTCTTGACCATAGTATAGTTTGACTAGGTGTCTGACTAATCGACAAAGAGCTCATGAATCTACTAGAGAAAACAATTCTTCCCCAGTAATGGAAAGCATAGATGGTATAGCTACCAGAAACTGAGCGGTATTTAGCTTTCAGGCTTTTGAGTCTGTGCTTCAGGCAGGTCTTCTAGGACTCAGCTACAAATTCCAGTTCTCTGGGGAACTCTTAGAAAGACATTAGTACTGTGCTTTGGTAAATTTTGTAAATCTTGTAAAGATAAACTGGCCTATTTCATGCACTTTTCTCCTTGGAGCTAGCATTTTGAGTCTTGACAGCCATGTTCCATATAACTAAGAAAGATACTTAGTTAACTTTGATTATACTCTCTCTCCTAAAATTTGAACATCATTTTTATTTATTTGGCACAAGTGTGTCTGGCTTTGTTTTGTTATTACTAATACTACAGATAACTTAATTATAGAACTTACTTTTACATATATATGTGTACATATTGCCCCTGCCTGAACTAACTGCGTTTCAGATTACCTTATCTTTAAATCAGTGTGGAGTTGCTTTTTTTTGATTCAATGGGATAAATTCTATTTATTTTGTTGCTATAGTGAAAGCCTTTTAAAAAAAAAACCAGAAGATGTTAAACACAGGGGGACTTTTCATAGGCCTTATTTGAAATAAGCAGCAAATCTTCAAATATCATGGCAGTTTTTTTTGTTTTATTTTGTTTTTTAAATAAATGCTCCACAGAGACTTAGATTTACTTCAGCCTGAGTGAATATTTATATCAGAATTTATAAACCTGAGAAATAGACGATCTTATGCAAATTCTAACTGACCCTCCGTTTGTTTTCAGGTGTTGCTATGATTTCCAATATTTGTAGGCATGTGTAGGTAGATTTAAAAATGGTGACACAAAAGATTTTCCCTAATGCTATAATTCTGCAGTTTTATTAGAATGAGTTACAGCATGGAGAATATTTAGAAATTGCACTATAAATGAGAAAGTGTGAATGGTACTACTTATATAAAATACTACTGCAATAGTTGTTTTATTAATTTTTAATGTTCAGCACCCTCTGTGACCTCCTTTATTCTTTTGCTGTCAACATGGCAGGCTGGAAAAATTGAAATGGGCTGACAGAAAACATAGTGCACATTACAGCCCAACCCAAACTGTCTCTTACGTTTTTGCACATGCGCCCTTGTGCACATACACGTACGTGTGTGCACATACGCAGACACACATCATCCACCTTTGTTATTCTAACAATACTATTTAAGACTTTGGTATACAGTCACCGTAACTTAAGGTTGTGGCTATGGACCAAACAGGTGCCTTTTTCTAGCTTCTAGCTTCATCCTATCCTGTATTGTTTGTTCAAATGGTATCCAATTAAAGCCATAATGGACGTTTTCACCAGGGTTCCTAGACACACCTTCTGTTCTCTAAATATAATACCACAGCATGGACTGAAGCTTTATTTTGGTCTATCCAGTCTCATCCATATGCACATTTTGGTTTGATTCAGCACTGTTTTTCTTGAACAGTGGGACACTATTATGTTATGTATATTTACCACTGTCTCTATCACCAAGGAGACTAATCCCCATACCAGTACAGTCAAGAACCTCCCAGCATTGTCTCAGCAAGACCTAGTTCATGTTGTCACAGCAACAGAGAGCGCCGGGTCAATGAATTAATACATTAGTGAGTGCAGACACTGGACAGGATCATGGGCTTAAAACTTTTGACTACTGTTGTTGTTAACACTACTTCTATTATGATATTTTAATATGGGCACTAGAAGATAAAAAAAACAAATGAAGGTACAAAGACTGGATCACCAAGGATCTTTTTCTCAGAATCTATCAAGGTGATTTTTAAAGTGGTTTGTTTTGGATGACATTAGTGAGGGCACACTGTGTTTGAAGAAAGCAGTCTTCAAATATGAAAGGAAGAATAAAAGTAGTTTAGTTTGGTCTTTCAAATAGACACCATAACCAGGATCCTTCCTCCTGACGTTACTGTTTCGTCAACCTCTGTCTAATATGGAGCATGACTATTGGGATGATGAGAAATTATAGGAGAAAGGAGAGGCTGAAGAAGAGCACAATTTTCCAATCCTTAAGTGATCTCTATCCTGGTGTTCTGTTACACTGTTCTAACATGAAGGAAAGAGCATCAGGAAAGTTTTCACACTCAGTTCTGTTCCATCTGTCACGACTGTGAGGAACCTCTATTGGCAGTGAATTTTAAGAACTGAGTATTAGAGAAGACAAGCTATCTGGTCTACTATGAGATTTCCGAAGGCCTCTCAGGATTCATAACACAATGCGAAGGGCAAAACCTACCAGACACGCTACCATATGTGGTCCTCTTCCCCACACCAATTGCAGGCCAGGGTGTGCCGTCTGCTCTGAGCTCTATCAGGCCCAAGACAGTGTTGGTGGCAGTAACACCATCTGCACCACCTGTATGTAGAAACAAGTCAACATTCAGTTGAAGTTAGGGTAACAAGATTAATTGAAATCTTTTCTAGCCCACAAGCAGAGAAATGGGCATGGAAACAGTGCACACTTCTGCGAACATTCCTGGTCACCTCCTTCCCATCTACTTTTATCTAACATTCATTCAGTAAACATTTATTAGATGCCTATTCAGTGTAGAAAATGAGTATGGGTTTTGGGGAAGGGAAAAACACACTCCTTGACTTTTTGGAGTTTGTAGTCTAGCAAAAGAACAATGAAAATCAGTGGGAATAATGTATACAAAGAACTTTGTAAACTTTAAAACTCTATAAATGCAAATAGTCATCATGCCTCCATTCAACAAATATTTAGTAAGCATGCGCTGTATGTCAGACACTGTGCTTACCTATGGGAATCAAAAAACAAAGAATGAAATAATCCCTGCTCTATCTGTGAGTTTTCTTTTATACAGGTAGCTTTTGTTTACAGTTAAGGAAACTGAGGTTCAAGGAAGAAAAGTGATTTATCCAATCATATAGCTAGTAAGTTCTGGGGAAAGGTGTAGACTGGGATCTTCTTGACTCTATTTCCAGCACTCTATCCACTAATGGTACACTCCTGTTCTAAATAAAATGAAAACAAGTAACTATTATCTTCAGCATTACACAAGAAAGGCTTTAGAGGTGTATAAAATAAAGTACCATGTGAGATCTAAGAGAAAAGTCATTGGAGACTGGACATCAGGAAACATTTTAAGGAGGAGGTGCCATTTAAATTAGGCTTTAAAGGCTGGATAGCAATTCAGAAATCAAAGAAGGACAGTGACAGTGGAGGAGAACCTTCCTGGTGAAAATATGGTAGAGACTTTTTAATGGCCTCGTATTGATTCTCCCATACAAGTCTACCAGTGGTAGGCATTTCTTTGCACAAAAGCTTTTTAAAAACTGAAACCTATACTTAGGATGTCAGGAAACAATTTCTTGGATAAGACACAAACTCAAAACTTACTTCGTTCATTTATTATTTTTTCAGCAAATGTCTATTAAGTGCCTTTGGGAAGGGTATTGGGAAAACCAAGGGAGTCCCTTTTTGAAGCTAGTGTAGACTTTGACATTTTTTGAGATTTGGGAATGTTATTTAGATTTATGGTTGTTACAGGTGCTGGATCTTTGGCTTTGAGGGTTTGAATGCTATTGTTGAAACCAGGAGTTTATTATATACTTCCGAACATTTGAAGCTGGGATTCATTTTCAAGCAGAACAGATGGTGACAGCAATCTTTATTCCCAGACCCAAATAGAGGTGCATTTATTTGTTGTTCCTTCCTTTTCTAATCAAATGAAGTACCAGTCCAAAGTTTTTCTGAGATCTATTCTTCATTTTAAGGTCTGTCTCAAAGTATAGATAAACTGCTAATAAATTATGTGCTTTCAATTTATTAGAAACAAGATAACAGTTCTGAAAATATCTGATGATTTGACCTACACGTTAGCTTGGAAATTGTTTTAGTACAATTAACATGGAAGTTTCTTTAAGACACATATCTGGGTAACAGGACAAGAGAGATAGGCTTGTTTCTTACCTTCCTGGGCAGCTCTTGCAATGCTTACAATGTCAGTGATATTTGGGGTCAATTTGGCAAAGAAAGGAATCCGAACAGCCTGTCTAATCCAACGACAGATGTTCCGTACCATATCTGGATCCTGTTCAAATAGGTCAGATAAGTAGAGTACATAATTAAAATACAGTGATCGAAAGGGCGATCAAAACAACAGGAACACTGGGGAAGTCTAAGGCAAATCCAACTTTACAATACACTTGATTCAGTATGTTTCCTTCTACAGCATTGCATCTAAATTCATTAGTAAATTGAACGGCAAATTCACCACCTAAAGGAAATACTGAAAATAAAATTACGAACTCAAAACAAAAAAAAAAAGTTCTAACTTCCATTTGACCAGTCCCAGGAACAAAACCCTATCTTTAGGCATCAGAGATTTCAGAATCTACTGTGGAATTTTCCAACAATGCTTTAGTAAAAGCCTTAGTGAAAATCCTTTAAAATACTATTTGCCCCTAGATGAAATATCACAAGAAGAAATTCCATTAGGATTTTTTCTTTGTTTTTAGTCATGTTAAGATGAATTTCAGATAAAAGACATAAATGACTATATAATCAAGATAAGCAAATTCTTCCCTACTTTGCAATGTGAAATAATCGAGTGTTGAGATATACATGAGCTGTGCGGCACCTCAAGCTTATTTTTTAAAATGTCACTGTGATCATGGCGGCATTTTTCAACACTCACCTCCTTGAAAGAATTGATCGAGATGACAAAAATGAAATGAAATATCAAATGCATGTTTTTAAAAGCTACGGATAGACATTTTCATGCTTCTGTTTCCTGTGATTTTTCTCAGGCTTTTACTTCCCTCATGGGATAAGTATCATTTAGAGGGCAATCAGCTATCCTTGCCATTGAAAACAACTTAGCTGCAGTCATGTTCTTTGATTTCAACACACACAATAGTTCTTTTTTTCATTACTTTTAGTTCAAAATGTATTCTGACAGCTACTGATAATGCACTTTGATAAATTACCTTAAAATATGCAATAGCGATTCATTATTGAACTTAGCAAGCAATATTATCTTCACAAGTTAAAATGTTTTCTGAATAAGAACTCCAGAATACATGTGTGAAAGCATGTGTATATGTGCATGTGTGTATGTATCCTATAAAGTAGGAGAGTATATTATTTATGCTTAATTTTTCTTACTAGAAAAGTTGCTCTTCATGTTTATTTTCAGGTTATTTTAAGTTATAATCTTTTTTAAAAAGGTCTTTTTGCTTAGAGTTAACAGTCTCTGATCTATTATCATGAATGACTCAAAGTTGTGCTGATATGCAGAGCTGCAGCAATGATGTAAAGTTCTGTGGATTGCAATCTTCTCAGTTTAGCAATGCTTAAAATTGTAACGGGAAATCTTTGGCTAGGCTTGTTCCTTTTTCAGAACAGTAATTTCTTCATTAAACATAAATATTAAAAAGCACTATATGGAATGGCTCTAACAGGGCATACTGTGCATTATGAATAGTAAAATCCTGGGACTTAGCTGTACAAATTCTAACTCATAAAAATGGAGATCTGCCCCTGCCCATGCAATGTTCATGAAATATTTATAACTGCTGCATCGGCATTATGAAGGCAGTTGCATCTTTGTGACTTTCATTTTTTTTTAGTTATGAATTTCCATGGGACTTAGCCTAGAAATGACAGCAACCCTAGAAGATATGAATTGCATGTCCTTTGTGAAAGCTCTCTTTAAGAAAGACTTTGACAATAATTTAAAGATCGCTTGCATTGTATAATACATGGAAGGTGGCCTGATAAGAATTACCATAACAAAGTAAAAATATTCTTTAGCTCCAATAGAGTAAGTGCTAATCATCTGGTAGGCTTGCAAGTGGCTCTCCATATTATGGATCCTGGTGTATTTTTAATTTACTTTAGACAATGGTCAGATCTATGGTAGTCCTTTCTAAATAACAGTTCCTTTTGCTCAGTAGTGCACATTTTGAGATGTGTTCCAAGTTTTCTTTTCCTAATCCTTTGGTTTTCATCATTTACCTGATTCTTCTATTTATAGGTACTATAATTTTATCTTCCCTCCTGGTACAATGGGAAAGTTGACAGTGCTCAGGTTTGTTCTCTTTTTGATAGTCTGCCAAGTCAGCTGCTGACTAATCATCATGCCTAGCTGAAATACAAATTTGAATACCCAGAACTTAAAAAAAATTACCACCGACAAAATGAAATTTGTGAAAATTGATGGCAATTCTCTCAACATACTTAAAGGTATGTGTATGTGTGTGTTTTATTGTTTGTATATAAAAAGATATAACATCATCAGAAATAGATTAAGGCTTATAACATGTTAAGATCATTTGGTTGACTTTGGGGAATTAAAGGATTGATGGCAGCTTTTCACACTTTACTAGGTTCCTCACACTCTGGATATAATTCCTCAAGATCTGAAAACACGATTTCCTATCTTTCTGCATTTTGACCTCTCTTTATAGCAGAAGTATCATGTGGATCTATCCATAAGTAATCATCTCATAGCAATGAATGGTTATCAGACAACTTTCCATTCACAATAATTCCAGAATGGGAAACAAAGTGAAGCTGCTACTATAAAATTGACTTGAATTCAACAAGCATTTATTAATTACCTATTGTAAACCAGTCACTGTACTGCATGCTAAGAATACAAAGAAATGAGGTAGTTCTTTTGCTGGCTTTGAGGAATGTATGTTCCACTACGGGGAAACAACACGTGTTTAGATAAAGCGATGTGAACCTAGATGTATGTGTATATGTACATATATACAGAAGGTGACTCTTAAGTTAGCCTTTTTTTTTTAAAAAAAAAAAAGCCCCACAAAACTGGACTATTTGCTGCCTATTTAAGGCATATTTTCTAATCCTGTTGTTTTCTATGCTTATAAAGAGTCAAAATTTATATCTTCAATATTATATACAAAGATAACTCTTTGTGTATATCCATATCTATATGTGTTTATATGCCTACATTTATATGTGTGTATAGTGTATATATAGTATATATGTACGTAGTACATAGTATATATGAATGTAGTATATATGGACATAGTATACAGGCAGCCAGGTGGCTCAGTGATTACAGTGCCAGGACTAGCAAGAAGACTCATCTTGGAAGGGAGGGCAATGGGAGGAGGGAGCAATTTGAAGTCAACACTCAGGGAGGGACAGGATCAAAACAGAGATTAGAAACAATGGGGGGCAGGATAGGATGGAGGGAAATATAGCTAGTCTTACACAACACGACTATTACGGAAGTCA
>CM053770.1:458253875-458420447 GCA_028658325.1 Potorous gilbertii
ACAGTGGAAATATTTGTATAGTGCTTAGCACACTGCCTAACACAGAGTAGGTGTTCAATACATGTTTATCAATTGATTATTGATTGACTAACATAGGTGCACTCATATGTTAACAAGCTTTATGATAGGCTAAAATACCTATATTCTAAATTAATTAAAATGCAAACCTATTATTCCATTATATAGTGGAGTATGTATATTGCATTGATTTAAAAAAATATGTAAAGCCTCCGTTTGCTGGGTACTATATTAGCGAACAGTAATAAAATGAACTTTGAGGAGTTGAATGAAAATGTATACTTCTAGGTTCCTAAACAATGGTAACAAGGAGAGTAAATGTTTCTTTTCTGCTATCACTGTATTTGAATAATATATCAATTGCTCTTACACAAGTAGGTCCCAATGAGTGAAAATATTGAATCCTGAAGTAGTGAAGTAGTCATATTGTTCGAATTTACACAGCATATTTCCACTAAGCTGGAACCAACAACTGTGTTATCAATAATTATAACTTCAAATACTGTGAATTCAAATACATGTAACTACTTTATGGCATTCATGAATTAGGTCATACTAATTAGGACCTAGCTATACATATTTTTCTTACTATAAAGCTGGTGATCTGGACTGTATAGACTTTGACTCTAAGTCTCCAACTTGAGGGCAAATCCAAGTATAACTGGAGAGAGTCTATGAAGATGTCAAATGTTAAAAGGCAAGGTAGGTGCAAGAGATACATTGTAAAGGAACAGAATGGGGAGAGGTAAAGATCATTAGCTCATGGTAGAGATTTCTAACTATCTGAAAGTAGAGAACAAGGAGATATTAGGAGTACTTCTAGGCCTTAGAAGTAGAAAGAATCAGCTAATATCAAATGTCTAAGATGGTTAGAGAGGTATGTAGTATACCCTCTCTTTATCCCTTGAGGCAGTTGGTAGTGTAATGGATAGAGCACTAGACCTAGACTCAGGAAGATCGGAGTTCAAGTTAGTCACAGACACTTACTAGCTGTGTGACCCTGGATAAGTCATTTAACTTCTTTTTGCCTCAGTTTCCTCAACTGCAAAATGGGGATAAAAATAACACCTACCTTGTAGGTGTTGTTGTGAGGACCAAGGGCAACACTATTTCTAAAAAGCAGTACAGTGGCTGGCACACAGAAGGTGCTATGCATATTCTCCTTTCTCTTCCCTCCCCCTACTCCCTCCTTCAGTAGAAACTGCTATTTTATTAATAATGGGAGCTGATATTCACTTGATTGCTTTAAGATTTATAGAGTACTCCATGTAAATTTTCTCATTTTATCCTCATAATCATCTTGTAAAGGAAGTATTAGTGGTATTATTACAGATAAAGAAAGGAAGGCTAAGTGATTTGCCAGTGGTAAAATATCCAGTAAGTATTGGGGTGGTGGTATGTTAATGAATCTAGATCTCTTGTGAGTCCGTGTCTGGAACTCTAGCCATTACACTACCCTGCTTCTCATCAGAGGAAACCAAGAACTCTATCATGGTCAGTATCTCACCAATAGCTCTCCAGTATCCATAGCAGCAATTCTTCAAAAAAAAAATGCGGTTTTCCCCAACATCAATATGACATTATGAACAACATGTCTAAGTTAAGAATATTTAACAGTATGTATTCAAATTCAACCATTATACCAATCAAACAACATCATTTTGAAATAGATTGACAAGGGCTTGTGTAGTCATCAGTATTCAGTATTTTTTCACTAAGTATTTGTTACATCTCCGTCAAGAAGGTAAGGTTAGCAGTGGTCGATTTGCTGAGACAGAGAAAGAGTTTCATTATGTAGAACTAGATGTTTTGATGTGAGTTGTTAAAATAGGATATTACCTGGATGATGGAAACGTTTCAAAATGTAGAGCCAATGTCTCATTATTTTAAGCAAAATTTTAAACAGGATTCCACTACGATGAACATACACTTGAATTCATTTGTAACCAATTTTAATCATCATTTATTCACTTGTGTGATTTCACTTTACCATCCTCTGTTAAGAAGGGGGCATGTTTCTATCTTCATCCAAGAACCTAATCAATGCCTACTGTAAAACCTGCATCTAACATAATGCATAGACATTAGGACATTTCTAAATACTTAATACTGATGCAACACAATTCAAGTTATCTGCTATAACTTCTGTTAGGTCTGTGGTTTTAAACTGGGATGCCCCTGACTTTTTCTAATACATGAAAGTTATTTCTTTGGGAATCCAGATGGTAATATTGCCCACCATGCTGAAAGGGTACAAACCATAGCTCCCTGCCAATTATAATAGGGCTATGTGGTGCAATTTTTTTAATTCCCTGGAAAACCTTAATATATGGAGAAACTCAGCTCCAGGCTGCACACATGCTTTCTGATACCACCAGAAGGTGTTCAAAATTGCAGGCCAGCTGAGCCAAACTGAACCCCAGCAGGTTTCCAAATCATAGCTAGGAACACACTGAAAAGATTTTAGTGGGTAATGAAGTGCAGGAGTCTGTTTGCACTACTGTTTATGGATTCATTGTAGATAAGGACAAGTGAGCGTTTAAGTATATAATAAGGAGTTTTGGGTTTTTTCTGAACTGACTTCAGGCAGTTTGGTATTTGTTTTTTTAATGCATAGTATTAGTGTAAACAGTGTTACCATTGACTTTTTTTTATACATCTGTTGCTGTATTTACTTAGCCTATGATGTTGAATGTTAGAAAGGGGTGGGGGAGAAGTATCTTTATAATCCCTTACCAGTGTGAAGAATTAACACAACACAGGGAGGAGACCAAGTTTAAAACAGCTTTCTGCCCTGGAGCACCCACTATGCTGTTACATTAAGGATGAAGGGAATCTGGGGAAGTTACGCCTCTGTCCTGGGAATCTTATGAAATATAAGTAAGAAGGAATTATAGCTGAAGCAATTTTAAATAACGTAATGTAGAAAACTTCAAATCCCCTGGCAACGAATGGTTTCGACTAGGGGGAACTCATCCATAACAAGTTGCTATAGGTCCTTAAGCAACTTCTCCCTCCTGCTGCTGCAGGAATTGGAAAGAAATATCTTGCTGTATTTCCAGCTCCATGGACTCATTTTCCTTTTACCCAAAGAGGATCCCAAGATGCTAAAAATCTTTTGTTCATAAGAATAAGAGTTCAGATGAAATGATGGTTTGAGAAGAGTTTGCATATGACATTTAAGGATGAATTCCACAAGCCCCTTATGCTGAAAATATATGGTCTCTTCCAGGTTTTGTACCACACCTACCTGTAAATTCAAGAATTTGTAAGAACTAACACCATTCTGAATTACTTTTTGTTGAGAACCTTGAACTGTCCAAGGTACTCTTGCGTTTTACAAAGAACACCATAGAACTTTAAAACATTTACAATATAATTTAAACTTCTTTGAAAAGCATTCTCTTTCCCTTTTCTGTCAGCAGAGTCTATAAGAATCTTCCCTCTGAATATTTCATGGATCTACGTATTGCATAACACATGTTGCATTTAATCATTTCATAAATATCATGTCCTCCTTTAAAATTAAAAAGGTCCTTTCAAAAAGAAAATAAAAATAGAGGCAGCAATGAACCTTATCCTCATGCAGGGATGCAGGGTTCAAATTTACTGAGACTATCCATGCCTTCTTAAAATATGGGTGTAAGAGAAGAGACTGGGAAGGCAGCCCAGGAGAGATGATATCTTGAGGCATTACAATTAAATTAAAATGTGATCTTTTTACCATGAATACCTGTGTGACTACCCACTCAACAAGGGTCTTTCATTTCTCCCAGCCCAACTTTATGAAAGTGCCTGAAGCATGCATTATTGAATAAAACAGTTGATGAAGCTTACATGGGAAAAAAAAACAACCCTGCAATTGCTTTATATACAAAATCATATTAGTACTAAAAACAGATGGATATTTACATTTGCAATATTAAACAAATGTGAAATACCCAAAAGATGACTAATTTTAGATAGTTTAAAATTTCTCAATGTTTTACATTCAAATGAAAATATATTTCAGTAAATTTTAAATTTACATTATGAGTGTCCAAATGTAGCTATCTCCTAACTAATTCCACAAGCTCTTAGATGGCACTGGACCCTGATGCTAAACAAATGGAAAGAATTCAGTCTTTGTAAGGAGTGACCTATTTTTTTTTTATTTCTACCCATTTTCAAGTGTTCCTAGTATTAGACATAAGAGAGAGAAAGGAAGAGAGGAAAAGAGGGAGAAAGGGTGAGAGGAGAGAGAGAGGGGAGAGAGGGAGGGAGACGGGGAGGGAAGGAGAGGGAGGGGGAGAGGGAGGGAGGAGGAAAGAGAGAGAGAGAGAGAGAGAGAGAAGAAGGGAGAGAGGGATAGAGAGAGAGATATTCCTTATTACTTCCTCCCTTCTAGAGATAAATAAAGGATTTATAGAATACCAGCAAACTACTGTAGTTAAGGAGAAATGCCCCAGTTCAAGTCTAGGCCCTTCCAACCTTCACCTCTACATCCTAAGGTCAGTCATATCACTCTCATCACCAGAAGGCCCTCCCTGCCTATCTCTACTTATTCATAAAAATTCCAGGGGACCTAATCCTGGGACATGATTTAAATAAAACATACTGCAAGATCCCTGAAACACTTCACAGGTAAGTGGAAGCCTGGGTGACTCTTTTCTACAGACAGAACTCTAATCCCTTTACTTCACTTTTTTTTAAAAAATTGCTTTTTGTGAGGTTCTCACATAAACGTTTTGTCTTTGTTCTCTCAGTGGCACTCAAACAAGGTGAGAATTAAAACTAAATAAAATAAAAATAGCAGCCATGCCTAGCCCTAACTCCATTCTCAACTGATTTCAATGCATAGTTTTTTTCTTGCTGTAAGAACTTTTAAATATGTCTTAAGTTTCTTTTGTTTGATGAGTTTACGTGTCGAATGTCCTGCTCACCTCTATCTTCTCAGAAGGAAGAGCTCAAATCTGCACACACACAGCCCTCACTTCAACATGCAAAGTCATGTTTTGAGTGACATTTCAGCTAAGTTTTTGCAGGACCTGTTCTTTTATAAAAACAAATTGATTTTTAAAAACTGCTTTTAAAATATCATATTTTCTTCGTCAATTTCTCATGACAAAGAAGTGGTCATGTATGATTTAGAGTGTTTTTTCCTTGGTATGTAAGGGGTGTATTTTTTTCTAATTTTAAGATCTGGTGCATAATTTTGGAACTTCAGAAACCTCTCCATGAATTGGGAAACCACATTTTCCCAATACTTCTGGGAAATTTTCTAATCATTTTTCAAAGTATTATATCCAGTTTCTTCTATTTCACTGAGTTTTGTGGAAAATTTATGATTCTCAGATGATATATGCATACTGTATTGTCAAGGTAAATTGCCTTGGCTTATCAAAATCACAGGTGTTTGCCAGTGCTGACTGTTTTTGAATCTTAAATGAATCACAAATTTAATAAATAATTATTAAGCACCTATACGTCAGGCACTGTGCTAAGAGGATTTTTTAAAAGGCAAACGACAGTTACTGCTCTCAGAGACCTCACAGTCTATTAGGGGAGACAACATGCAAACCATACATACAAACAAGCTATACATAGGATAAACAGGAAACTATTAACAGAGGGAAGGCACTAGAATTAAGATGGGTTGGGAAAGAGTTTTCTGTAAAAGGTGGGGTTTTAATTGGGACTTAAAGGAAGCCATGGAATTCAGTAAACAGGTGAAGAGGGAGAGCATTCTAGGTATGAAAGGAAGCTAGAGAAAATACCTGGAGCAAGAGATGGAGTGATTTGTTTGTGGAAAGAGTATGTGGTAGGGAATAAGACTGAAACATAGGAGGGAGACAGGTGAAGGGCTCTAAATGCTAGACAGAGGATTTCGTATTTGAACCTGGAGGCAAAAGGAGCCACTGAAGTCTGTCCAGTAGGGGAGTACATGGTCAGAAATGTGTCTAAAGAAAACCACTTTTGTGGCCAAATGGATGATGGCCTGGAGATGAGAGGCAGGAAGACCCAATAGCAGGCTATCGCAATAGTCCAGGCATGAGGTGATTGTGGCAGTGGTTGTGTCAGAGGAGACAACGGGAAGTATTTGAAAGATAATGCAAAGGTGAAATCAGTGGGCATTGATGACAGCTTGGATATGGTGAGAGATAGTGAATTGAGAATGACTTCTAATTTGTGAGTTTGGGGGACTGGGAGGCTGGTATTGCCATCTATATTAACTAGAAATGTAGAAGGTGATTTTGTTCTGGCATTCTTGCCTCTATTTTATTTGTGAGCTTCCAGTGTTCCATTCTCTCTGCTATCATTGATTTAGATCCAGAAGTCACTTTCTACATCAGTTAGTCCAACACTTTCATTTCACAAGCTAGGAAACTGAGACCCAAAGATGTTAAGTGACTTGTGAAAGGACATCCAAGTAGTAAAAAGAAAACCAAGATTGGAATTCAAGTCTTTCAACTTGGTCTATATTAATTTGTTCAATTTAGTATGCCAAAGTTGCAAAGCACAGTTGATGCTTAATAATTTATGAAACTTCAATATTCTTGGAAATCTCACACCTCTTAAGTTTGTATGTAAAGGGGCCAAACTTCCATTACAACAGGCTATAATGAATGAAATGATAAGAGCCTCTAAATGACTGTAGAACTAAGTATTTTAATTTTTTTCCTATATTTTAATTTTTGGATCTGCTTGTCATTGTATGCCAACTCAAGGCAAGATTTTATTTTTAAATCTATGTTTCTGACATCTTGTCCACATCATTAAAATACCCTTAAAATTGAAATATAAGATAAATTTATATTCAAATGTACATATATAATCTTTATATGCATACAGAAATATGTGCACATATACCACATATATGCTCCATTCCTGGGATGCTCTTTCTCCTTACCCTCAACTACTAGATATATTTTTTGTACATGAATATAATCATGTATAAATGTTTTCACACATACATGGATCCATGTATGCTCATGTGTGTCCATATTCCAGGGGCAGCCATGTAGTGTGATGGATAGAGTGCTGGGCCTGGAGTCAGGAATACTTGAGTTCAAATCTGGCCTCAAACACTTAGAAGCTGTGTAACCTTAAGCAAGTCACTGCTTGCCTCAGTTTCTTTATCTGTAAAATGAGCTGGAGAAGAAAATGGAAAACCACTCTTATTATCTTTGCCAAGTAAACCCCAAATAGATTCATGAAGGGTGATATACAACTTAACAGCAACAACAATAACAAATATATATATATGTATACATATGTATAAGTACGTTTTATGTGTGGTTAAATTATGTTTATTATAAACATGAAGTTATACTAAAAATATAAAAATCAAATTTTTGGCTAACTATATTTGAAATTGTATAACTGTCATTGAAACTTACAATTTTGGCAGCTTATAAAATTCTGTAATACATTTAATGTAATTTATTTTATTTATATTTATTTTTCATTTCATTTATTTATTATTTCACCTATAATGGACACTGGGTGTTCAAGATAAAAATGAAAATAATTCCTACTGTCAGGTAGTTTATATTATACTAAGGGTTGATGAGGTGGCACAGCAAACAGTGGGTGTGCAGAGAAGTAAATGCTGAAAATGTAAAAAAGGAAATAGGAAGTGAATTCCTAGGGAATTGGAGCAAGAAGCTCTCACAAACTAGGGGATCAAGAAGAGCCTCTTGTGGCAGGTGACACGTGATTTGAACCTTGAATTGAACTAGTAATTACAAGAAGTACTACTTAGGAGAAAGGTCATTCTAGGCATGAGGTACAGTCTAGGCAAAGGAATATAAATAAATAAATGGGAAATCAGCTTAGAAAGACATATTGCAGTCATATGGGCAAAGTTTTAAATGTCAAACAGATGAGTTTGTATTTTATCCTAGATCAGGGCTTCTTAATCTGTGAACCACAGAACCTTAAGGGGTCTATGGATAGATTTCAGGGCATCTGTGAAATTGGATGGGAAAAATTACATCTTTATTTTCACTAACCTCTAACTCAAGTTTAGATAGACAATGAGCATTGGTCTGAGAAGAGGTCCTTAAACTTTAGGAGACTGCCCAAAGGATCCATGAGACAAAAGGGGAAAAACCAAAGGTTAAGAACCTCTGTCTTAGATAACAATAGGTACGCCCTGAAGCCTGAAGCTTCTTAAGCAGAGGGAACTGACATGGCTTATGGTTCAGGGAGAGCAATCTGACAGCTTTTTAGATGGGAGAAGAATGAAGATGATGACACAGAGACCAAATAGGAGGTGATTGCAGACTAGAGGTGATGAGGGCATGAAACAGGATGGTGGCCATGGGAGCAGAAAGAAAGAAGCAGTTGTGAATTATATTGTGGAGATAAAATTGACAAGACTTGGAAACTGATTGTACATGTGTCTGAGATCACAGGAGAATGAAGAGTTGAAGATGATCCTGATGATGAAACCCTGAGTGACTTGAAGGATGATGGTGACCTTGACAAAAATAGGTATGTTAGTAAGAGGAGTGGGTTCTATTAGTGACCATATATCTATGGGTAACCAAGGTAGAGATGTTCAGCAAGTACTTTGGAGGGCAGAAGATGAGCTCAGGAAAGAGATAAACTTTATAATGAGCTTAACAGGTAGACAGTAGGTCCAAACCCAGGATACCAAAGTTTTCTGTAAAGCCAGTTCTAACACTGAACCAAATAATTTGAAATGTGCCTGGACCATGAAGAAGGAACTGTCATTGACCATTTCTCAGTGTTGCACATGTGGATATTATCTCAAAATTAATTTTATCTGCTCATTGACCTATACTTTACTTCTCCTTATTTCAACGTGTTCCTCATCTGCCTGGGGACCCCTATACCACACTGGAAGAAGGCCAGGGGAAAAAGAGAAAGTGACTTCACTTCCTGCTACTTAACACACACTCAATCACACATATACACACACACACACAGAAAAAAGACAAAAAACTTGAGATTGAAAATCATTCTTAGGTGTTTTCACTCTGAGATATTAGAAAATCATGTGATCACTCTTTTTAACATTCTGATGCCCTCTTGCCCTCACCTCAAGTTTCCTTTTAAAAAATAATAATTTTTGTATGCTTAGTGGAGAATTCTCTCCCTCACTCCCCTGGTTTCTTCTTTACACACTTGATGACTGACTACTTACAGACAATTTCAACTTCCTCATAAGGCACATTGTATGTTAGGGTCTAAATGTGGTGGTTTAATAGTTATTGTTGATTAATTATATTTTTATACAAATTCTGGCCAATTTATTCCATTTTTCAATTTAACAGTCTCCTGCTGGTTTCATTTTTGACTGCTTTTGAGGTGATTTGACTTCTTTGTATCTCAGAATAAGCGTTATGTAGATTTGTTTCTGCTTCCATTGGATATAGTGATGACTTATGAAATGAAATTCCTTACCATCTTTTGCTATCCTCCTATCTAGTATTTTAGAAATGAATTTGTTTCCTCAACTGGTATTGCCTTTGCTTGCCATCTCTCTGACATAATTATGTATTTGATGCCTATAGAGAGGTTTGTAATTCTTTTGGCCTCCTCATTGTTGTAACTGATTTGTATAAGCTAAACTTTTGCAGGAAATGGTGGTAAATAATTTTTTTCTTTTGTCTTCTTATATTTCTCATTTTGTTGCATTGACAATTCATTTAAATAGAAGCTGTTGACAACTTTTCAGTGTCCTTTCACTTTTTCCAGATTTTTTGTTGATTTTGATCTTTGCTCTACCTAGCTGATACATACAGATGCTTCTGATATGACTTCCACATGGTAGAAGTCATTTCCTGTCTGCTAAGAGGTAGTAAATATTATTTGTTCATCACAGTTATGATTTATTTGATTCTAAGTCCTTGGTCATGGATACAACCTCAATTATAATGTATATAACCTCCAAATTGTCCCATGAAAAATTATAACATAATTTTATTACCATCTGTTTTATGATGCTATTTTTTGGAATATGTTATTTAGGCATATGAAAAAAACAGGAACTACATCTTAGAAATAAAATATATAATAATATATAATATAATAATTGTACATAATATATATTATGTTATATATAATATAATAATAAAAAGTATCTTATTTCTTATTTTTTAATGGTCTAAATGCTGTGATCAGGGTTGTTTCTGTTCTTGTTCTGAAAGTCTATTTTATGTGATAGTTTCCTATTTATTAATTTGGACTTAATTTTTGTAGCTTTTTTTTCCAGGCAGCCAAATGGAGGCATACACACCTCTAAACCAATTCCTTGATTCATGCATGACTATAAAGTATAAACTTCTTTGATGCTGCTTCAGAGAACCAGCGTAGGCCATCAAGTTAATATTTGACTCAGACCTTGTTTTGGGTAGGATTAAAAAAAAGTGCTGTCCGGTATTAAAAGATTTACTATCAATAATAAAGGATTTACTGTAATAACATTAATATTTTTTACTGTAATTATATGTATAAAAATGAAAATTCAAATTTCTTAGCCAAGTATGTGAAACCCTTCACAATCTGTCACTAGCCTCACTTTATAACTTTATATCATATTATTTCCCTTCACTATTGTACGTTTCACCAACAAATGGCCATCCCTGGTGCTTGCCTTGCACTGTCTTAGTTCTGTACATTTGCCCGAGCTACTCTCTATATCTGGAATGCTTCATTCCATGAAGCCTTTTCTGTTCCTGTCCTGCTGGTAATGACCCTTGGATGACTTCTCTTGCCTTCACTTATCATGAGTCATTTTGTAGTGTAACTCTGTTATACATCATCCCCTATTAGACCTTATGCACACCTAGCATGGGGATCTGTATCAAGAGTATGCTTAATACTTATTGAATTGAATGCTAATCAAGTGGATAGCTGAAAAGAATTAATATAATGAGTTCTAATTTTGGAACTACATTTTGAAGAAGAGATGACAACATCCTGTATGCTGGTGCAAACCAGAAGTTCAAACACTTGAGCTGCAGACTACATGTAAACCAACACATTACAGAATGCAGTCCAAGTCAAATAAAACACTTTAGAGAAATATTTAGCAATAAAAAAAAGTACAATAAAAAAGATCTAAGTCAATACACAAATCACAGAGATTCTTTTCTATGGATTAGTGGCCCCCATTCCTAACTGAATCTGATACAACTGGTATAAACAACAGGGAGAAAGAAGCAAGAACAAAACCCAAGTAGAGATCATGAGTTTTATTCTCTATGATTCTATGAAGAGAAACCACTAATGAAATTAAAAAACAAACAAACATGGGGCATGAGCTATCTGAACAGTTAAGTGGCTGGGTAAGAAAGGAAAACGCATGTAACTAAAGACAGAACGGGATTACAGATAGAGGGAAGGCTCAGATTTGGAAAAGGTTAGATTTCAGCTCTGTCTCAGACACCCATACAAGTTGGGTGGCTATGGCAAAGTCACTTCAAGTCTTATTCCCCTGCAAACTCTCTAAAGCTAAAACTGAAGAATAAATGCCAGTCTGCAGTGATGGAAGGACTTTCTGCTCCAGGAGTTCCCTAAACCAGTGAAATCATCTGGACAAAATTTAAAATAAGTGATAAATAACTTATTCACTAGCTCACACTTCCATGGTATGTTAAGGCTTACAAAGTATTTCCTTTAGAGAGTAAGAAGGATAACTTGAGAGTAAAGGAACATAGGTAAAAGAAGAATCAGTTGTGGTTATTGGTGAGCAGCAGTGCTAAGTATTTTAGATGGTGGAAAAAATTTTAATGCTACCCTACCATGTAGAGGTACTGATCTAGTCTACCATGATAGTTTCTATGACTCTGACCTACTTCCTTTTATAGCACCCTCTTTGAGCTCCCTCTCCTAGTTCACACATACAGTCCAGGTTGGGTCCTCAATAAGGTGACTGCCACCTTCCATGCTTGGGTTAATATTGTGGATGACTACTCCCATTTCCAGAGCTCTTGAGTCTCCAATAACTGGGTTTCTAATGAACAAATCAGTAGACCCAATCAGCTCTTATTAAAGATAGTTATTCAAATGGCATTGCAAGAAGAGTAGTTACAAAATATTCTTATTTTCTCTCTCATTGCCTCACCCTCTCCAAACAGCATCCATGAGAAGAAAGGGCTTAAACTTGGAAAACAGTGTTAGTGAGGCACACATGACCTGTTCATTGTAACCTGCTAACTATGTATGACTTCTGTCTTGTGGTTGAGGGTGGATGTTAATGTATAATACTGGAATCCCTCTGAGATACTATACATGGGTTGCTTGATTCTTTCTTCAGGCGCTGATGGTTGAGAAAACTCAAGTATTTACTTAATATGAGCAAGTTTACTTTTCCTAATGAGATTCTATTAAAGCACCAACATAAACAATAGAATTTCATTTAAGAGATATTATAATACTTTTTGAAAATGAGTATGAGAGAAAAAAACTCCAATCATTTCAAGGTCCCTCTAACTTCCATTTACTTCTTGTGGTTTTTTTTCCCCAGGTAGGTAAATGGAGGACATACAACCCTCTACACCAATTCCTTGATTCATGGATGAATATAAAGTGTAAAATTCCTTGCTTGCTGCTTCAGAGAACTAGCCTAGGCCACCAAGTTAGTTTCTGACTCAGACCTTCTCTTGGATAGATGGCCAGCAGAAAAAGGATTTTTTTTAAAGTTCTAAGATTCCACTCTAATTTCTATTACTTTTAAAATCAAAGACTGTCTTAATCTTGGGTTGCTAAGCTAGGTTTGCTCTTTTTGTCTTTCAAGGCACAGGTGATCTGCCTTTAGATTTTGGTTTGCATTAACTGTACAATATTAGCCTAGAAGCAAAAGCTAGGCATTAACTGCAATACCTAAAGTTTTTGGAATTATAAACTGTAGCTTATTGTTACAATTCAGCAGTAAGAAAAAGGGTCCTGAATAATCAATGAAGCACAGAAAAGAGTAATAGATTATATAAATCAATATATTAAAAAAAAGAAAAATTGTATAAAAACAACTCTCCATTCTCAAATCTAAATATAATATCAGTAACCTCAAAGAAGATTTAGGAAAGCTTACTCAAAAAAAAAATAAACATCTGTTGAATGAGTAAATTAAGTGAACAAACTAAACATTATTAAATTTTCTTTTATTGAATGGCAAAAGAAGAGACTGATAAAAATAAGCTGTATTAGATCACAAAAAAAATGAGTTTACTCAAAAAGATGATCAGGACAAAAAGTTAAACAAGTTCTTGCAGAATAACAGAAAGAAATTTTATGTGGCTTTTCAATAGCAAGAAATCAATGGCAGTGACAGGATACCTACCACTGACTGAAAGGATGCTATGATTACATGGGAAATCCCTGAATTAATGTCACAACGTTGAAGCAAAGTGGTTTTGATGCAAGACAAGAAAACAAAATTAAATAATGGCCTGGCTATATATTGGAAGAACAGAACGGAAGGTGCCTGAAATAATCAAAGTGGTCAGTAGTAAAAAAGTTCCAGGTCTTGACATACTGCTGAATTTCAAGCATAAGACTCTTACTGAGCCACTTGTAAGATATTTTTTGAGGTAAGTATATCAACTAGGATAAATTCTGAAATAATTTATTTTTCTCAAGTATGACATTACATCGAATCTATATGTAGCAAGTGCTTGTTTCTTATTCCTTTAAGTCAGACCTATGTGCTACAAACTTTCAGCTCTTCTGTAGATATTCCAGTGAACCTCTAATTTGTGTAAAACACCTGGGCTGCCAAGAACTAAGTAGGGGAGAACAAGGATCAAATGGGAAGCATATGGGAAGGTATCTCCAAACCCAACCAGACTCATTGGAAGGTATTGATCAAGTAGCAAGTATACCTTTGGGGCAACGGTGGGGAGGGAAGAAAATAGAATATAAAAACTAGTGAGCTTGACATAATTCCCGGGAAAATTCTAGAATGTTATTGCAAAATGGAGGACAATAGAATTATGGAATACTTATAAGAGGAGGTAGACTCCTAAGGGAAAATGGGTTAATTAAAGGTTAATTCATCAAGACATGGAAGTGGAAGAGTTGCCACATAGCAAGGAATTAGAACTTCCTTGCTGGGGTTCACCCAAGACAATTCTGCAAGTCAAAGGATTGTACAGGACCCTGCAGGGAGGTCTCTCATTAGAACAGGGAAGGAGTATCTTGACACTTTATGGATTTTGATTCAAATACTTTTCAGGTTCTTTACTATTTACATAAAACTTCTATGTTTTGAAGTCTTATGAGGTCAGATGTTCATAAGGAGAGCTGGTCACCTCATGTTAGGTGGAGAGTCAAACAACAAAATCCTCAGGTTTTACTTAAATTGCTAGCAACAAGCCAGAAAAATGACAGATACCCAAAGTGTACATGGGTCTTTTGTATAAGGATGGCCCCTCACAAAAATTGACACATACAAGTGCCAATCTGTAACATGCCTGTTCCCAAACCAATGAAACTTTTTTTTGATAAAGATCTTTTTTTGACGTAGTGAAAATAACATGAATAAAGAATTGTAAGGATAGAATGAAAGCATAATGACTAAATGTTTCAATCTTATGATAGTTATTTTGATGATTAAGAAACAACACCAATAACACCTCCTGAGGAAAAGCAGCACACAGTATTACAACACACAGTAATATCAGTTGGTGCTTTGTCCTTCAGATATTCTAAGAATTAGGATTACCAACTTCCTGAAGGCAGAGATTGTCTTTTGCCCTTTTACAGTAGGTACTTAATGAATGTTTACTGACTGATTAAGAATTGCAAATACAATTCTAAGTTTTGAATTCATTTCAAAAATCATGAAGAGCTGACTCCTTCCCAGTTCTGGTGTGATATTTTGTCATTTTATGCAGGATCAATCATATTAGACAATCTGCAGAACAACTTTATTGACCATTTCTTCAAATTCCTTTCAAAAACAAGAACTATATTCTTATATTTCAAGTTGGCCATCGTTGGGTGGTACATTAATTCATTTGGTTATCAATGGTTTTGCTGTGCCTTCTGACAAGAGCTTTGGGAATCTAATGCCTCCCACTGATTTGACTTCCAGTTTTCAATAAATTTATGCAAGTTTGTTTTTTTCCTCTAAAAAACTAAGATATATTTGTTTAAGTCGTTATTACAATTAAACTTTGATAAAAATTTAGTATTAGAGTAAGCATAGAGTCTTAAGGACATATAGCTGGCTTTAAAATGAATTGCAGGAAGTAGCATAAAGAAACTGACTATATACAACAGACACTATTCTATAAAGAAATATAGGTATTTTTTCCTCAGCTCTTTGCAAGATGTTTCATAAGAATAGTGCATGAGTCAGAAATCTCTTGGGATAGTTTTTTTTTCTGCTATTACTGTGAATCCATGTAAATGAAATTCTTGCCATTTTTTTTTCACAGCTGCTTCTGTTATAATACCCGGAGTTCAACAAACCACTTTAACCACTGGAAAAAAAATAATTTTCATTACTTATAGTCGCATAAAGCCCCAGAATTATAGAATTAGAAAGAACTTGAGATCTTGTACAACTGCCTAATTTCACACAAGAAGAAACTGAATCTCAGGGAATTTATATTTTTGTTTCTCCCAAGATCAAAAAGTAGGGAGAGGGACCTGCTTTTCTCACATAAAAATTCAGATGATACCTGAGTTACAAACATTCTAGGATCTGGAATCACATCAAAATAAAGTGATCTTTATTTTTTACTTCAAAATGGTCAGGTAGTAATTAGAGATAATTCTAATAAGAAGTGACATATGGTAATTTAAGGTTTCCAAAGAGCTTTATATTCATTATTTCATTTAATTTTGTGCTATATGTGTATCAATTTTTATTATTTAAAGATGAGGGAACTGATACTAAATGATTTATCTAAGGTCACATCATTATAAATGTCTAAGACATAATCTGAAACACAGCCCTTCTTGACCACAAACTCAACATGCTGTCAACTGTACCACACTCCCTCTCCTACTCAGAAACAGAAAAATAAGGTGAATGCTTTTTCTGTGTAAGAGGGAGCTGCTGTTGTAGTGGATGAAATGCTCGGCCTGGTATCAGGAAGACCTGCGTTCAAAATACACCTCTCACAAGAGCTGTCAGATCCATGGTTAAGTCACTTAACCTCTTTCTGACTCAGTTTCTTCAACTCTAAAGTGGCTTAATAATAGCATTTATTTCCCAGAATTGTTATGAAAACCAAATGAGATATCTGTAAAACCCTTAGCATTGTCCTTGGTGTATAGTAGGCATTTAATAAACACTTGTTTCCTCCCTTCCACATTATATGTATCATCAGAAGGTCTCAATTACAAGAATGGTTCTACCAGATGATGAATGCCTGAGATTTACATTTCTCCTAGATTGTGAAAATGATGGGTTATTTTATAAAAATTTGTTAAGGATATGAACCATAAGAGTTGGTCATTAAAGCATCCCAATTTTTATTTCAATTCATTGAATACTTATCACATATCAACCACATACAAAGCACTCTGTTAAGGACTGAGGTTATAATCATGAAACAAGTCTCTATTTTCAAGAACCTTATAATTCAAGGGGGGAAATAAGATGTAGTAGATATCTATTACATAAATACAGCGTTTGAGCCTGACTCATTTACATTGATTAATGCTACTTTCCTGTGTGATGGACAGAATTAGCACAAGAATTTAGGAGAAAAGGGATAAGTTTCTTCCTTCCTTCTTCAAGCGAGGACACAAATGTATGGTTCCAGATGCTTTTTGATGGGAAAACTGAAGAGGCAGAAAGAACAGATTTTTGGAGGAAAACAAGTAGAAGCACAAGCACTTCTCCCTCTGACTTGTGCTGCTCAGTGAGGGTACGGATACGATTTTCCTCCTTCCCTAGTTTGTTAAATCTTTCTCTCTGGGACTAAATAAAATTTGCGGATAACTCTTCATTAGAACTCTCCCGCACTATAGAAACCAAGGACTCCAAGAGTTAGAGGTGTGAAGGAAAAGAATTCCATCTACAGGCACTAACTAATACAAAGGCAAAGGAATGGGAGATGGCATGTCACATCTCAGACAGGTACTAGCTGGTGCAAAGACAAGGAAGTGGGAGATGGCATCTTCCAGTGAGAAACATCAAGTAGATCAATATGGCTTCACTTGTGTCTCAAGTGAGGTAATATGTAATCATATGAAAATAGTATATTTTAAATAGCACCCAATGTTTTTTAAAAGGTTTTTAAATTGCATAATCAGAGTAGTGCCTTAGGAGGATTATATATTATTACCAATAGCTTCCTCCTATTGATAATATTCAATTTAACCTAGATATACCTTGTTTGTGCATATTCTTTGCATGTTGTCTCCCCTACTAGACTGTGAGCTCCTTGAAAGTAGTTTTGTAGTAGTGTAGTAGTGTTTTTGGTTTTTTGCCTTTAGCTGTATCCCCAGCATTTAGACCAGTGCCTGGCACAGATTAGGGATTTAATAAATGCTTGTTAACTGCTTGATGACTGACCAACTGACATATAAAGAGTGTAATGCAGAATGGATTGTAAAAGATGAGGAGAAGGGAGGGTGGGTGGGTGTTGAGACCAGAGTTAGATGGATGAATTAGACAATTCCAATGGCTGAGGGAACAAGAAATGAGACTGGGTCTAAAAGATATTGCTGAGAAAGAATAAACAACAAATAAATGTGTTTTGAAGAAAGTGTTGAATGAGAAGTAAGGGATCAGAGTTGACTCTAAGGTTTCAGGCCTGGATGAATGAGAAAATGATGTTGTCATGAACCAAATTAAAAAAAAATCAATCAATAAGTATGATAAAGGCTAACTATGGCTAGACAACAGTTCATATAAATGTATTGTGGAGGTTTTAGTGGACTGCAAGCTCAGTATGAAACAGTGATAAAACATAATAAGAAAAGCTAATGTTATCTTAGGTTTCATTAAGAGAGACATAGTGTCTAGAACAATAGAACTGATAGTCCTACTATATGCTTCCCAGGTCATACTATTGCTCTGGGCTGCAATTTTAGGAAGGAAATTGATATACTGGAAAGTATCAGGAGGAAGGTGTCCAGGATAAGGGGAATGGACAGACTGCCATATGAAGATTAGTTGAAGGGAAGTAAGGATATTTAGAAAAGAAAATTGGGGAAATTGGATGACAACTGCCTTAAAATAGCTTGAAGTCATCCTATGGAAGAAGACTTTTGCTTGTTCTGTTCGGTCTCAGAAGGCAGAACTAGAAGCAAGCCTTTTTTTAATTAATATTTTATTTCCCCCAATTACATATAAAATAAATTTTAACATTTACCTTGTAAAATTTTGAGTTCTAAATTCTCTCCCTTCCTTTTTTCCCTCTCACTGAATATTTAAGCAACTTGACATAGGCTATATATGTGCAGTCATGCAAAACCTGTTTCTATATTAGTGATGTTGTATAAGAAAACACAGACCAAAAGAAGAAAAACAAGAAAAATAAAATTTTAAAAAAGGATCCTTCAATCTGCAGTCAGACTCTACCAGTTCTTTCTCTGGAGATGAATAGCATTTTTCATCATAAGTTTTTGGGAATTATCTTAGATCATTGTGTTGCTGAGAATATCTAAGTCATTCACTACTGTATCATTGTACAATACTGCTGTTACTGTGTATGCTTTCTGGGTCTGCTCATTTCACTTTGCATTAGCTCATGTAAGTCTTTCCAGCTTTTCCTGAGCACATCATTCTCATCATTTCTTATAATACTACAGTATTCATCATACACCACAACTTGTTCAGTCATTTCCCCAATTGATGAGCATCCCCTCAATTTAAGAACAAATTTCAAGAAGCAGATATGAATAAGGGAAAACTTCTTAACAGTGAGAATTGGGCTAAAATGAAATAGGCTGCTGTGAGAGGCAATAGGATTCTTTTTGCTGGAGATTTTCAAGTGAAGCTTGTCAAATACATAGAGAGGATGTAATATCAGATACAGAGTGATCTAAAAGGTCTCTGAGGTTATGTCAAGCTCTGAGATTCTATAAAATATAGAAGTTAGGAGGAAATGATGCTTTGGGACAATTTTTCTCTTCTAAATTTCCTTAGTTCCTTTCAACTAATCCTCATGTGGCATTGTGTCCAATCCCCTCATCCTAGACACCTTCCTCTGGATGCTTTCCAGTATATCAATTTCCTCCCTAAAACTGCAGCCCAGAACAGTAGTCTGATCAGGGAAGAATATAGTGGTACTGTCACTTCTATTGTTCTAGACACTGTCCCTCTTAATGCAACCTAAGATAACATCTTTTATTATTGCATTTTATTGCTGTCTCATATTTGGGACAGTCAGTTAAGAAAAAAATATTAAAAAGAGATATGACAAGTTTGATTTGGACATGCAGGGAGAGATGCTTGTGGGATAAGGACTTGAGTCAAATAAGGAGAAGGAAGTTGTAATACTGATCTGGATAAGTATGGACCTGTGAAGGTGAGAGATTAAATTCAGAAAGGAAAAAACAGGGAGAACTTGATAAAACAAAAGAAAAGAAAATTGAAGGGGAGAAATTTTAGCTGAAAAAAGATAAAGCTAAATTTGTAAGTGGACTAAATCTGAAGGAAGATGTGATTGAGGAATAAAGACTTGGGGAAAAAATGCCAAAGAAGAAACAAAAGTAGGAGGCAGTTAGTTGACAAAGCAAGTTATATATAAAAAAGGTAAGAAAAATAAGTGATGAGTAAAAGAAAATGAAAGTCTACCTGTGTGTGTGTGTGTGTGTGTGTATGTGTGTGTGTTCATTACCATGGTCCTACATCAGTACCTCCCAGAAAAGGGGCATTGTTTATTTCCAGTTACCCAACCTTATCTCAACACTTAAGCTGTTAGATTTGAGATAGATGGTTTCCTTATGTCATGTTGAACAGGTCTGCGCGTAACTAACCACACACCATTTATAGCTTTGATCTACAGTATATGTTTGTTGTTTTATTAGTTAGGGATTAGGTGCTAAATTAGACAGTATGTTCTCAAGCTTTTGGAAGGAGTCTGGAATTCACTTTGTGCACATATTCACATTCAAGAATTTCCCTTTCTCGATCTCATTACAGAAATAGATGATAGGCATTTCTATGTGGATGTTCCACCAACTGCCTCACCATACAGAATCCTCAAATTCTAAATTTGATTTTAAATTTGTCAAGAGGCCTGAGAAGTCTTCAAGTTCAACCTATACTCTCAAAGGAATCCCCATAATGAATCTGGGTCCTAAGAGCCTAACTATCCCCCTCTTCCCCCTTCTTTCTCCACCTCTCTCCCTCTCTCCTTGGAGTACCACTGAGGGATCAAGGGTATTCATATAATGCCATTGACTTGATGCTGTATTGATAATGCATTATTGCTAATATAATTATATATATTATATATATGTATATATAATATATATAATAAATTATATATATATATATACAGATATAAAATTGCTAATATAATTTTATTTCTTAATGTGCAGATCTTTCCCATTCCTTAATAGGCCCATGTGACCTGCCTGGTTCACATGGAAGCCTGAGTCACACGGCGCCTGTGGTGGGAAGAGTTTGCTGAATGGGTAGAACAGGAAGAGGTGGAGCTAGAGCAGAGTTGAGAGGAAGTGAGTCTGGAGAGCTGTCAGAACTAGGAAGGATGCAGATGGCTGCCTAGTGTGAGTGAGAGAGCTTGTTTGTGATTTGTTAATGTAGCTGGTTTGTGGGAAGCTTATCAGGGGGAAGGCTTGGGGCTAGAATTGTCCTCTGCAATGTTACTGTGTATAGATTATGATGGATTGGTTTTCTGGTGTCTGAAAAAATGTTTTGGTTCTATGGAGAGTCCGTGGTATTGCGTGATTCAGAATCGTGCTGGGATGTTCATTGTGAATATCGCATTGGTGTTACAGATGCCCAACCAATGTACTTCTCCTCAAGGTCAGCAGTTGAAAATCAATTTGGTCAGACACTCTTAAGTAGTTTTTAGAAAGGGTAATATACTAAGGAGGTGCAACAAGCAGTTGTTACAAAGTATCTCAAGACGTCAGTAACACTCTCCCATAAGTACATGTCTGAGAGTCCAGGGGAAAGTGGGCTCAAGCTTAGAGAGCAGCTACAGCTAAAGGGTAGCTCATATCTCCTAGTTGCTAGAAGGCCTTTTCTGACATTTGTGGGGTGCTCAAAAAGCTCCCTTCAGGCATGATGTCTCTTTTATAATCTCTGTGTGGAGCTCTGAGTCTAACCTCTCTTTGGGCTCCCAATTCACACAATGCCATCAGGTGATATAGAAAGGTGGCTCTGCCACTAACTAACCAACTAGGATTTATTATGTACCTATTATGTGAAAAGTGTGCTAAGGACTGGAGATAAATAAAAGAGGCAGAAAAAAAGTATCTGCTCTAAAGAAGCTCAGAGTCTAATGGGAGAGATAACATGCAAACAACTGTACAAATAACGTGTGTATACACATATATACATATATGGGAATCAATTAAGGGTATCTCAGAGAGAAGGTATTAGCATTAAAGAAGACTGAGAAAGGCTTCTTGCAAAAGAGAAAGATTTCTTACAGAAGAGAAGACTAGCAGAGACATGAAGGAAGCTAGGAGGCAAATATGAGAAAGGAAAATATTCTAGGAAGCTTTTCTCCCCCAGTCATTTTTCTGTGCTACTTCAAAATATTATTTTATTCAATTTTCACAACAACCCTAGGAGGAAGGTGCTATCATTATCCCCATTTTATAGATGAGTAACTGAGACAAACAGGTTAAATGACTTGCTCAGTCCATATCTGGGCTCAGATTTGATCTCAGGTTTTCCTGACTCCAGGCCTGGGACCCCATCCACTGTGCCACCCAGTGTCAGGAAGAAGAAGGTGATTAAGAGTATTAAAGGCTGAATAGAGGTTGAAAAGGGCATGAGATCTGTAGATTAAGAAATGATTAATAACTTTGGAGAGAGCAGTTTTAGTGCAATTATGAGATCAGAAGCCAGACTTCAAAGAATTAAGAAGAGAGAGATAGTAAAGTAAAAGCACCTATTGTAGACAGCCTTCTCAAGTTTGGCTGGGGAAGGAAGGAGAGATAGCGGTCACTGGCTAGAGGGAGTCAGTGGATCAATGAGTGTTTTTGTTTTGAGAATGGGCATATAGCGATTTCTAGGCAGTAGCATGGCAGCCAGTAGACAAATCATTGAAGATTAGTGAGAGGAGGGATAGAAGAGGAAATCTTGGAGAAGACAGGGAGGAATGGAATCACTTGTATATATTGAGGGTTTTTTTATGGCAAGAAGAAAGGGGTGAAGGGGGAGGTTGAGGTACATATGGAGCAATATGAAATAAAAAGAGAGGCCAAAAAAGACGTTCTCAGCTTCCAGTGAAGAGGCAAGGTTCTCAGCTGAAAGGGTGAATAGAACATGAGCTATGAGAGACTGAAGAAGGGATGCAAAGGTTTGGAAAAAGAAGCTTTGCTGAGTGAAATCATGAGTCAGATATGGAGGTAAAAAAAAGATGGTCTTGCTACTGTGAGGACCCAATTGAGAATATGTAACATAAACTTTTAGTGGACACAGGAAGAAAAAATTCATGATTTTCTCCATTTTCATTCAGTATTACATGAGCTGATGCAAGTAAAGGAAACAGATAGTGGGAGTAATGCAAGGCAGGGTGTTTGCAGGGTGTTATTTTTAATAGGATAAAGGGGCAAGGGACTCAAGAGAAGAGGAAAGTGTAGAGTTAAATTTGTTGGCCATGGCATCAAGATGGGAAGCAATGAGAGGGTTACTAGTGCAGGAATGATGGCTTGGAAAAGAATTGAGAGGTGAACAGAATGTAGGTGGAGGTGAAGAATGAAAAACTGTTTGGAGTTGCAAGGGAGAGGGAGAGGTAGAATGAAAACATGACAGAAGAATTTCAGGGTTTATAAACATAGATATGGAATGATGAGATCCAGGGTATGACCATTTCTGTGTATAACTGTTGTGGGGTGGCAGAGCAAGGAGTGGGAAATGAGTAAATTGGGAAGTTAGGGTGTTTGAGGGAATATCAGCACCTATGTTCAGGTCCCTTAGTATAAGGTCAGGAGAGGAGAGAAAGACCATGAGCCAAGTACTCAGTTCATTGAAGAAGAAAGGAGAATGTTTTGGACATCGATTGATAATAGACACCAGAATCTTTATTGGGCAATAAATATGGATTGTATAAACCTTAAAGGAAGAGAGGTTATTGAGTGATGGTGGTACAGAGAAAGAGAAAGTGGCGGTGGGGAACAAGGAGAATCTTAACTCCTCTACTACTACTAGTGAACATACAACTAGTCTTGGAAAGGTAGCCAGGAAGTTTGTATCACATGAATGCAAGAAGATAGAATGAGTGAGAATGGAACAGATTTAATCCAGGTTTTTAACTGATAAAATATGCATCCCACAGAACAAAATGAAAGGGTTGGGTAGTTTTAGAGAAGGCTGAAATGGTATAGTTGAGGGGGATGAAAATATGGGAGCAGGCAATGAGGGGTTAGTGAATGGGGATTCAGAATCACTGGGATGGGGCTGGGTACAATGGGGTAAAAGTATTTTAATTATTGAGGAATGAGTTTATGTAGGTTATCATTGTCTATAGTGGTTCATCCTGGGATGGAATTACCCCAGACTATGTGGAAAATGGAAGTGGTGAGAAGAATGTCTGATCTGAAGGAAAACCAGTGCTGTGGAGTGGCTGCAAACAGTGTCTACCTGGAAAACAATGAAAGGACAAAGCAGGCCCTATGGAACTACTACTGCCTTGGAGGGACAATGCCAGGACATTGACAGGAAGTTGGAACATTCTGTTTGAAGAATGTTCCTTCTCCAATCAAAGGAAGACAGGGAGAAAGAGAAAGAGAGTTTGGCCAAGACTGGTAGCTGTAGGGAGGCTTTATTTCCTCTCCCTCCTCCAACTCCCAGGAAGTTTCTCCTCAGGGATGTGTTGGAAAGCCACAAATTTTCCAGAGTACATAATAAAATCCCCCAGCCAATTGGGACAGATCTCTGGTCTAGAATAGTTTTATTTCACCAAATAGTTTTCAACAATTCTGTAGCACTTAGTTCAAGGCCCAGAATTTAAAGATCTCCCACTTCAACCGGGGGTGTGGCTGAATAAATCAATCACCCAACTTTTTTCAGAGTACAATCCACTCATTTTACAGATGAAGAAATGAAGTTAAATGACTTGCCCAGGGTCACCTAGTTATTAATTGTCACAGGTTACACTGGAAGCCATCTGTTCCTCATTAAAAATCCAGCAATCTAATCACTGGACCATACTGCATTAGTTTGATTCACACAGCAATTTATTAATAACAGCTATATAAGCTAAGTTAGAAACTTCCTAGGTATTACTGAGGCAGTTAGGTGGCACAGTAGATAGAGCCTGGAATCAGAAGGTTCATTTTCCTGAGTTTAGATCTGTCCTCAGGCACTTATTAGCTGTGTGACTCTGGGTATGTCACTTAAACCTGTTTGCCTCAGTTTTTCCATTTATAAAATGAACTGAAGAAGGAAATGGCAAATCACTCCTATATCTTTGCCAAGAAAACCCCAAATGGGGTCACAAAGAGTTGGACATGACCGAAATACATGAACAACAGAAATATGTTATCTCTTTTTTTAAATAGGGAAAAATAATTGTTATACAACTTGCACACAGTCCCAAATGGTGGGTTCAGATCTAGAATTTGGGGCTTTTAATTCTAATCCTCCCTCTTTGCACTATGCCATACTGTCTGTCATCTCCCAAGAATCAGAAAATAAAATATACAATTGGAAACTCCATGGTTTCTCTGGATCATTCTGCAAGGCAAAGCTGTCCTTCCAAATATAATAAGGGAGATTGCCTTGGGCCTTCTGCCTTGGGAAACATTCCATACATCCCCCAGGCTGCATGTTTCTCTTCGATAACTTTTTTTCCTCTTAAGATTCATTTTGATCACATTGTATCTGTATAAAAATGTTGGCAGGTAGGAGGTGTCACATGCTATAATTTGCCCTGAGCCCTGTACACCCAGGAGAGTGTCTTCAATAGTCATAACAACAGTGGTATCAATATTTAGCCCTGAATTGTTAAGCAATGGAATACCTGCAAACAGACACAGAATCCAAGAAAGAAAATTATTACAGCAAAACCATTGAGTGATTGTCCAGTCTTTGCTTGAAGATCTTCAAGGAAGGAGAGCCCACTTCTTTCCAAAGCCCAACTGCAGCTTACAAAAATGGCAGTTCAGAGCTGTGCAGTGGGCATAAATAGTCTATAGATCATTAGCAACAATGGTTTGCACACAAAAACTGGAATAAGAGATGACATCCAAGAAATGCATGATCAGAAAAAAAGAGGTAGGTTAGCTCTTTAGCATGATTGAGGGATATCAGATGGATAATCTGAATAATACATTGGTACCCGTAGGATGTTAAAAGGATAATAAGAAACCTTCGGCAGGTTGGGGTGATCCTCTATATGTGAGGACAGTTTTAAGAGTCTCAAAGGATGAGATACTGAAAGACATATAGACAATAAATACCTTTATACAGGTATATAGTCAGTTTGATGTCTATGGGACTGGAGATTGTGTTGACCACAATATTGATGGTATCACAGACCCACTGAAGCATTAATTTGATAAGTAAAAATACTTAAAAAAAATTTACTGCTATAAAAGTCATTGCAGCCAGGTGATGGTCAGATGACATGATACTCCCTATCATCTGATTTGCCTTCTATAATCTGATATGGCAACTGTGAATAATCTCGCTTCACGTGGGAGTAATAAAATTGAATCTATACAATTAAATTTGCTTAATTCTAACGGACATTTTTACTGTAATTAGAGTTGTAATCAATCACAATAGGGAAAGAGACAACATTTGTGAATTCAAAGCTAATCATATTGTATCATTTTTGCATATCAAGGGGCTTTTTAATTCATGTGTTTGTCTTATTCCAAATTTAATTAAAGCTAACAATTTGTTTAAAGCTTGTTAAAGGAGAACAAATGTTTCCCAAGGTAAGTGACAAAAACCTTTTCATCTTCAAATAACACTTGCTTATTTTTTAAGAAATCTGTTTTCTATTTAAGAAAATTATTTCTTTTTAAGAAATGTATAAACAGGCTAAAATCAATTGTCAAAGTAGAATGGAAGGATGAAAAGAAGAACAGTGGTAAAGCTGAACTCTTGTTAAAATCCCATGAGCTAGGTCTAACATTCAAGGAAATATGGTTCTAGACATATGGCAATTACCCATTTCATCCCAGCTGTTGTTTATGTGACAGAGAAATACAGTTAACCAAATGATCAATATTAATGAAAATGAAAAGACCCATAAACACATTCAAAATATTTATATTAATATTAAAATTTAGTCAGGATTAGAAATTCAGATTTTTATCCTTTGATCTACCATCATTTAACTTGTCCCTGTCTGTCATACTATTGCTGGTTTAGAATTTTGCTGATCTGTAGGAGAAATACCAAAGGCCTGAACTCTTCTTGAATCATTAGTAAAGCGGATACTACATTCATAAATAAAGAAGAAATCAACATAATTTAACTTCCTCTTCATAAGAGGTATTCAAACAAAGCCTGGCATAGTAGATTACTTGTCAGAAGATTCCCGCACTAGGGGATAGACTGGATTAGATGATTGCTAAGTTTTATTCACTGTTGAGATCTTATATCCCATGATTCTGGACACACAGAAATACTCTTCCACTGTCTCAAGGTAGCATGGAGCTTCTCAAAGTACAGTACAAGCAGGTTGTACAGACGCTAGAAAGACCTTAGATATGGTCCCAAAAATAGCAAACCAGACTACTAAGGTATGGAGAGACTCATCACCAATCAATCTATCACTCAGAAAGTATTTATTAACTATCTACCAAGTGCCAGGCCAAGTGATAAGCACTCAGCTTAAAAAAGATATAAGGAAACAGTACCTTTCCTGAAGGAAATTTACATTTTATTGATTCTAATGGAGGAAATCACACACACACACACACACACACACACACACACACACACAGAGTATATGTAAAATATACATAAATATAAAAACTTTTTTGCATCAGAACAAGGAAATCAATAATTCTCTAGTAATTATTTTTGCTCTGTTTTTTTTCCCAATTGAAATATCATTCTTGGCCAAGAAAACAGGAGCAAAGGGAAAAATCAGTTTTTCCATCTTTCTGATTTTTTTATATCATTATTTCTACTTCAAGCAATAATTCTACTCCTTTCTTGATCCACCTGTTTTTGCTAACATAGCTTAAAAATTAAGCCCACTTTTTGCTGTCATAGTTCTCCTTGCCAGTCTCAGCTTATTCTTTGAGGAATATGCCAATGCTTTTTCAGTTACCTGACTTCACTTACATGTCTTTAAATACTCATTGGTTAATGATTTCCCTGGGCATTCAGATACCACAAGCTCTTTAGACAATTCTCCCTTTCCTTCCCCATTAGAATTTTTTCTTTATATCTTGTGAATTTCATTCTTGAGAGCTTTTCACTAACACCCCGCAACACCCACTGACGTTCCCTGTGGAATTTGAGACCATAAAATTCTCCCTGTCATTTTCCTGAAATCTTTGAAATTCACTCTTCTAAAACCTCATTAGTATTTCAGATTGTTCCTAGCTCTTACCTCCTCTATAACAGATTTTAAAAGTAATCATTTGCCACTTTCCCACCCAAAAAATTCATATTATTTCTACCCCAGAAATGAACTTCCTTTGGTGAGAATAAGAACCAGAATACCATATCCCTTCATCAGTTCCTCTGTCTTTTAAAGTATACAAATATCTTTAAGGCAAGATGGTAAATTATTAATTCTGTTTCTAGAAAAGAGAGATCTCCAGTAGATAATAGAATACCTGTTCACTACTATATTGTGCCTCCTCTGTACCAGCTTTGCAATTCATTTCCTGAATTCATTTATTTCTGTGTGTGTGTGCGCACGCACATGTGTGTGTGTGTGATTTTCTATCTCTGTCTCTCTGTTTCTGTCTCTTTGTGTCTCTGTCTCTCATCTAGATTGTCTAAAGGGTACATGGTATGGTCAACTGACAATATTGTTTCTGCTTCTATCCAAATGGATCTTCACCTACATGTTCTTCATCATGTTCCCTTTGCTTTTCAAGTTCCAATATTACCTTACATGAGTATAGCTTCTCAATATTTAATACTATCCCATGGCCACTCCTATAAACACTTCCTTATCTTTTTTTTCTTAATGAGATATAATTTCCTAGAGCTACATTTTAGTTATGGCACTCATCTCTCAAAGTATATATTTATAAAGTCAAATGTGAATGCTATCCAGCCCCTCCCCACCACTGTTTGCATATGACTAAAAAAAGGTCCCAATCTCACTCCTACATATGGAAGTGTTTTCCTTCTTTTAAGTCTTTATTCAAGTACCACTTCTATGGGGTGAAGAGGGGGGAGGGAAGGGAATGGAATAAATGTTTCTTTAGCATGTACTATGGATCAGGCACTAAGATGCCTTTCCTACGCCTTTTCAGCCCCTACTGGAAGTGATCCTTTCCTCCCCAAATCTCTGATAGCACTCTAGCGTTCTCTTTTGTCTTCATATTCTAATTTGAATTATACATATTTTTATATAGGAATTCTTTCCTTTAATAGATTAGATCGGGGTGGGGAACATGCAATGTTGAGTCACATGTGACCTTGAGATCACAGGTTCTCCACCCTAAGAGTAGTACTTTCTTGAGAACAAGGGATATATCATAGGCCATCCCTGTATATTTATTGCTATGCATATCTCATCAGGATTTTTTCCTTTAATTTTGGTTTCCATATTAGATTGTCAACTCATACTGAGCTTGCAGTTCACTAAAACCTCCAGATCATCCTCAGGATGAACGACTATTTAGCCATGTATCACCTAACTTATACTGATGAAGTCAATTTGTGAATCCATCAATGAGACATTATCTTTATTTCCCATTATAATTAATCTTTTTAAAAGATTCAGCCCAATATTCTAGCCTTTGATAGCTTTATGGATTTTGATTCTTTAATCGAATATATTATCTGTCCCTTTCAGCCCTGTGTCATCCACAAATATGATGAACATTCCATCTCTTCCTTTATCTAAGTCATCACTAATAAAACAAAACGTAATGAGGAGTAAGACTGAAGTTTCACAGAGAGGTTTAAGAAATTCACTTCATAAGCCATATACATATCTGTTAAACAGCCTAAGATCAAGCACAAATCACTGGGTCAGTGCAGCTGAAGAGGGCCATGAAAGCCAGGCCATGTGCTTCAGGAGACATCAGCCTTTATTCTGAAGTGAATCAGAGATTGAGTTTGGCTTCTTTACTAGTGCCTCTCTGTTTGCCAGGTCTCTGGGTTCTGACTGAACCTTAGAGTCAATGGTAGCTCCTTGGTGCCATCTCCTGTGGGTGGGGGATAATGGACAGTAAGAAGATAACCTTGCGTGTGATCATTTACTTGTTTCCTGGTTGGCTCTGATGATTGACTTACCTTCAGATGAGTTCCTGAAAGGCAGATATCTGGGTACTCATTGACTTGAGGCCTTGCTATTTTCCCAAGAAGGCTTATTGAGGCAAGGTAAAACAGGAAGTAAAGGATTCCACCTAGAACTTCCACTTAAAGAGGGTGCCCAGATCAGTCATCTCTTCACAGCAGGATGTGTTCCTGGGGAATCTCACCATCATGACCATTTCTCCATCACAACTCTGTGTACCTTCTCTTCTCCTCTCCCATTTCTTTGTATTGCCAATGTTTGGCACAGGGCAGGCCAAAGTAGTAAGTGCTTAATAAGTATTAAATACCTAGTACAGTTCTCATAGTGGGCACTTCCAGGATGGATTTGAAATGTTGAATGTTGCAGAAGTACATTTTGGTGGAAGTGCCTATAATTCAATTTTGGTCATTATAGTCCTTCTCAAATTATACGAAAAAGAACCATCTTAGTGATACATAAATGGAAAGTGATGTTCTATATTTAAAACTATTATTTTTTATTTACATATATATCATGATAATTTTAAGATATTCAGTCATCAGCAAAAAAAATGAAGCATAAAAATTCTTCCCTAATCTAAATCCCATTTAAACTCTATCAGGTTGATAGTTCAGGATTCAGGGACTGGGTAAACTTAAAGCTTTTGGTTTAGTTTAATAAGATTATATCTATCCAATATTCGTCATGCCATTTGGGATAGGGATTTTTCAATGAAATATACAGAAATAAATCCAAAATTGATGAAAGGTACAATAAACCCAAATTGCATATTTCTCCAATATGAAATCTTCATTTAAATAACTGCTTTACCTATTGGTAAGCTAGATGCAATCCTCCTTATCTTTTTTCCTAATGTTAACATGTCAAAACCAAAAGGAAATTGAAAGGGAAAATAAGATTAATAGATGCTTTGCATGCATTAAATTTTCGTTTGATTGTGCAAAAGAAACCCCTAAGCAAATATAAGCAGTTGTGCTTATAACAAAGTCAAAAGTTGCTCCTTATTTGTATTATATGCACATGTGATACATATACATACATACATACATATATATATATATATATATATGAATTTTCATACTAGGGCTATCTGGTAAAAAATATGCAAAATGTTTTTGATAAGATTTTTAAGTATGTATTTCTATTCCTCATTATATATGCTTCAGATGAAGAATGCTGTCTTCTTTCATCAACATTGGACTAAAATTCATACAAACATCTATTTTGCAACTGAATTGAATTTATACCAAGCCACTTGAGGCATCCTCAGGATTTATTCTTATTTGTAAAACTTGACAAAGAATTTTCTGAAGAATTATGGGGTTTTTTTCCTTTAGTACAAGCATAATTATTTTTGGAGAAGGGAAAGGCAAGGCAATTGAGGTTAAGTGACTTGCCCAAGGTCACACAGCAATACGGCTAGTGCTCTATTCACTATACCGCCTAGCTGCCCCTGAACATTTTTAAGAACAAGGTCTTCAGAGGCCTTTCGGACTATAGAGTCATGGCATTTAACTATGATTTTTACTTAAATTATTAAAGTTTGAGATTTTAATTCTCAGGAAAAGCATTATAAAAAATGAAACTGACTTCGCTATTTTCATTTTCTGTGCCAATTCCTAGTGTAAAATGTTTTTATTCTTCAATCTTAAAACATTAACTTACAATGGAAAAGTTTCATCAGCTGGTTTTGTGATCAGGTACTTTATGTTTCCCTCACTAAATGGAGATGAATCTACTTTTTTATTGTCATTCCAACTATAGGTAGATAAAAGCAAGTTCCCAGTTGAGTAGGGCAGTGCCTTTGGGAACAGATAACTCAAGTTGATTTCAAACTGAATTCCCCACTATATAAAGGAAGGACAAGTCCAAGAAAGGGGAGTTTATCAGACTGTGGTTGCTGAAATAAACGCTGTTCCCTTTGAGTAAATAGTGTTTGTTTAGGAGTCTTGTAATTTTATTGAGCCATTTAGTGAAAGCATATTTCTGTACCTTTAACACTATAATTTCCAAAGAACTAAAGTTGAGGATCACCCAAAAATCAAGAGAGAAATCAAAAGATGGGGTGAGTAGGTCACAATATATTGAAAATGAAAATGATACAGGAATAGTGGTATGGAAGATTATTTCAGAGAAACACAATGACTAGAAAACAAAATGAATGGACAATGTACAAAGACTGACAGGGCAACCAGCTGCCAGATGAAAATCTCTATCTCCATAACTTCCGGTGAATATTAGGATCCCTAGCATATTGGGTGTACTTTGTGGTGTTGAATTACAGGAGAACATGGGTAAGAGTCACACAGAATCCGTAAGCAGAGACAGAGTGAAATCTTTGGTTGCCGGAGTGAGTGTCAATATAGATAAGAAAACAGATAATCTAGTGGAGAGATAGCCAGACTTGGAATGAGGAAGATCTGGATTCACATTTGCCTCAAACACTATTATAGGACCTGGACAAGTCCCTGAATGCCCTATGCTTCACTTTTCTCATCTAGAAAATGAAGAGTTTGGATTTGCTGGGCTCCAAGATCCCTTTTCAATCTCCAAATCTTTTGTATTAGAATAGGGTTCCTGCATTAACAATTTAAGATGATGCTAAGTAAACCTTTGGCATGAGAAGAGAAAAATAATACTTTAGGGTAACTTTTAGTAGGTGCCCCCTCTTCATTACCTATAGTCTCAATGATTTTTAGTTTCCATTTCTCAGAAGAGCTCATTTAATTCTATGGAAGATGTCTGTAATGAGATTTCAGGGGATAAGACCTTTTCATGGTATACATTAATCCAGTATATCTATGACCACCTGATTTGGGGGAAGGAGAGGAGGGTTAGTCAACTGATGGGGGAGCAATAGTAATGCACTTATATTACCTAAGTCAGCACAATAATGCCAAGCATCAAGGCTTATACTCTAAGCACAGCAATATCAATATATTGGCTGATATGAAATGATCCTAGTATCAAAGTTGGAAATGATATTTATCAAAGTAGTGTATGGGAGCATCAGTTTCAGTCTCTTGCAGAAAACACTTCTGTTGGCTTTAAAAAAATCTACCTTTAATTGCCTGAAAAGATAAGCAACTTGAAGATGAGGTTAAAAAAAAAGCATGAAAGTTTTATATTGACCATTACACAAAAGTCTAAAATATAGATTTGTGTGGGGAGTTGAAGTGCTGATAAGGGGATGTCAGTAGCAGGCAAGACTCTGACTACAAAGGTTTTGAGTTTTCTTTATTTAAATCACTGCCCTTTTTAGCTCAAGTAAAGGTTTTATTGGTTTCCCACCTCCACCCCCAATCACCCATCCTGAGGTTGATTCAATTTATTTTAATGGCAGAGTCCTGCACTTGAGCAATGGGTGAAGCCTAATCATATTACCTTTGCTTGGCTTTTCATTTCATTGTTTTTTAAGGAGAGAAGGAGGGAGGAAGAGAAAGAGAGAGAGAAGGGATGGGGGAAGGCAGGAGAGAGAGAGAGAGAGAGAGAGAGAGAGAGATAGAGGGAGAGGGAGGGAGGGGGAGAGGGAGAGAAGGAAAAATAGAGAAAGAGACAAAGAGACCTTTTTAAAAACATACTGTTAATCAGCACATTTCCTCAATCTGAGAAAGGTCTTAAGGGCTTCTGTATGTGTGCATTTAATTGTCTCAGCTATCTTCCATGAACTGGGAAAAGCCTTCTTTTGTTTGAATGTGACAGATCAGTTAGAACTGTGGCAACTACCATTTACAGCTATTGATTTCAATGTGACATTAAAGGCCCCAAATTCAACCATTATTCTCTTCAGTTGTCACAAACAAAGGTTAATAATAGTTGAATATGGACTGAAGGAATCAAGCAAGGATTGTCAGTTGAAATTAGCAAGTTGTTTCTTTCTGAGTCACAAGTCAGCACACAAGTCTCAAAGTCTCTGAAATTACATCTACTTTCCCATTTCTTTTCCATAAGCAAGATTTCAAATTCAGAAGAAGATGTAGTTTCTAGTGATATCACACTATTTTAAATTATATAAAATTTTTAATGCATTTTTTTGCACATCGAGTAAAAACATTTGATTTTTCCTGCTTATACAGTGGCAAAATAATGTTTCTCATAACTGTAAAAAGTAGTATATGGCATGATTAAACAATATTTCAACCCCTTAGTTCATGCAGAGGTTAGCAGCTAGAGGGGAGAAAGGTTTGATTAGTTTTATGTCTTTCATGAGAAATTTTAAAGGAAAGTATACAACTCTTTTTATATATGAGCACTGCAGCTACAAATAGCTTTCTCTCATGGTCAGGTACAAAAGTACAGAGTACCTTTACTCTGATAAATAGAGAGAAAATAACAAGTAAGAAATCATAAATTCCCACATAAGCAGTGGCAAATTAAAAAGTCTGTAGTGGGATTTATAAAGACAAACAACTGGGGGTGGAGCCAAAATGGTGGCATAGAGGAAGCCACCCAGAAGAACTTTTCCCAAATTTCCCACTAAACAATTTTAAAATAATGACGCCAATCAAATTTTGGAGTGGCAGAGTCCACACAAGATTGGCATGAGACATTTTTCTAGCCTAAGACAATTTAGGAGGTCAGCAGGAAAGGTTTGTGACATCAAGGTGAAGGCCAGCTGGGACACAGCAGCAGCAGCAGCAGCAGCAGCAGCAGTGAGCTTCCCAGATGGCCAAGACAGAAGCAGCAGCTTTGAGAGTTCTCAATCCTGAGACAATAAGGGGGTCAGTCAACTGGTCAGAAAAACCATGGAACCCTTTGTTGGCACCGGGTACAGCTGGTGCTGAATAGCAACTCTATTGTCCATATGTAATTCTGGGCAGAATTGTGAACCAGTCCAACCATTCTGGGAAACAATTGGAAACTCTACCCTTTGATGCAGCAATACGACTTGGTCTTTACCCCAAAGGAATCAAAGGAAAAAGAAAAGAAGCTATATGCACAAAAATATTTAGAGCAGTTCTTTTTGTGGTGACAAAGAATTGGAAATTGAGGGGAAGCTCATCAACTGAGAAATGGCTGAACAAGTAGTGGCATATGATTGTGAAGGAATACTATTGTGCTGTAAGAAATAATGAAAGGGGTGGTTGTAGGGAAAAAAAGCATGGCAAAACCTAAATGATATGATACAAAATGAAGTGAGAAGGAGAGATCATTGTGCTCAGTAGCAGCAATTTGGTAATGATGATCAACTGTGAAAGACTTGGATTCTCTGATCAGTATCTGATCCAAGACAATGCCAAAGGAATCATGATGAAAATCCTATCTACTTCCATAGAGAGAACTGATGAACTCTTGAGTGTAAACTCAAGTATAATGTTCTTGCTTTCTTCATTTTTAGTTGCCTTTTTTTGGTGATATTACCAATATGAAAATATGTTTTTGCATAATTTCACATGTATATTTGATATTATTTTGTTTGACTTCTCAGTGAGTAGGGGAATCACTAGAGGGAGTGAGAGAATTTGGAACTCAAAATTCAAAAAAGAAAAAAATGTTAAATAATACATTTACTTTTTAAAAAAATTAAGACAAAAAATTGAAAAACTGAAGGGGAAAAAAGTCTGTACTGGTTATACTGCAGAGCCTACTCCCTTATTTTTAAATAGTCATGTGACAATTTAAAAGTTCGAGAGATATAGTTTCTGGGTAATTTAATCATTTTAATAATAAGGGTAGCATGTTTATTAATAAAAAGAGGCCAGTGGCACTCTTGAATGCCAAGGACCCCCTTGTGGTGGTGGGCTTACAGTTGATATGCTCTTGGAAGAGTGGATGTTCCTGAAGGTGGCAATCAACTCTGATTGGTAAATAATTAATGAGAAAATAAATATTACAATATTCCAGTGGCTATATTCCAGCAAGGGTCCTGAGGTATGTGACTTGGAACTTAGTCAAAGTCAAAGAGAGTTATCAATTTCTCTGTCACTTATCTGGTAAAAGGGAGAATCCACATTTTTTTAGACCTTTCTCAATAAACACAATGAGTAGGGATCCACCCATTGGCCCAAACAATAGAATTTCTTTTATTGGATAAGTCTTTGAGAAAGATTTCCCATACTGGTTGATTTCTGGATGAGGAAGTAGAAAAAGAGAAAAACCTTGATCCTGATTCAATAATTTGTTATTAATACTCAGGAGAAATAATCATTTCTCTTAGTCATTAACCTTCCATTTTTTTCTTTTAGTGGATATTGGCTCAAATTTCCAGACTTTTAATAGCTTTATCTTGAACTAAAATTATATTTCTTTTCAGGTCATAGTTATTTCAGAAAAAAATTCAAATAAATTTTCTTAGAGAAACAGTATGGTGTAGTGGACACTGTTTGGAGTCAGGAAGAGTGGGTTCAAGTCTTACCTCTGATTCATACTCACTCTATGACAAAGAGCAGTTATCTTCTCAGTGCCCCAGAAAATGCTTTAAGACTAAGTTGCCCAGCATATGGCAATCTGCATTGTTAGAGGGAGTTTTTCTTTTCTTAACTGAGAGTTCTCCCTACTAATAAAATTATAAGAACAAAGAAAAAAGGGGGGGAGTGTTTCTTTAAATATGAAATAGTATGTCATCATTTACTACTTATCAAGTACTTTAAATCACCATTTTTAACACATTAAGAATGCCATTTACATATTGGCATAAATAGGAGTTCTGAAATAAGTAAATGGTTTTAGGATAATGGACCACTACTTACTGAATATTTTTTCTACAAAATGAGCCTCCCTCAAAACAACAAGTTCTTGTTCACAGCCATTTAATATATTTCAGCCAAAGAACAACAAGGGATCTGAACAATGGGAACTCATTCATTGAAAAGGGCGACCAACCATCTGGAGCTTGGTGTATAAAACACAATAACCATCTATTATCTGTTAAGACAAACATAAAGCACAGGCATCTGAATCCTATTTGCTACCATCTTCAAGGCCTTCTGCACACAAACATAAAAATATACTTAAATTAGTTTAGACTCATAGAAGGCAATAACCGATGACTAATGGTTTTTCAAAGAAAAAGGAAGGTAATTTTCATGTCTTCTATTAAAAAAATGGCCACCTCCTACTCTCTAGTGGGTTAGTATCTTATACAACATTAACATTTTTTTTTATTATTTTTCTTTGATTTTTCCAAGGTTGTTGAATCATAGAGTCTTTAAGATTGAAGGGATCTTACAGGTGATATAGTCCAAACTGTTATATGAACAAAACTCTTCTCCATGATGTCCCCCAAAAGTAATCATGCAGACCTTGTTTGAAGACCTCAAGGTTTAGTGCTGTTTGGTAGAAAAGAATATCTTGTTTGAAGTCACAAGACTTTGTGGTTGAATCATTAGAATAAAAACTCCTTGAGGACAGGGCCTGTGTTTGCTACTTCTTGATCACTCCAGTGCTTGCACTGGGCCTAGAATATAGTGAGGATCTAATAAATGCTTGTTGATTGTTTGGTTGGTTGATCGTTTCTGTCACCTACTACCTGTTTGAGTCTTGGGCAAATCATTCAAATTCTCAGGGCCTCAGTTTTTTCATTTATAAAATGAGAGTGTTGGACCTTTATGTTCCTATGCAGTTCTAAGTTTATGATCTGAGATCACTATTTCTTGAAAGTAGCTTATTCTACTTCTAGACATCTCCAATTCTTAGAATTTTTTTTCTTTTTACTAAGTCAATATCTGCCTTTGCAACTTCTTACCAGTTACTCCTAATTTCCTTCTCTGGTACCAAGCAGAACAAATTTAACCCTTTTCCCTCCTCCCCTCAAATACTTGAAAAGAGGTCTTTAAAAACAGCTGTCCCCCACCAAATCTCCTTTTCAGATTACATTTTCTCCAGGTTAATTTTAAAGAGTTGGCTACATTGGTTTTTAATATAAAAATAATTATTGACAATGATGATAAGACCCTCAAAAATATTTTTGTGAATGTAATTAAAAATGTGTTGAGATGGAAACATCAAACAAGTGGGTTGAGTCATGGGAATTTTCTTATGGAAATGGAGAGCTGTGAGATAGCCAAAGAGGATGAGGTTGCTGCTGCTAGAAATTATAGAAAGCTTATCCTGGAGTGGCCACAACTTAAAGACTGATTCAGATTGCGCAAGTTTGTGGTAGAAACTGCAACTTCTTCATTCCTTACCAAATATGTAGAAAGAAGTCATCAAATGGCTAGAATTATACCCCAGAAATTCACTATTCTTCATAAACTAATGGATGACCAAGTTCCAGACTACAAATAAAGACCTGAAAATTTCTTTGAAAATTCAACAAATATAGCATTCTAGAAACAGAACATCATCAGATAAAACTTTTACTCATAAACACTCTGATATAACTGATTCATAAAAATTCAAGAACATTTTTAGTAGATATCAATATTTTGAATACTCTGGCTATAAATTAGACAGAACAAAAAAATTCACCACATAGAAGCCTAATGGAATAAATCAGATGTTATCAATTGGGAAAAGGATGAAGTAAATATACTCTTCATCGTCTTGTCTGCTTTTTGGGTTATCCTAAGGATGCTTTCTTTGAGTCTACAAAAGATGAACTCACTTCCAAATACTTGTATTTAATGAGAAAAGACAGTCATTTTATCTACTACTCAATAGTCCTCATAACATTAAACAAAAACGTGATCCACCTGAGCTTTTCTATCTGAATCCATCAAAGTTAGAGGAGAAGAAAGAGATAAATATAAGAACAAGGATTACTAACTACTGACTTTTATGTAGCATCTCAAATATGGCCTTAAATTATGGCAAGAGAGGCATTTGATTTAGAGTAACAGTGATGTGGATACAACAGTGTCCTAAGGGTTAAAAAATAATATTAAGGGTTGCTTTCCGATACTTTGTGAAGCCCTGTAGTTTATTCTGTAACTTGAAGGTACCCTAAAGTCCTTCCCTCTCCTTATCTTGAACCTGTACCAACAGAATTGCTTTTGTCTCCCTTATCCTGTGTTCCCCAGGTCCTTTAATTTTAAATTGTATATTCCTGTCCTATCCTTAAATCCTTAATCCATAAAGAATTCCCTTTGTCTCCCTCATCCTATGTCATCCTGTCCTGCCTTTAATCTTTAACCCCCATAAAGACCTCTAAAACTAAGTTATCATTCTGAAACCTCTAAGCATAATTCTCCCAAATATTGGAGTCTCACTTAGCTTTCTTGCTAAGGAGGCCCGTGATGCTTTTTCATATAAAATTAAAAAGCTCCCACTGGCTAAAAGAGAAGATCCAAGGGAATTCTTTCACACCTGAACCAGCTCTCTCAACTCTAAACCTCATCAACAGGACTGATAGTTGTTTGTTTTTTTGTTTTTTTACTTTTTGTGACCTTAGAAAAGTCACCTATCCTTCTCTAGACTCCACCTTTCTAATGTCTGTATCTATAAAATGAGGAGCTTGAACTAGATGACCTCTAAGTCATATCGGCTTTATAGAGTAGTAACTTCATAAGTCTCTGCTGAAGAAGATCAGGAAGGTAAGTCTAGAAGGATTAGATACTCCACAATGAACAATCTATGATCCCATGATTTGCAAAGTGTTTTTAATACCTTACTTCAATCGATCTTAATAATGATGCCATGATATCAGTATCATAGTGAACAACATCTGTTACACTTCCCATTTTGATTTGGTGGCTACCTGGATAGAACTGCAGTTTTTTGGGAAAACTAAAATCTAAAGAAGGATAACATGGTCTTGCCTGCTGAACAAAGACCAGATTCCTTAGCCTGGCATTCATGGACCTTTGTAATTTAGCACTAATTTACATTTTCCCTGTACACTCTAGGTATGCAATTGAAGTGCAACTGATATCTCTATTTTATAGATAGACTGATCTGGGGCTGAGAAAAATTAAATGACTTATTCACAGAAAACCACTGTGCTGGAGATGGGATATCACAAGCCCAGGTCTATCCTGTATGTTTTGGGCTTGTTAAACTATATACAATACCATATCTCTTATAAACAATACTCCTAAATGTTGGTTGGTCATTCTACAGTTAACAAGCAAATAGATTACTTTTTTCAACTAATTAGCTTTTAACTAGCATTTGCATGTATTGTATATGCATAGGTGTTAAGAAGGCATTGTTACAATTAAGCTTTATGAGAAAATCCCTTCTAAGAGAATGTTTTTCCATCAACAAACAGAAACAACATTAAATGTCCCATTCAAAAACAATGTCCTCTTTAATAATTCTTAGCACTCTGGTAATTCTATTAACATTACTGTGCTATCTTTAGTCCTTCCTTTTGTTTCATTTTTCTAGTAATTCAATTAAAATACAAAGCAAGAACAAGGGATTAAATGTTGTCAAATTGTAATATGAAATCTCAGTTTAAGTTCTCCAGGTGTTTTTTTTTTAATTTTTATTTTGTGCCTTGGTGTGTGTTCTGTTTTGTTTCGTTTTAAATACGGAACATCCTCTTTAAGTATTTGGAACTGTTGTTTGAATTCACAAAGGACTCACATAGTTAACTGCTCTTTCTTTTGGCTTAGGTGATGTGAAAATTATATATTTTTGCTTCTTTCTACTGTAGATTCAAAAATAAAAACATCTAAAAAATGAAGTCGTTTTCAAAGTTTGTAGGGTGAACCTTTGCTAGTCCCAGAGAATAAGGATATGTTTGTCAATAAACTGCATTGTCTCTTTTTGTTTTCTCGGGAATGTGGCAGAGACCAATCCATAGTAGAAGAATTAAATGGTGGCAGGACTTTCCAAAACTCTTTATGGGTTAGGACCTGCCACCACTATCTTGATTTTGATATTGTTGCCATCCAATTCAATCCAAGTCAACCCAAGGAAATTCAAGAGATCCTGTGTCTCGTAGAGAGTGAAGAGCAATTTATGTGGGCTACAAAAATAAATAATTAAAGTAACTCTTAACCATAAGGACTTTAGTGTCTAGTAGAAGAGACAAGACATTCATGACCACAAATAATAAAAATACAAATTGGAATGTGGTAGATGTAAAGCATGAGAAATTCCAGAAGGCAGGGTTCTCTTACCATTGTGGGAAGGGGGAAGGCAGTATCTGAACACTTGAAGCATGGGAAAAAATATAATAGGGAGGCAAGTGAGTAGTGTCTCACTTTAATGTTTGAGTCTATGTAAGCACGAAAACAAAGGCAAATAATGAAGATAGGGAAGGGTGGGATATATTCAGGGAACTTTGAGTAATCTAATTTGGTATGAATTTAAAGATTTCAAAGTGGGGTACAATGAGATGAAATTGAAAAGGTAAATTAGTGACAGATTACAGAGGACCATAAATGCCAGGCTAAAGAATCTGGACTTTGTTTTCCCAATGAATTACAATTCTATCCAGGTAGCCAATGAATTGCAGTTATTTTTTGTCTGGCAAAAGGATATTTAACATGAACAATTGCCTCAAAAGATGGTGACAGAGAATGAGATTTGAATTTCTAGGCCTTGAAATACTGAGTTAGGAAATTGGGCTTCTGGCCAGGGATAGGCTTATCTGATGAGACTTAGGAAACAATGAATTTAAACTGCAATGACAAGGAGGAAGATCCAAAATTTTACAAATAAAGAAATAAGGCCAAGAGAGACAAGTAATTTACCCAGCATTATACAGATAGTGATTTTCACAGGGAGGATTTTAACCCAGACCTTTTGACTCTAGCACTCTATGCTGTCCTTGGGAGAAAGCTCTCACATACCATTACTGACAAAGAGATGAATAGATATGACAAAAAAAAACCAGAAATAAAGAATGAAAATAAGAAAGTAAAAATAAGAGTAGGGTTGCCCAATAGCTCATGGGAGGAGAAAAAAGTGGAAAGATCAGAAATAATACTTCAATGGAATTCCATCGAAATATATGCAAGGATCTGTGGTAGATATTTAGGATAAAAGTAAGCGTCCCTGCCTTCAGAGAGCTGGAAATCTACTGCGCCAATGCGACATGTACATAAATAAATATAAGGGAAAATTGAGGAGAGAGAACAAGGAAGATTTTCCTGAAGTAATGGTACCTCAGTGGCATGGATGCCTAGAGAGGCATCACATATACATGTCATGAGAAAATACAGAAGCAGGAAATATGTTCTATTTGAGGAAGTGCTTGTAGTTCAATGTGACGGGGATACATTGATGATAAAGGGAAGTAGTATGAAATAAGTATGGAAGGATGTTGGAAAATAGATTGTACCAAAATAAAGAAATATTTTTTGTCATCAGTGAAGAACAGAAGGATTCTGGTTGTTTTCCAATACTGGGTCTCCTTCCGTCACCCTAGCTGGAAATGCAGACTACTACTCAGAACGATTCTGCTCTGATGAACCTGGAAGCTTTTACCTGTTTGTTTTTCTTTCTGGGCCAGTTTGCCTCTCCTTAGGCAAACCATTGGACTCTTACTCCTGGAAGCTCACTGTATGAATGCCAAACTTTGCAATGATTCCCAATTAGCTTATCCTACTGCAGCTCAGAACTTCCAAGCTCAAGAGATATGCCAGGCTTAGTCTCCAAAGAGCTGGGATTACAGGTATGCACTTCTTACTCTTGGACCACTGCAGGTTTTTGATTAGGGGAGTTACACAGTCAGATCTGTACCTTAGCAGGATTACTTCAGAAACTGTGGATGATGTATGGGAGAGGGGAGATAATGGAGACTTATTAGGAGGCCATTGTAGTAATCTGGATAAGAGGTGATGAAAGTCTGTCTACAAGAGGGCATATTGGATATGAATGTGAGGGGTAGTCAGGAATGACTCTAAGGCTATAAAGCTGGGTGAATAGAATGCTGATGTTCTTGACAGAAATAGAGATGTCTGGAGGAGGGACAGGATAGGTTTATCAAGGAATATCACGAGTTTTGTTTTGCGTTTGAGATGCCTATATCCAGGTAGATATATCCTGTGGGCACTTGACAATGTATGGCTGGAAGTTTAGAAACAGATTAGGTCTACATAAACAGATTTGAGAGACATCTGTATAGGGATGATATGTGAGCCCACATGAAGTAATCTTATCTACTAGAGAGGATATACACAATTATTAAGAGAAGTAAGCCCAAGACAGAGCCTTGGGGGTATACTGATGCTAAGGGACTAGAGATGGATGAAGATCCAGAACAGGTGAGTGAGAAGTAGTTGACAGAAAGGAAGACAATCCAGTCAGAGTAAGTGCCATGGAAGCTAAGAGAAGAAATCCAAGGGTGTGTGTGTGCGTGTGTGTGTGTGTGTGTGTGTGTGTGTGTGTGTCAGTGTTAATGGTTTAAAGAACTATAGAGTTTATGTGTGATCTTAACGTAAGGGGCTAATTACAGCTTTAGATATTACCAAGATAGCTGTAACTTACAACTGGAATATAACAATGAAAAGATAAATCTTGTTTTACAAAGTATAATAAGATAAAACTCTGTAAAAAGATCTATCTAGATCTATATTCAGCTAACTTGAAGAAGAAAGTATGGTACAAAGAACATGAGGCAGAATAAAGGGAAGGAGAATATCATGATGGAAGCACAATATAGACCTCCTGGTCAAATGCGGGAAATAAATGATAAGTTCCTGGAGCACATTATAAAACTGAAATGAAGATAAGTTATGGTAGTGACACAAGTCTGCAGCCAGATATGCATCTGTTGAGGGTCTCTCATTGCTGAGCACCTGATGAATTTTTGACTTACCTCTTGGATTTAATTCAACAAATATTTATATATCAGGCTGATAATTTTAACTGTTGTTCAGTCATTTCAGCAGTGTCCAAACTTTTGTGACCCCATTTGGGGTTTTCTTGGAAAAGACACTGGAATGGTTTGCCATTTCCTTCTCTAGGTAATCTTAACTATCAGAAGTTAATATATATATATAATGAGGGTCAATATTACATGGATTATATTTTGACCACTAAAGTGGAACTGATTAAAGAAATTGAAGTGATGAGAATGAGGAGATTGAGTGGCTATGTGGAATATTAGGTATAAAGTCTTATCAGTGAAGGAAATGGGTTCACATAGAGTAATGAGTTAAAACAGGAAAATAGGAAGGTTAACTGAATTCTACCAGATTCTCATTTGAACTACTAATAGCCACAAAATTCTCTGCCTCTTTTTTTGAAACTGAAGTGTCAAATGAGGGAGGGGAATAACATGACTTTGCTTCATGTAGCAACTTTACATATATTACAGAGATTCACATGACAAACAAAAGTGACGGAATCAGTGACTCTCTGAGTAACAGAAACCATGAGGAATCACTGAAGTGTGACATTTTCAACTTATATTTAGTAAAGTGCTGATCCAGTGAAATGCTAACCAGGCCAAAAAGAAAAAAAAAGTGGGGGTGTGATCCTAGAAAGGGGATGGGATGATTTCCAATGAGGGATAATGTGGCAATCAAAATGGGGAAGTTGAGAATTACCTAGACTAAAGAAGTAGGTTTAGGGAGAGGAGAAAGGAGAGGTATAGCCAAGCAGCAAGGTATTTCAAAGAAGAAATCATCTGGGAGAAGCATGTAATAGATATCAGAGAGAATATTACTAGAAGAAAAAAATTTAAAAAAAAAGATAGATTGGTCAAATCAAAAGAGTCAATGAGAACCAATATCTAGCTTGCTTGTTCTGTTAGTATCATAAGGCTGTATTCAAATAAATAAATTACAAATGAAGAAGATGCTTCATCTTATTTGTTAATTTGATCAAATCCATATATTGTTAAGAGATATGGAAGAATGCTCCAAGCACCCTGGGTAGGTATGACATACATTTACGAGAGAACATGGACACAAATCTCATATGTGAGGAGACATGAATGGGCCACTCCAGGCATCATTTGACAAAGCGCCATCACCAAGGAGATTCCATAATATTCATCGCAGTATCCTCAGTGCCTTGCATAGTCCATTATATAGAGTGAGTGCTTAAGAAATGTTTACTGAATAATAATTAGATATAAGAACATTAGCTAACTTTTATATAGCACTGAAAGGTTTCCAAAGCATTTTCCATATGTGATCTTCCTATGCCTATGAGTTTGGTGTTATAATGAGATAGCAAGGCAACATAGCAGAGTATCAGGCGTGGAGGAGGGAAGACCCAAGTTCAAATCTAGCCTCTGACACAAACTAGTATGTGACCCTGGGAAAGTCACTTAACTGCCATCTTCCCCAGTTTCCTCAAATGCCAAATGGGGATAATGATAGCACCTCTCTCACATAGTGGTTGTAAGGATCAGACGGGGTCATATGGGTAAAACACCTGGCACGGTGACTGCCATATACACAGTAAGTGTTTAACAAACACTTGTTCCCTTCACTTTCCCACTTTTATAGAAAAGAAAACTGAGGCTGATACAGACTAAGTACCTCACCTACGGTGACACAGTCAAGTGTCTGAAGTAGGAGTTGAAATCCCAGTTCATCATTCAACTACCTAGCTGACTTTCCTCTCTTCTGTAATAGAGACTCATCTTGCACTATGCACAATGAGGGATTATGGGGCACTGGCAGAAACATGAAAGAGGAAGGAAGGATCTGAGGCAATATGACGATTCTGATATTTTGAAAAGCAGAGGAATAAAGTGGAAGGAATATCCTGAGAAGGAAAAAAACACACATAGGTCAGTAGCATGAAAGAAACAGAAAATCAAATGTGATTAATAAGACAAACAAACAAGAGAGACAAGCTAAGCAGGATGAAAAATAAAAGAAATCAAGTAATGTGGAGTGAGGAAAAGAATGGACACTGCTAATACTTTCTGCACGTACTCCATTATCAGGGGCAAACCTTTATCTTTGTATTTTTCTTTTATTCTATCACACTAAAAAAATATAAAAAAGAAGAATCCTTAGGTTCCTTCAAAGCCCCAACTCCATGCTCCTTCTCCAGTCCTTTACTGATCACATGAGAGTGATCCCATAGTGCTCCCTGGCCCCCAAAACTTGTATTAATTATTGTTGGTATAAGTATTAATCATAGTAGTAGTAGTGGTAGTACTAGTAGTAGTAGTAGTGTTGGTAGTAGTAGTAGTGGTAGTAGTAGTAGTAGTAGTAGTAGAAATGGTAGAGAGTAGTAGTAGTGGTAGTGGTAGTAGTAGTAGTAGTGGTAGTGGTAGTAGTAGTAGTAGAAGTGGTAGTAGTAGTAGTAGTAGTAATAGTGGTGGTAGTAGTAGTAGTAGTAGTAGTAGTAGTAGAAGTAGAAATGGTAGAGAGTAGTAGTAGTGGTAGTGGTAGTAGTAGTAGTGGTGGTAGCAGTAGTAGTAGTGGTAGTGGTAGTAGTAGTAGTAGAAGTGGTAGTAGTAGTGGTAGTAGTAGTAGTAGTAGTAGTGGTAGTAGTAGTGGTAGCAGTAGTGGTAGTAGTAATAGTGGTGGTAGTAGTAGTAGTAGTAGAAGTAGAAATGGTAGAGAGTAGTAGTAGTGGTAGTGGTAGTAGTAGTGGTAGTAGAAGTGGTAGTAGTAGTGGTAGTAGTAGTAGTAGCAGTAATGGTAGTAGTAGTATTAGAAGTGGTAGTAGTAGTGGTAGTAGTAGTAGTAGTAGAAGTGGTAGTAGTGGTAGTAGTAGTGGTAGTAGTAGTAGTAGTAGTAGTAGTGGTGGTGGTAGTAGTAGTAGTAGAAGTGGTAGTAGTGGTGGTAGTAGTAGTAGTAGTAGAAGTGGTAGTAGTAGTGGTAGTAGTAGTAGTAGAAGTAGAAATGGTAGAGAGTAGTAGTAGTAGCGATAGTAGAGAGAGAAGTAGTAATAGCCAGCATTGATACAGTCCACTAAAGTTACCAAGTTCTTTACTCAAATAATCTCATTTGATTCTCACATAAACCTTGGAAGGTAGGTGCTACATCATTCCCATTTTACAGATGAGGAAACTGAAGCTGACAGTGATTACGTTAGGCAGGTAGGTGGTGATGCAGTAGATAGAGCTCTAGAAATGGAGTCTAGAAGACCTGAATTCAAATCCAGCATCAGACACTTACTAGCTGTGCGAGCCCTGGGCAATTCATTTACCTTTTTGCCTCAGTTTCCTTAACTGTAAAAGAGAGATAATGACAATGTCAGATTCCCTGTGCCCGAACTATCCCTCTCTTTTTATATTATTCAGAAACACTGTTAGAGAGCTAAGGCCCAGCGAGCAGGCTGTGCCCTGAGCTTGGCATAACCACAGTCCTTTGTGCTCATCCTCTGGATGATCTCAGCCACAGCAAAAGCTCCAGATTGGAGCATCTGGTTGTCCCAGAGCTCCAATGAGCACCTGGAGTCCCTGTGTTCTGGTCATGAAGTCCTGCCATGAATCAAACTCGTCTCACTGTTGCTGCTACCTCTCCATCTTCAGGGCTACAGGTTACTGCATACCTATTGGTATAAACATTGAGATTTGTTCACTGCAAAGCAGGAATCCTTCTGGGGGGAGGAGTGGAGGAGGGACAGCACATATGGGTCTAGTTTCCTTCCTTCAAAGAAATTAAGAAAGCTTTTTGCTTATGACCATGGTTATCTCTTTGGTTTTGTTTTATTTTATTTTTAGATTTGATTGTGGTTTTGATAACCTGTGAACAATTCTGGTTTGGTTTGTGTTTTTGTGCTGGGTTTTTTTTAAGAGTTAATACAGTTGCAGAGCTGCTGTGGTTCTTTGGTCATCTGGCCAACATCTACCTCACAAGGGTGTTGTGAGATGAAGCATTTAGCATGGTGTCTGGTATATACTAGGCGTTATATAAATATTTATTTCACTATCTACCTCCAGAGAAAGAGTCTGAATGTAGATTAAAGCATGCTATTTTTCACTTTCTTTATTTTTGTATGTTTTTGGGTTTTTTTTGCTTTGTGTTTTTTTTTTTACACTACAACCAAAAGTTTTGCAGAATTGCATGTGTATAATCTATATCAAATGACTTGCTGTTTTGGGAGGGGGTACGGATAGAGGGAGGGAAGGAATTTTGAACTTGAAATTGAAAAAAGAATGTTAAGAATTATTTTATATGTAATTGAAAAAATATTATTTAAAAATTGCTTATTTCCCATTAAATGGCTTTTCTGGGATTCACACAGCTAGGAAGTATATTAAATAGGATTAGAATTCAGATCTTCCTGACTTTAGGTCTAGTCATCAGAATTTGTTTTAGGCCTATATAATTCTACTTCTGTAAAATACAAATTCTTTGAGGGCAGAAACTGCTTTGTTTGTGTCTCTGTTTCTCGAATGTCTAGCACAGTGCCTGGTGATCAAAACTTTTTATAGAATAGATTGGAATTACATAGAAATCAATATGCTTAATGTAGTAAAGTAAAAAAAAAGACTGACTAGCCTAGATGATCAAGAGATACACTGCATCTTGTCAAAAGTTTTGCACTCACAGGGTCTGATGCTTGGGGCAAGTCAGTGTAATGTAAAGCACTGGCTTTGCACAAGAGATCTCAGTTCAAATCTCTCCTCTGTGTGACCCCGAGCCAGTCACAGCATCTTGAGGTCTTTTTTGCTTCCTCATTTGTGAAACAGGAATGAAAATATTTGTACAGCCTACATCACTGAGTGGTTATAAGAAGGGTCTTTTGTAATGCTTCCTGAGTGATGTAATTGAGAGAGTTATCACAAGAATATAAGTCACCATGCCTCAGTTTCTTCAGCTACAAAAGGGTCTGCCCTGATGGGCTCTTTCCAAGCTCTCTAATTCTACTTCCCCCAAATTCAAGTACCACCAATGTTGCTACAGAAGCGGTTGCCTTGACAGTGGAGAGTTATCTTTAAAACCCTAAACAGAACCAGCGTGATCTGTGGCAAAGAATTAGCTCATTGTAATTACCATCATCATTTGAAGCAGGTAAATTCAGCACATAAGTCCTTTAATTGCAATGATTCTTAATGGAAGGTCAGGGCTTCAAGTCTGAAGGAACAGTGGAATGGAACGGAAAGATGTCAGGGCAGAGTGAATGAAGAAGGGGAAAACAAAGTTGTTAGGGTGTTCATAGAGAAATAAGGAAACCCGGGGACCCTGTGGTTGAGGGCTGTGTAAGTGAAGGAGGGGCACAATACCCATGCCAGCTCCAGCAACAAGTGAAGACTTTCCACCTAATGGCTAATTCTTTTCAAACTCTAAATAACAGACAATAACAAAAGAAAGAATAGCCAAGGCAGGAGTAGGGAATCCGTGGCCTTGAGCTCAACCCTGGAAGGGGTTTGACCAAGTTGAGGTTAGAATTGTCATTGGTCTGCAGTAGTTCCTTCTAGATCCAGTCTGGCAAAAACAAATTTGCATGTGTCCAGGTTTGTAGAAGAAAACCAAATTCTATGAAGTGTAGGACAACTGGTGGGGCTAGGGAGCACTCATGCATTTTTGTTTGTATTGTGATTATATTTCTGGCAGAGCCTTTGACATACATTTGGAATTCTGGAATCCCATCTAAACAGCTAGCAGCATAGAACTTCTGAACAACCTGAAGGGGAAATGTCAAAGGCATAGCACTGCAGACAGGAAGTAATTTGTATTTCTGCTTTACACTGAGACAATAAAACAGAAGGAGATGACTGTATGACAGAAAAGGAGAATAAGGAAGAGAATAGAAGAGACATGCTCATACACAAACGCGCGCGCGCACACACACACACCACACACCCACTAAGACAGAAAAAAGGCAACAAAAAAAGGAATAACCCAGAAGTAGAAAAGAACTGTCAGGCAAAAAACCTGCAAAACAATAGGTGGGATGATGAGGGGAAAGAAATAGGCAAAGAGCAGCATGAAATTGGGGAAGAAAGAGAAACAAAAAGAAATTCAAGTAACGGATTCTCTAACATCCCTGTTATTCCTCCAGTGCCCCTGTGGCATGGCTATTTATGATTAATGATGCTCATCGTCATGCTACGCTAACATGCAATAGATGGGAACAGATATTGCCTGCCACCTAGATTATTTAATAACCTCTACTTTTTTTAGGGAAGGCAAGTTGGATGCTGGTGTTTTGGAGAAACGAGCCCATATATTTTTGTCTGGAGATTTAAATATTTAACATATTTGTACCTATGTTTTGGAAGATTGAACTATCTCACATTCAACTGCTTTGGCTCCAACTTTCTCCCAAATAATTATAGACAAGAAACAGAATCCAGACCTTATGCTTGGGGAAATCCCCACTTTTGTGCAATGAGTGATGACCCAAGATAACTGCATGAACATGGATTTTTCCATAAAAATGGAAATTGACAATTTCCATTTTCAGTTAACCCTAAGCATTTTATTGAAAAAAGTCATGCTATTCTTCTGTAGTAATAATTGGAGGAAAAAGTGACAGTTTCTCCTTTTCCTCTTTATTTAATGAATTAAAACATATAAAAACACATAAAAACTCAATTAAAATTGAATAAAAGGCTTTGAAGCATCATTCAAATCATTTTTTACCCCTAAACCAGACAGCTTCATTTTCTAAGACTGGCATTACCAATGATATGTAAAAATGGGACAATGCTATGTTCTTGAGTAGTGCTATCTTCAAATACAAAGGATACTAATGGAACTCTTTTTAATGGTGAATAAGTCTAGAGCTCATGTTTTCCTTTTGTTTAGTTATGCTTTACAAAACTGGCTGAATGAAATCTTGGTTCTTTTTTATAGTTCTTAAGTAACAGGGAATTCTGGGAGACAATCACTGGTGTGGAGATGGCTTGAAAGTAATGCTCTATAGTCACACTTCTGGGTGGGGAAGAATCATCACTTTCTTCCTTGTTCCCAGTCCTTGCACCAAATAGTATTCCAGGCTGGAGTTGGCTAGGTCTGTTATTTTGATGTCTCACAATTCCTGTTATTCAGTAAACTCTAGTTGGGAAATGAATCCCTAATTCTGAAAGAAAACTGTTACTAAAATTCATCATGGAATATGTCAAAGGAGATGAAGTGATGTTTAGAATTTAAGGAAATGTATATATTAGACACATACAACTAAAATGAACTTGAGAGAGAAAATAAAGAAAAAAGAGGAAAAGGTCGATACAAGAAACTCATAGTGATTATGAGAAAGAATATGTACCAGAAACCCTGTCCTGAGACTGAACTTGGAAGTGAATCAAGGAATTTTGGAGATAGAGATATCTAAAATACAAAGACATATGAATTGCCCCATCCGTCAGAATTGTAGACCACATAGATTTGCACACTTGGTCCTCAATAGTTTATTATGCATCTTTTATCCAGAATTTTCCCTTAAACCTTTTGCCCTTCTAATTCAATAAGTGCCATATTCATCTTTGAGGTGAAGGAAGACTTCCTTTTCCTTTATACCACTCACATATTAGATACCATAAAATTCTGTTGATTATTCAAAAATGGAACGATCTACTTCAAGATATGTTGGGTTTCCCCATCTTTAAGAAGACAGCATGTCAACTATATCTGGAGTCAGGAAAACACTTAGTAGCTATGTGACCAGGGATTAGTCAACTAGCCCTTCTGAGCATCACTTTCCTCTATAAGATGGAGAAAACAATAGCACTCACGTCACAGGGTTGTCGCCAAAATCAAATGGTATAATGTAAGGATAATAACAGCCTGAAGGTTTGCAAACTACTGTACATGCTACCCCATAAAGCCCTTCGCAAAGCTCAAAGGTTCTATGTAAATGAAAGCTATGTGTGACATTATGTGACATTAAAAGTCTTCAGGCAAAGTCTGGATGACCACTTGTTCACAGAGGTAATCTTTATTCAGCTGCAGGGTGGACTAGAGGGCCTCTGAGGTCCCTTAACTCTGAGATTCTATGAATCTCTATGAACTTTCTGATTAAAATTAAAAGGGATCTTGGAGGCTATTAGTCCCAACTTCCGATTTTTAAAATGACAAGTTGAGGATCATAGAAATTAAGTGACTTGCCCACCAAGGTCATAGGAGGTAAATGATGAAGGTGGAAATTAAGCTTGGGTCCTCTTATATTGAATCTAGCACTTTTCTCCTGCAGCATGTTTTGCTGGTTCAGTTCCCCACTTTAATCTCTACTGCTGGTGTGCTTCGTGATTCCTGATTGCTTGTCCTTATGGACGAGACTACTGTTTAATATTCCAAATATGCTGTATTGGAGTTAAGTTTAGAATTGTTCACATCATGTAGAACTCTTTAAAAATCAAACCATCAGCAAAAGAACAAAGGCTGAGATAAACCAGGAAAACTTCTGAGGACTGCAACTACCTTGTTTTGTTGTATGCTCAAGAAACCCTTATGGCTCTTGGATTCAGGATACGAATTTTAATATTTCCTACTGGCTCCTGCTCCCTAAAGCCCAAGATCACAGAGTGCCTTCCTGGTTAAATGGGAGATCATAAGACACTTAATTGAGGCCAAGGTAATCAGAAGAATTGAAGGAGCAAAGATATATGAACTTTGGGGGAAAATGTGGGAAAATGTCTGAAGAGTTTTGTGTTTGATTTGAACATGTATGAATTTATCTGTTTTTTCAGGTATCTCAGTAATCTACCGGTGTAAATAGTGGAGGAGGTGGAAAATTATATCCTAAAACTTTCTAAACCTAGGAAGGGAGAGTTGGGAGTAGAATCAGGAGACCATAAAGATAGTTCAGGAGGCAGAGAAAAATAACTTATACTTTCTGCCTTCAGTATTTTAGTCACAGAAATAACAAATATAACCCTCCCTTCCCCCAAAGTAGTTGGGTACAGTGCAGAAAAAAAAATAGGTGGGGAGCTGTCTAACCAGCAAAGGTAAGCAGGTCACAAGACAGAAGAGCTGTACCTTCTAAGGGCTTTACAGATATGGGAGGAAATCTCCATGCAGTACATTCTGATAATTTACGAAAGCTCTTTTAAAACAATGAAAACAGGAGCTGGCAACAAGTGACAGCAATACTTGTTTTAGGAATTTTTTGGTAATGCTGGACAGCTCCAGCCATTGCAAATACAGAAAGTTCAAACCAGGTTAGCTCTCCTAAACAAACAGCAATATAAGATAGTTAGGAGCACCTCAAAATGTATAAGCTTTATCAGCATCATTAGTGTTGACATCGTCATCATCCTGATCATTGTCATTTCTATAAGAGTAAGTTTTCTATTGAGTACCTATGAAGTAGCTTGAAATTTTACTGGTATTAAAAATCAGTGCAATTGAACAAAGTTAGCAAATATCTACTATGTTCAAGGGACTGCATCTGGTGCTAAATATGTAAAGGAAAAACAAAACAGTTTATGCCCTTTAGGGACTTAAATTCTACTAGATAACTGAATATCCTGAGTGTCTGTCTCTATCACCTTGGACTGTATTTCTAATCATTTCCCAGACAATGTAGGGTTATTGAGGGTAGGAACTGTTTCATTTTTGTCTTTGAATCCCTAGTACCTGACCCAAAGTAAGCACTTAATAAATTTTAATTAATTAATTAATAGTCCATGCTTCAATGAATATATTAGTTTTCATGTCAGTGTCTTATACTTCCTATATACAAGCTTTTCCTTTGCTGAAAGTTCCATTTTTCATACCAAGGCTGGCTATGCTAGCTTCCCAAATTGTTTGTATCCCTAACTACTACTAGTTCCAACAACTACTACCCATAGTTCTAACATATCATTATGCTACAGATACCCTTCATAATTTTACACCCATCCATATGTCCCCTCAGCCTTCAATGTTCCATACTGATGAGCTGTTTTTAGTTTTTCTTGACATAGCAGTCAATAAAGCATGTAGCGAGTTGAGGTGAGCACACTTCTGAATCTCACTGCGGTATTGACAAGATTTTTAAAGCTTTTAAAATTTGTTTGCAAAGCTATCATTGCTATGTTTTTCAATTCTAACAGATGATGGACACAGTAAAAAGCTACTGGGGTTTAAAAATACACTTATAAAAACTACGCTGCAACTATTCATCAGGTGGTCTACATATTTGTTATTACACATAACTTTTATAGCCATGCTATTATTGCTCTACGGAAAATCAATAGCTCTCCTTAACCCAATGTTGAAATTCCAGTTATAGATTTAAAGGGCATTGCCTCCTACCATCAATTTATAAAGAGGTTTTTTTAAAGAAAAATTCATCATTTTATTATTAACCAGCATTAATAACTAAAATGGAAAACTCACACAGAGCCAGCTTGAGGCAAAATATTGGCAACCATATAGATGCTTCTTACAAATATCCTCTAGCTAGCCACATTATGTAAGCTCAGTGTCTAGTCTAATGACTAGAAATTAAAATCAAATAAAGGTCTGGGCACCTTAATACAATAAAAAACATTTTTTTTTTGCTTAAACATACTTTCCCCCCTCCTATACAAATGGGTAATTAAGTCTAAAATTCTTCTAAGGTTTATATAATATTGAAAAAGAAAAAAAGCAGAAAAGGGGATATCAAAGAAGCACACATCTACAATCCACATAAAGTATCAGTCACCTTTTCCGAATTCAATTCAATAACTATTTTTCAAACACTATCCCTCTTCCCCCTATGTGCAAGACACTGACAGTATTCCCAATGCTTAGAGTATGCAGTTACATTTGGTGTCTCTCAATATAACTACATTATTACATAATCATGTGTAATTTTTATATAGTTAGCCTAGCTTTGAAATTTCATCACTTATTTGTCTATTCATGTAAATCTGGTGCCTCTGCATGTCAACCCCCTGGGGTCTAGTCTCTCACATATTTAACTCAGCAGCACTTCACTTTATGACCTTTATGTTCTGTCTTGCTGAAGAAAGCAGCCAGATCCAAAATTCTCCCACTAAACTATTCCCACATCCAGTTGAAAGTAACCATTTTAATTTTCATTTTGATTCCATTACTTCAATACTTTGATAGACCTGTGCTTTTTCAGTATGGGCTTTCTCCTACCATGATGCAGAACATGCCCCATCAGGGTATTTTCATGCTGAGTGACTCTTCTTTTCCTCTTCAAATTTTTCTTAGGGGAAGGGATAAGTTAATATGTTGGAGATCATCCTCTCCTTCTCCTGACATGGTGGACAATAACGGAGCATAGGTCCTCTCCATGGACATTCCTCTCTCTTGCCCTAGGACTATCCTGCCTTCTCCAAATGTATATTTCCATGATCATGCCCTATCTTCTACTTATTTACATTGGGAGATTTAGAGCTAGAATGAACCTTAGAGGATGCCATAGTCCAACTTGTTTATTTTGAATATGAGGAAACTAAGGTTCTGAGAGGTTACATGACTTTCCCAATATCACAGACATGACCAGCAGTAAAGTCAGCATTAAGACCAAGTTCTCTAACTTCCAATCCAGAACTCTTTCTGCTGTGCAATATTGCTTTCATATAATTATTAGTTGGTAATGAGTTGTAGCATACTCACCCCTATCATGTTATTTCCCATTTTATTCTGAGTGATACTCTAGAACTTAAAGCTATCAGCATAGTGTCAAAAAAAGACTGCATCTAAAATCAATTCTTCTTTCATAGAGATTCTCTGCTACAAACTCTCCAAAGGCAAACACATTTGGTAAGCATACATCAACCTGTTGATCCCTTTTTGACAGAGGGTTGTTGAACATTTATCTCTGTTTTTGCATATTCCAAGGGATCTTGATGGAAGACTTCTTGGTAGAGAACAGGATTTTGCTCTATTAAATCCAATGCTTTGTTATAGTTTTAAAAATAAGTATGATAGAAGCATGTATTTTCTATATATTTCTGTCAATCATGTGACTATAATGATGTGAACTGCTGTAGGTCTCCCCCACACCTCTGATTTCATTGGTAATGGGAAATTGCAGTGAGGAAATCCCTCTATCAAATGTGGATCAGCAATGGCTATGTTACTTATAGTCTAAGAGAGTTGCCTGAGGCACTGAGAGTTTGAGAGAATTGCCCAGTGTTAGTAGGTTTAAGTAGCAGTAGGTTTAAGAAATAGGACCTGTACCTTGATCTTCCTGCCTCCAAGGTTGGCTCCCTTTTTCACTACTAGTTTCCTTGCTATTGATTATTCTTTCAAAACACCTTTCATTTTCTTCCTATGATTCCATTAGAGGTTTTCTTATATTTATTTAGATTATGTTCACAAAATTTGTGGAGAGGTGGGGAAATAAGAATACAGCTAGGTAGTTATTTATACCCTCTCTTTCTTTTTCTTTCTTTTTTTTTCTTTTTGGTAACAAAAAGATCCATGATTTTTTCCCCTCGAATCTATTATCCCCTATTCTTTCAGAATCAGTCTAAAAATTCTTTCAGAATTTCATTGCCTCCAGCATGACTTCCAATGCTTTGTCTACTTCAGATGTTCCTGCTATTTTTGTTTTCTTTAGTGTTTCTCCCTACTCATGCACTACCTCAGAGACTGTGATGCCAAGGTTCAGACATGGTGACTATACTGTTATTGATAGTGAAAAACAGTTTGTTATAAAAAAAATAGGGTTTTTCCCCATCCTTTTCACCTTTTGCTGTCCTTCTCCTAGTTTTATTCTAAAGACCTAAAGATATCTGCTTAGTTGGTTCTGCTGCCAAATTTTTCTTACATCTGTCACTCCCCACCACTGCTTTTCTCTGTTTTCAGGTGATCCTGCTTAAGAATCTTTCAACATTCCCCCCCTAATATCTTAAAAATGACTTTATACTTTAAGCTATTGTGGCTCTTGGCTTGTTATTTGGCAAGGAGAGGAAGAGTTTTCTGGAGGAGTCATTTTCTAGGATCTTTTTATTGCCTTGTGGTGGGAATTATTTACACAGGTTAAATCTCCTTAGAAAATGGGCATGATCTTATGTCTTTTCTTTAACATTTCCCATTTTTCAGCATCAACAACTTATTTAATGGGGTCAGGTTGTAGTATTAGGAATTGTACACTATATCAACTCATTCTTTTCTTTCAGTTTGATCACCTCAAGAAATGTCCACCATGGACTTTTGAAAGGTGAATTGTTTTCTTGTCCCTAGGGGACAGGACTAAGACTGAAGTTACAAGGAAAAAAGAGTTGCAAGATGGCAAGGTTTGCTTAATACATAGAATTACCTCCTAATTATCTAAGACTATCTAATATTAGAGGAGTTAGTGACTTACTTGTGACTGGTGGTCTTCAAATGAAGGCTGTTATGATCACTCATCAGAAATATAGAGGAGATTCATTGGTCAAATAGGAGTTGAGCTAGATAATATCTATGGTTCCTTTCAACACTTACGTTCTATGATTATATGAATGCAAATATTTTTATCCTGATATCAACTTACAAAGGGTAGAGGTAGATGGCTGTCCTTTGTAATTCATAGCAACTATGACATGTTTTAGTGAACAGGGAATCAATGCTGGTGCTGGAGTTGTGATGCCTACAATGTTGCAAGGCCTTACAACAACCTGAAACAGGGTACACTAGATAACTATACAACACCATTCACGTAGGAGCTTTCCTTAACTTCTAGCTCATTTGTCCTAAGTCATTTTTTATGCTAGCATCTATATAGTGTTTAAAGTTATGAAAAGAGTTTGAGTGTTATCTCATTTGATCCTAACAAGAACCCTGAGATGTAGTTGCTATCATAATTCCCATTTTACAGATCGGAAAGCTGAAGCTTAGAGAAGTTACATAATTTCTCCAGGATCATACAGTTAGTCAGTGTCTTGTATCCTCTCAAATCCCAATGAAAACTATGTTATACCACAGTTTACCAGATCATGGGAGTGGGGAAAAAAAGAGAGACTATTTCTATCATTTACAGGGTTTTTCTCTTTTCTGTTGCTCTCACAGCTATAACTAACATTGCTATAGGTGTACAAGAATGATTGTGACTACCAGGTACCATAGACCTTTGAATGTTACATTTCAAATTATTCTCACGTACAGAACGACAAGAAAAAAAGAGACCTGGTCCAGTATGTGGCTGTTTAATCTCTCCATGGACCCAGATGCTATATTAGAGATAGAGTGTCTCTGTTATCCCAGCTGCTGGAATAAGATTTTATTTCCCAAGAAAGTCAACAGCACATCTGGTGATATGTGGTCCTTACACTTAAATTTGGATCTAATTCCTGGTTAGAAAAGTCTGTTGTTTGGCAAGGGTAGGGCTAATAATTGTTGGTTAATGTTTCATGAATAATGTTGGCATGCTTCAACACAAAAAATGCCTTGCCCTTTAAAAATATACACAATGTTTATTTAAATTAAATCTGGGATGTGAAAAAACTATGACAGCAATATTAAAGAACCAGTTTCTATGGACTGTTATGTGTTATCAGGGCCAATCATATTTTAGGTTACAGAACATTTTAAGACCTGATGCTTCTACACTCACCCTCCTCCTTCTATTCAGTCATGTCACCATTACATCAGAACACTGTATGTACTTTCAAGACTCCATATTAGTTGAATATCTGTTTTAATATTTCCAAATTCTTGGCAGGTTGTATATTTGAAAACAATGGGGCAAAATAGATGGTTTTACATTTTTGTACAATGTGATTATTTCTGAAGAAATCAAGGAAGGCTGTAATCCAGACTCCTCCATCCAATGGCCCAGAAAACTCTTCAATATGGAACATCATTTCAGCCCTGGAATTCATACCTGAGAAACACCCCCTTTCCCTGTGGCCTCTTCTTGTCATCGGAGGGCTTCTCCTAGGACTTTCATTTAAGGGGGCCATCCAAGTCTCCTATCTCTTTGTTTCTCATCAGGATGCAATCCAAACTTATTCGAGAGTCCTATGCCTCCTTTCCTTTTTCTCCCCAGGCCCCTTTCAATTCCCTTTTATGTGTTTATTTTTCTTTTTGCTTATATTTGTGTTCTCAGCATTTATAACATATAACACATAACATGCTGACCAATTAACTAGTAGAAAGGTATGTTTTATCTCTTCTGAACAACAGGCAGAAGAGAAAATTAATTCCCTCTGTTATAGGATCTAGGTCATCATAGATTTGAATGACATTGTTTATCTAGTTCTTTCCTTCCTTAAAAAATTAATAGGACTTTAGCTTAATTTGTGAAATTTCTAATAATTGCTATTGCATTTGGAATTGATAGATCATTTTACTTTCTTCCATACTTTAAAATTTTCATTGATTTCATGAGTGGGATTACTCTATCCACCCAAAATAGCTTGTCACTCTTCTATATTCAACATAGCATGAATTGTTGGAGACAAAAATAACATAAAATAAATTCTAAAAAATCATCTGGGGGCCGACCTGCTAACAATAAGCACCACTAAATTTAATTATGCTTGTCCTGAGAAAGGAACAGATTCCATAGACTGGTCCAAACTCAAAGGTTTTCCAGTTTGGACAATTCTGCTAGAACATGGAATCTGCCATCCTAGCCTTCAAGAAAGCAGGGTCATTCTCATGCCACAACAAGGTATTGAAGAAGAACTCAGTGGAAGGTGAATTTGTTTCTCATATCAAATATATACCTATACCCAAGGAAGAAAAATAAATTTCAAAAATATATGATAACAAGCTATGTACATATCTACCAAGAAAAATAAAACCAGATACAGGGATCTTGGTGAATTAAAACCATGTATGTATATATGAATATCTCATAACATTGATTTATGTTATACAATGTTATAACCATTTTATGAATAATAAAGGTAAGTGCTTAGTAGCATACTAATAGTGCCAGTCACTAGAGCATGCTGGTGGGTGGGACAATATGAACTATGGTTGTATCAGGAAATCAGTTTAAATCTCTGTTCAAATCTTTGTTTCTATTTTTGTTCAAAATGTTCTTCCCTGTGTAGGGAATACATGCTCTTTTAGGAAACAGTTTCTAAAGAATTCAAACTCAGGCATTGTGTAAAAGTTGCAAGTTGCTATGTGTTGCTAGGGAAATTTAGCTGAGAGCTTAGTAGTGAAGTTAACAAGCATGGTATAACTATAGCCGACCCAATTGTTTCCAACCTTTGTAAGTACAGGGAATCCTTTTCAACATGGGAAAATTTTGCAGACCCTGAAATTGACTGAGAAAATACTCAATGAAAAAAAACCATATAATTTCAAGAATGCATTTAAAATGGGTTTACATTTTACTAATCACAGCACCATCTATCTCCATTTGAATCATAGTGATACATATATGTGTACATTATTGATTCAGCCTACAGAATGAATGTTTGCTTATTTACTATACTGAATCACACTGCATATTTTGTTAGAACTAAATAAAGTTCAAAATGACAAGGCTGGAGAAGCATATGGATTCATTACAATAACTGCATAGTTTTTGCTTCCCCACCAGGGAGTATATTCCATACATTAGAAAACACTTATTTAACTCCAAAGAAAAAATTACACAGACCAGAATGTTGGAAAGAGCAGTAGAAGGACAATTCAGAGAAGAGATCATCCAGTACCAGAATGAGCTCTGACTAGCTATGCAATGGTGGGCATCTTTCCTAACCTCTCTGAGTCTCTTAGTTTTTGTTCATCTGTCATGGGCTGGGATAGAATAATTCTAATGTCCCTTAAAGATCATATTCTATGAAATAAATAGCAATGAGAGGAGAAAAGTAAAGAGTGAAAAAGAAAGTTACTTTCTCTAGTGGGAAAAAAGTCAAACGGGGTTTATATATGTGGTATGAAGCTGCCCAGCTGTGCCCTTTTCTTCCTTCTCTTTGACTAAATCAAGGAGACAAAGGGAAGAGTTGCCAGCAGGGTGATACTTTCATAACTGTTTCTTTTTCCCTGAAACTCTGTATCAGGTGTTTTTCCTCTCACAAATGAGCCAAGAGATTTGGAAGAGAATTAGCAGAAAGACATGACATGGCTGGATTCAGAAAAGGTCTTGGAAGAGTTTATATTCCATGTCTTAAAAGAGTGGTAGAGAGGGCCATACTGACCAAAACTTGGCTAAAATTGCATTAGAACATTACAATTCATAATGAAATCATGGAATTAGAATCAGATATTAAAGATCACTTAATCCAATCTCCACATGATGTAATAAGAATAAGAGAGAAAAAAACTCCCATTTTTATAGGACCTTCAGGTTTACAAAACACTTTCATCAAAACAAACATGAGGTAGATAGCATGTCTGTCTACAAAACCCCTGACAAATGGTCCACCAGACTCTGCTTAAATACTTCTAGGGATTATTTCCAAATCTACATATATAACCCTCAGGATCTTCCAATACAACATCAGCAAGTATTTCTATCAGCAAGTGGGCATCTCTAGTTAGATGTACCAGAGATATCTCAAATACAACAGGAGTAAAATGGAACTCATTAGATGTATCCCCAAACCCATTCCTCTACATCTCCTGTAGAAACCCTTCAAGGGTCAGCACAAATGATACTGCCTATAAAACTTCTTTCTTGGTCTCTGCAGTTGTTAATGTACCTTCCCTTCCCTACCACCCAAAACAAACAAATGTAGAAATAACAAACAAAATATCCTTTGTTTTGGTCTTGGTTTGAAGTCAGGCACTACCTATTCCCTTGTAACTGTCAAAACCTTGTTCTAAACACTCCGTTCATGGATTTTCATCTGTGTTCCTAAAGAAACAGACTAGACACTGAAGTTCTCTCTGTCTTAGGCAGCATCCTGTCCTCAGGTTACAAAGAGAGCTCTATCCACTCCAAAGATGAAATATTATCTACTTAGTCTATCTCAGAAGACCCTTGAAATGAACAGGGCATTGTATTTGGAAAGATAAACTGTTTAGGGGAGCTAGGAAGGAGTCTTTAAGGATGGAATACTTCACTTCTGTCTCTTCCTTTCAAAGGCTAGAGCTAGGTGGGAAATGTCCAGCCAGTCATAAATGGTGTCATTTCACAGGGCAACTCCACTAGTATAATTATGTTTGCTGAGACAAAACAGTGATCCCCAACTTGTGAGCTGTGGATTCCTAGAAGGTTCCTAGATTATTTCAAGGGATGAATCTTATTAAATGACTTAGGATAATAAATAATCAAACATACCTTCTGTAGGTTAGATAAATTATATGTTTTAACATGTATGCATTACTATCTTTTCAAATGAATGATATTGTGATTAATAAAATACCTTTTTAAAGGTATTATCAAATTTATAGTAGTTTGTTCTTACTGTTTTAATCAACTAATTTAATCAACTAATATGGATCATATAGCCACTATGTGAAGGTCTTACTGTTTTAATCAACTAATTTAATCAACTAATATGGATCATATAACCACTATGTGAAGGTCTATGAACATTAAAGGTCTAGGCACTAAAAAGAGCCCTTATATTAAAAAAAAAAAGATTAAAGTCCCCTTTTATGGAAGGTTGCTTTGAGAGTCAATTGGGTCCACTGGTCTTGTTGTCCTCTTTGATCTCTATGACTGCCAACTACAGTTATGCATACTCCTCAGGATACAAGCTCATCTTGCTTATTAGCAATTTTTCATGCCTTTCCCCATCCTTGCCCTTTCCCTGCCCTCCCTCCACTTTAAATTCACTAATATCAATTTTAAAATTCTCTAATCAAGTGTATGAGCTGGTTTTATAATAATTAGCTACCATAAAACTTGTGCCCTGGACCTGTATCTTTCTTATACTTCTAAATAACCAAGACCACTAGATATCAGCCTGACTATGAACATTACATTTCAGTGGTCAATTTCCAAAGACTTCCAACAGAAGTCAAGGCTAGGGAAATGTGATTCCTTCTAGATAATCTGAACCAACCCATAGCCACAGGATAAAGAACCCAACAATCAATAATAGGTTGCTATAGAATTATACCTGACTTACTAAAGAAAGGCTCTCCTTGAAAGAATCACAGAAGTAAAGGAATCATAGAAATTCATAGTTGGAAGTTACTTTCACAATGCCTGCCAGGTAGTAGGTGCTGAATAAATGCTGATTGACTAAATGACATCATCTATATTAATGGCTACAAGAGGAAGAATGTAATCCTCATTGACAAGTGTTTAAAGACAGTCTGTATTTGAAAAAGTCAAGTGAAAGGGGCTTCTCAAAACTGTCCATTCCACTTTTGGAAAGACTAAATTGTGAGGAAGTTTTCCCTTACATTGAAGTAAATTTGGTGCTAGCCTAGCCCTCCAGGATCAAATTGAAAGAGTCTAATCCCTCTTCCCATTATATCCCTTCAAACACTTGAAAACAGTCATCATAGCTCTCCTCTACACTTCAATCTCCTCTTCTTAAAGCTGAATATCCCAGATTCTTCAAGAGATTAATGCGTGTCATGGTTTTGAGCCCTTTCACTAGCCTTATCACCCTATTGCGGACACACTTTAGTTCTGAAATCCTTTTATTCAATAATAATCTTCTATCATTCCATATCTTTCTATCCTTCATTCCTCTTAACACTATTCTTTATTTTGATCATAACCTTGATACTTTCTCAAGCCATTACCCCTGCTCTAATTTAATTTTTCTCCCTTCTCAATCTTGTCCCGATAGTAAATCTATTCAATGTGAAACTGTTCCCCACTCTTGAAACCTTTGTTCCTGTGGGAGTGCATTACAATCTTTTGGGGAATTTAAAAATGTTTTAAAAATATTATTTTCCTCTGAAGTCCCTTCCATGTTCCCTGGAAAAAAGGTCTTTGGAAAGGTAAGTAATAGGGCAAGACAAAAGGAGTAAAAAAAAATGACATTTCATGAGGTGAAGAGATTAAGGGTAGTAACCAAAAATTTAATAAAGAATATTTTTTGCCTTCTTCACTGACTCTATACCTACTGAAAGTGACTAGAATGAGGACCACATTTCTCCAATGAGAAAAGATTATTTTTAATTCCACAGTGAGGGGAGTGGTCCATGAGGGAATGAGATGGTGATTTGGTTGCTGGACAATTTTAGAATGTTAACTCAGATTGTATCTTTTCTTTCTTAAGAATCCTATAAATGTTAATCTGATATCTAGTCATATCAGAGATCATAGGGGACTACGACAGTTTGTACATCTCTCTCCAAGGTAGGTATATCTTATAGATCGATATTAAATTAAATTAAACTTTCAGGTAGACATATCTAAATGAAGAGTATAGTATTAGTTATTAATATTTTTCTGACATTCACTAAACCCCAATTTTGGATTATTCCCATCATCTGCTTTTTATTGATACTCTTGATATTCGTGACATTTTTTTCCTTTTTTATAGTCATATAAATAATTCTTTGTTAGTTTGATTGGTATGGCACTAAATAAGTAACTTAGGTAGAATTGCAATTTTATTGTATTGGTTTAGCCTACTCATGAGCAATGAATATTTCTCTAGTTGTTTAGATCTAGTTTTATTTTGTGAAAAGTGTTTTGTAATTGTGTTCATATAATCCCTGGGTTTGTCTTAGGAGGTAGACTTCTAAGTATTTTGTTTTGTCTGAAGTTATTTTAAATGGAATTTTTCTTTTTCTCTCTTGCTGCTGAACTTTGTTAGTAATATATAGAAATGCTGATGATTTATGTGGGTTTATTTTATATCCTGCAACTTTGCTTAAGTTCTTAATTTGTCATTTAGTTTTTTAGCTGATCTTCTAAGGTTCTCTAATTATATTATCTGTAAGAGTGATAGTTTCATTTCCTTGTTGTTTGTTTCCTTTCCTTTGATTTCTTTTCCTTGTCTTATTGCTACAGCTAGAATTTCCAGCACAATATAGCAATAATGGACATTCTTGCTTCACCCTGATATAATTGGGATGGCTTCTCCCTACAGCTTAACCCCATTACAGATAATGCCTGCTTTTGATTTTAGATAGCTACTACTTATCATTTTAAAGAAGGGTTCCATTTATTCCTATGCCTTCTAGTGTAACTCATTCTTAGTAAGACTGAGTATAGTATTTTGTCAAAGGTTTTTTCTGCATATTGATATAATCATATAATTTTTGTTGTTTTTGTTATTGATAGGGTTAATTAAGCTTCTAATTTTCTAATATTGAAATAACTCTGAATTCCTAGTTTAAATCTCCATCTTGTCATTGTGTATGACCTTTATGATAGCTATATTGCTGTAAGCTCCTTGGTAATATTTTATTTAATATTCTGCATTAATATTCATTAAGGAAATGGGTCTATAGTTTACTTTCTCTTTTTTTTTCCTTTCCCTGGTTTAGGTATCAAAGCCATATTTGTGTCATAAAAAGAATTTAGTAAGATTCCTACTTTACCTAGTTTTTCATATAATTTATATAGTATTAAGATCAATTGTTTCTTAAATGTTTAGTAGAATTCACTTGTAAATCCAACTGGTCCTGGACATTTTTTCTTGGGAAGTTTATTGATGGTTTGTTCATTTTTTTCTAAGATACGGTCATTTAAGTATTCTGTTCCCTCTTCCTAAGAGAAATTAATCTGTTTTATGTATATATATATATATATATATATATATATATATATATATGTGTGTGTGTGTGTGTGTGTGTGTGTGTGTGTGTGTGTGTGTGTGTGTGTGTTTGTGTGTGTGTGTGTGTATGTGTGTGTGTGTGTGTGTGTAATCTGTATATTATAATCTGGGCAGTTTATATTTTTTTGTAAATATGCCCCCATTTCACTTAGATTGTTAGTTTTACTGGCATGTAATTGGGCAAAAATAAACTCTTAATAATTGCTTTAATTTCTTCTTCATTGTTGGTGTATTTTTATCCTTCTTATTTTTGATGCTGGTAATTTGGTTTTCTTCTTTTTTTTAAATATCAAATTAACTAATATTTTACCTATTTTATTATTTTTTCTCATAAAGCCATCTCCTAGTTTTATTTATTAGTTCAAGGGGTTTTTGGTATTATTATTTACTATTACTTTTATTAATGCCTCTTTCAATTTTCAGAATTTCTATTTTGATGCTTAATTGAGGATTTTTCATTTGTTCTTTTTCTAGTGTTTATAGTTGCATGTCCAAATATTTGATCTGTTCTTCTATTTTATTAATGTAAGAGATATAAAATTTCCCCTAAATACTGCTTTGGCTGCATCCACAAATTTTGGAATGTTGTCTCATTATTTTTTTAATGAAATAATTATTTTTATGATTTGTTCTTTGACCCAATAATTCTTTTTGTTTCTTATTTAGTTATCTCAGTCATGTTCAGTTCTTCAGGATGGCAAAGATAATGGAGTGGTTTACCATTTCCTTCTTCAGCATAATTTACAGATGAGGAACTTAACAGGGTTAAGTGACATGCCCAGGGTCACACAGCTAGTACATGTCTGAGACCAGATGAGAACTAACAAGATGAGTTTTTCTAATTCTAGGCCTGGCATTTTATCTACTGCACTATCTCACTGCCTCATTCTTTGAGATTAGATTATCTAGTTTCCAGTTAATTTTTAATCTGGGCTAACACATCCCTTTACAGAACGTAACTTGTAATTCATTGTGGTCTGAAAACATTGCATGTAACATTTCTGCTTTTCTGCATTTGGTTGTGAGATTTTATGTCCTAATATATAGTCATCTTCTGTGAAGGTATAGTCCTTTAACTTCTTGACAATGATAAAATTCTAAGTTACATGTATCAAGTTCCTATATAGAAAGGTAAACAGTTTAACCTTATTGATTCCCTTATTTCTCTTTCATCTTTACCCTTTTCATACTTCTCTTGAGTTTTATATTTCAAAGTCAAATTTTCTGTTTAGTTCTGGTCTCCCATTTGTTCCTAGTTTTCCTTCTTTCCTTCTATTCTTGGATGTTCTCCAAGTCTTCTAAAAATGAAAATGATAACACTGATTGGTGATGGCTGGCTTCCTGATTTAGCTAAAGACTATGCAAGAAACCATGTTGTCAGAGAGCTCCTTGCTAACTACTATCTGTCACTTAGATAACTTAATATCTAAGCAATGTCACATATTTTAAGAGAGCTAAAGTTAGAATCATTTTATGCTCAAAAATGAATTTGAGATGGGTTTTTTTGAAAAATTCTTTCCAATATAATTTTTAAGACTACCATATTTAGGGAGTTAAGTGGTCTAGAGGATAGAACTCTGCTTTGAACCAGGGAAAACCTCAGTTAAAATCTTTCCTCAGGCAATTTCTAGCTGTGTGACCTTGGCAAAGTCACTTAATCTTTTGGTGTATCAGTTTCTTCATTTGTAAAATGAAGAAATTGGCTTTGATGGTTTTTAAGTGTCTTTGAGAAAAAAATTCATGATTCTAAGCTATAACCACACAAAGTTGTGTACTTTTTGTGTTAGATGCTATTTTTATCTGCCTACAGATCAGCTTCTGCCACAGAAGGCTGAGATTTAACTTCTTAAGTGGTGAAAGGAGTTAAGGGAAAATTTTGGCTCAAGTTGGGAAAATATGATTGCCTCAAACACTATCTTCCTTTTTCTCTCTACCTTTCTCTCCAACTGTTGAAGTCAGATTCTATGCTAGTTAAGAAACCAGCTTTCATTTGCCTTGCTCATGGAGAGCTTTTTAATCTAATGATTTCTTTTGACTGGAGGTTTTGACTCTTCTATTTCATTCTAGAACTCCTTACTGTCTTCCAATAAACCCAACAGTGTGAACCACAAACTTTAGGAAAAACACTCTTCATAAGAATACATTTCACCTAACTCAATGCTGTTCTAAAGGTTAAAAAGGTGTTTGTAAAATATTTTTGAATCTTCATAGTTTCTATTTGGTAGTTTAATATAACAGTCCCACAAAATTAAGTACCAATGTGCATTTTTTTTGTATTTAAAACTTGGATTCCTGCCTAGTCTCAGAAAAATACTATTTGCATGACCATATATATGGGCAAGTCACCAAATCTCTCAGTGATCTGGGCAACTCTCTAAGATTTTAAGTAATGGATAAAATTCCGTTCTACATCACTGGAGGGAGTTTCCATATTGGAAGCTCTTAATATCAGTGAAAGTAGGAGTCCAGTTTGCTTCCCCATCAAGAGAAAAAAAATCTGGAATAAGAATATATTCAGCAGACATACCAATCTACCATTACTCAAAAATGATTCTCATTATGGCACTGTCATTATGGAAGTTTTTTTCTACAAGATTAAAAGCTAGGTGAAAGCCAAAATGTTGCATTTTTAGCAATGAAATCTTTCAAGATCTTATCCTATAATTCTGTATCTAGGTTATGTCTTCAGAATTCCTTTGCTTTGTATTCATTAGTCTATCAAAAGTGCTGTAATATGGAAGTTTCTATGCATTGTATACAAATATAAAAATAGTAACAAATTCTTCCTGTGACTCCCCAAATACAGTTAGGGAATGATCAGATGCTAAAAAATGTAAAATGCAATTTGCGCTGTGCCCCATTTACTACAAAATCACTATGAACAATGCACTTTGGCCAGGATATTGCTCCAGGGAAACTGTATCAGCATTAAGAATGAATAAAGAACATTGCATTTGAAAGCAGCTAATTCTGCCTCAGCGCTTTTAAAAACTATTTGTTATGATATTACTTCCTGTCAAGCACATAATGTAATTTTTTCCTCAATAAAACTAAACACTTTGTGTAATTTCAGCTTCTCTCATTTTCCACTTTTTAAGTACTAAATATTTAAACAATGCAGACCTGAAACTCTCCAGCCAGCAATCTGTTTCATAAGCCTAGAAGCATGAGGTGCAATAAACATCAATACACTGGCCTACACTGGTGATGAGACATGCAAAAGGGAGAGGTTGAGGTCCTTACCTGCCCACAGGCCAAGCCCATTCCTCTTTCTCCCATGCCGTGTGAACATGACAGATTTAACTCCAGGGCATCTGCTCCAGCAGCCTTTAAAATAATGCAAAAAGAAATAAAATCAGGAAAGGAGAAACAAAACTTTATTCATGGACTAAGACCCTTTACAACTGACTGACAAAGGTCACTCTTGTTTACTTTTGACCAGTGGGTAGTAACTTTTTAGACTACTTTACACACACAATGCATTCACATACTTTGAAACTAATGTCTGTATGAGGACATTATTTGATTTGTAATTTAGGTGAAAAGTCAGTTAAAATTAATGGCTGGACTGATTTTCTTTTTTTTTTTTTTTGAGAAAACTTTTTTTGATGAAATCAGTTTTATAATGTTTAAAGAGAGTAATTCCATTCCTCAAGTGCTTACAGGTCCCAGTGTTAGAGGGACTCTTCCACGACGATAAAATCCTCAGGATCCTTCTATTTTCTCATGAGATTACTGATTGTATTGAGACCACATTATATTTCAGAATGCTTCTGATAAGATCCATGATAACTCAGGAGAATAGTCCAGCAAACAATATGAGGAAAAACTAAATAGAATAAAACAATGCTTATTGTCAAAACTATAGTATTCCATTGGATGACCAGTCAATCAAATTAATCCTAAATATATGTATGTGAGATGGTGAAAATGAACAGTCAACTGAACTCAGTCCCAAAAAGGAATTCTTGGAATAGTTGAAAAAGAATTTTAAAATGAAATAAGAGAGGATAAAAAATTAGGAAAACAAATGAGAATGATGCAAAGAGAATCATGAAAAAGAGTCAACAGCTTGGTAAAGAAAGCACAAAAATGGAAAAATTTGTACAAAAACTAACTGAAGAAAAGAACTTCTTAAAAAGTAAAACTGTCCAAATGAGGTACAATAGCTAATTGAAGAAAATAATTCCTCAAAAATTAGAAGTAGGCAAATGGAAGCTAATGATTCCATGAGACCTGGAGAAACAGTCAACCAAAAGCAAAAGAAAGAAAAAAATAGAAGAAAATATGAAATATCATTGGAAAAACAATTGACTTGGAAAATAGATCCAGGACAGATAACTTAAGAATTATTGTACTGCCTGAAAGCCATGAGAAAAAAAATAACTCTACAAAATCTTTCAAGGAATCTTCAAGGAAACTGCTCTGATACCTAATAATCAGAAAATAAAATAGAAATTGAAACAATTTCCCAAATTTCCAAACCCCAAAGAGATCCTACCATAAAAAGTCTCATGAGTGTTACAGTCAATTTCAAGATCTACCAGGTCAAGGAGAAAAATACTGCAAACAGAAAGAAACAAATTCAAATATTGTGAAGCAACAGAGTCAGGATAACCCAGGATTTAGCAGCTTCTACATTAAAGCACCAGAGGGTTTGGAATATGATGTTACAGAGGGAAAAGTAGCTAGTATTATAACCAAGAATCACCTATCCAGTGAAACTGAATATAATCCCTTATAGGGAAGAATGAGAGGAGGGGAATAAGAGAAGGGAGTGAGTGATAGAGACAGGTTGGACTGGAGAGTTGGTATGCAGAAGCAAAACACTTTTGAAGTGGGACAAGGTGCAAAGGAGAAAAAGAGAGAAAAATAAAGGGGGGGAAATGGGACCGAGGAAAATACACAGTAATCATAACTGTGAATGTGAACAGGATGAACTCATTTATAAAGTTAAAGAAAATAACATAGTAGATTAAAACCCAGAATCTTACAATGTGTTAAAAATATAGGGCTGGAGAAGAATCTATTATGCTTCAGTAGAAGTGAAAAAGACACATAGAAATCATGATCTCAAAGAAAAAGCAAAAATAGATTTAATTAAAAGAGATAAGAAAAGAAACTAAACCTTGCTAAAAGATGCCATGGACAACTGAGGTAACAACAATACTAAACATATATGCACCAAAGAGTATAGCACCCAATTCTTAAAAAAAAAATGGTAAATGAATTCAAAGAAATTAAAAGTATAATTACAAGGGGGACTTCAATTCTCCCCTGTCAAAATTAGATAAATCTAGTCAAAAAATAAACAAGAAGTGAAAGAAATGAATAAAAGTTTAGGATAGATCTCTGGAGAAAAGTGAATAGGAATAAAAAAGAGTATGCCTTTTTATCAGTAGTACATGGCACCCACACAAAAACTGACCGTGTAGTAGGGTATAAAAACCTCAAAACCAAATGCGAAAAAGCAGAAATATTAAATGCATCATTTTCAGATCATAATGAATAAAATTATATTCAATAAAGGTCAATGGAAGCATAGATTAAAATTTAACTGGAAAGTAAATAATCTAATTCTAAAGAATGAATGAGTCAAGGAACAAATCATAGAAACAATTAAAAATTTCATTAAAGAGATTGACAACAATGAGACAACATACAAAAATTTATGGGATGTTGTCAAAGTAGTACTTACGGGAAAACATATTTCTAACTGCCTATGTCAATAAAATAGAGAAAGAGCTGATAAATAAATTGGACATACAACTAAAAAGAAAAAGGCAAATTAAAAATCCTCAGTTAGCACCAAATTGGAAATTCTGAAAATTAAAGGAGAAACTGATAAAACTTAACATAAGAAAACCATTGAATTAATAAATAAAACTAGGGAGCTGAATTTATGATAAAACCAATAAAATAAATAAACCATTATTTAATTTGATCAAATTAAAGAAACAAATTATCAATACCAAAAATGAAAAGGGTGAATTGGGGATTTTTTTTTTGCCTAGTTACATTACATTACTAACAGTAAAAATATCTCAACATAGTAGTTTTGGTAGGAGATTATCACAGAAAACAAGGAACAATGCAGAGTTATTTCTAACAAGCTCTCTCTTAATTCTAACAGATTTTCCATATTGTGTTTTAAATATTTTTTACCCTTAGTCATGCTCAATCATTTTACTAATATTTCATAAATAAAACTATTTTGAGGTTTTACTGAGAGAAAAAAGTGTGACAATTTCAATTAATTGAATTTTACATACATAGATCAGTCAGTCACAGTATATGAGGACAAAAATACCATGGGCTATTGCCTACCATATGATGAAAAGTAAGAAATTAGGATCCTAAACTTAGGCGCTATGTGCTAGGCATTGTGCCAAGTTCTGAGAACACAAAGAAAGGCAAAAGACTGCACTCCCAAAGCTCACAGTCTAATGGAAGATACAACACGCAAATAACTGTGTATAAGCAAGATATACAGGATCAGTTAGAGATAGCCAGCAGAGGGAAGGTACTAACATTAAGAAACAATGAAAAGACATCTTGTAGAAATTGGAATGTTATGTGTTGGAAGCCAGGAAAAGTCAGGAGCAGAGACGAGGAGAAAGAGAATTTTGGGCTTCCAAGATAACAAGTGAAATTGTATAGCTAGAAAAAGCCTCAAATTCAAAGTTTTGGGGAATGAATAAGATCAGGGGTGCTGAAACCAGTTTGAATGAATCTTGAGAGCCAAATGTTAAATTTTTAGTGTGGGCATTTTATAACTTGGAAATCAATAAACACTGTAAATCAGAGCTTCGTTTATTGATTTGTTGATTTCTAGCCTTACAGAAATGATAGGGAACGTGTTAATAATAACAAAATATTTTAAATTTAATTTTATTTCATTTTTCAGTTCCAAATTATTTCTCCTTTCTCCTCCCACACTACTGATTAAGTACAGAAGAAAAACAAAATCCACTTCAAATATCTATAGTCAAGCAAAAGAAATCTCCTTATTAGCCATCTCGAAAGTATAGTACTTCTCCCCCTCAAAAAGGGGAAGAAATCAAAATATGCTTGAATTGCACTCTGAGTCCATTAGCTCTCTTTCTTGTGATAGATAACATTTCATCACAAGTGCTTTGGAATTATGGTGGGTCATGGTGTTAATTAAAGTTAAGTCTTTAAAACTTGATTATCTTTACAGTATTGTTATATGAAATGTTCTCCTAGTTCTCTCTTCATTTAGTTCATACAAGTCTTCACATGTATTTTTACAGCACATAGTATTTTATCATAATCTTATACCACAACTTGACCAGTCATTCTCCAACTGATTGGCACCCCTTCAGTTTCCAAAGTTTTGCTAGCACAGAGTTATCAATATTTTTGTGCATATAGGTTCCTCTCCTCTTTCTTTGATCTCTTTGAGGCTGCTCTTAGTAGTAGTATGTCTGGATCAAAGGGCATGCACAGCTTTTTGGGCACCAGTTCAACTGCTTTCCAGAACGATTAGACTAGTTCACAGCTATTTTTTCACATTCCATTTAGCTCTTGTCATTTTCCTTTTTTTTTTTGTCATCCTAGTCAATCTGACAAGTGTGAAGTGGTACTTCAGAGGTGTTTTAATTTGCTTCTCCAATTATTAGTAATATACAGCATTTTTATATGCTTTTTGATAGGTTGATCTTCTTCCTCTGAAAACTGCCTATTCGCATCCTTTGACCTTATGTCAATTGGGGAATGACTCTTATTCTTGTAAATTTGACTCAGTTCCCTATACATTTTAGAAAACTGACCATTAGGAGAGAGCCTTGCTCCAAGAGTTTCCTGCTTTTCTCTAATATTGGTCGCATTAGTTTTGTTTAAGAGTTTAAAAGTCTTTAGTTTTATGAAAAGAAATGATCATTTTTCCCGCCTGTGAATCTCTATCACATTTGATCATGAACTCTTCTCTTATCCCCAGAATTGACAAGTGATTTCTTCCACAATCCACTAATTTGCTTATGATATAATCTTTAATATCTAAATAATGTATCCATTTTGAGTTTGATATATGGTGTGAGATGTTAGTAAATATCTAATTTATTCAGATTAAATTTTAAAGTCTACAGTGCTTTTCAGAGAGCTCATTGTAAAACATTTACCATCACATCCCTAAAAATGAGAAATAAGAAGACAAGAGGTAGGGAAAGGGGGAACAGATTACAAAGGGCTTTGAAAACCAAATAAGTTTTCTTAGAGTTACAGTTTTCTGTTATAAATGTATTATTGTTTTATATAATGCAATTTTTGCTATTCACCAGATCTCAAGATAAGAACACTGAAGAATTTATATATTCATCTGGCAGGAAATGTACTAGAATTCTTTTTTTTCTCATTGACCTATGAATCATAGGTCCAAACTCAGAAATTCTGCTGAACTTCCTTTTACCTTTGATTTCTGTTTCAGGCCAGATTAGTTCCTGTAATCAGTTTCTTGGAATACCATGATTTTACTGTCACGCTTCAAGAAATAGTTCATCAATTCTTATTGGTCAGTATTGGTCTTGCAAAGGTTGCCTTCCCAACTAGCTAGCAAATTCCTTGGCCTTTACTTTTCTTAATATTAGATTTCAGTAAATTTAAAAGTTCAGTACCTCCATTATTTCTAAGTAATTGAGGATTTTTTGCCTATTTTCATTTATGATTGAATTTTCTCCTTCTACATTCAGAATAGCTGACTTGAACATTTAGACTGTTTCCTAATATTCTCTCATCATTTCTGCTTTCATAATTCAATTTTTAAATATCTTGTTTTATTTGAAAACATTATAATATATGCTATTGTCTTACAGATATGGCCAAGAGCACAGATATACCATGGGATAGTGCTTAACACATGACTAAGAGTCAGTAGCTTTGAATTCTAACCCTATATTTGCTATACTAAATTTCAATTTGGCTTTAGGTAAGTCATTTAACTTCAGTTTTCAGATTTACATCTGTAAAATACAAATAATGTCAACCTGTATCAAAGGAATATCATCTAGGAATTAACTGATTAAGGATTATAAATGATAAACCTGTGTAAGTAGTACATATTATCATCTCAGTGACATACAAATATTTCCAGTCTGTCAAGATTTCCTATATTACTACAACAAAGCAAATAACAAGACAACGATTAAAGTGGACAAAAATTGAAATCAAAGAATATTAGTTGGGACCCTGTTCTTGTTCAGGGGAAATATATAAATAACAGCCAGCATTATTTTGGAGTCATCTCATCAATAAAATCTACTTACCTGTGAACAAAATAGCTATGAGGATTTAAGAAAATATGTTGAATAACCAAGAATCCTTTCCTTCGCGGGTGACTTCCTGTCCATGTTGTCCCATAAATTTTCTACAGGGGATATGCCTAACATAATAGAACTCTTCTTTAGATATACTGACAAAACATGGTCTCCCAAAGGGCACACAGTTATCCATTGGGCTTTTTATATGAAAGGCACAATACCTTCTCTGGTAATTAATTTATTTATTGTACTTCAATTCCTAGGAAACTTCTGGAAAGGATACCTAATAAGATGACTGCTGAACATCTAGAAAGGTAAGTGGTAATGATAAAGAGCATGACTTCATGAAATACTGGGCATGCCAGACTAATCTCATTTCCTTTTCGAACAGGTAACTAAACAGCATTGAAAGGAATGCTGTGGATCATTTTCTTAACAAAGCTTTTGATAAAACATTTTATGCCCTTCTCTGGGAGAATATGGAGAGGTAGGAAATATTGCAAGCAGGTGAACTGAAATCTAGTTGAATTGTTGGACTCAAAGAGTAGCTAGTCCATGAACATTTATGAAGTGAGTGCCTACTGTGTTCCAGCCACTGTGACAAGTACTGGGGATACAAAACCCCTTCCGTCCCCCACAACACTTAGTTAAGCTGAACTCTTGTGGTGATTATGGATCTTACTTGGGCATATTTACAATGTTACAGAGTCTGGGGGGATACCCCGTGCCATTTTTAGATGTAGCTAGATGACAACAGATAGTGAACTGCACTTTAGTCAGGAAGACCTGAGTTCAAATCCAGTCTCACACCCTTACTACTTAGGTGACCCTGGGCCATCCATTTAACCGCTGTCTGATTCAGCTTCCCCATCTGTAAAATGGGGATAATTATACCATCTAATTCCCAGGGTTGTTGTGAGAAGAAATAATGCTTGTAAATTGCCACGTGAAATTTAAATTTCTATATGGTTATTATTAGCTATTATTTAAAAAATAATCCCTCTGTCATGTGGAATCTGCCCTAGACATCCTCCATGGCAGTGGCAAATATCTTTGACAATACACTATGCAACTTTTAAGTTTACACCTCACTCTATCTATAATCACTGGGTTTGAACACAAGCCTCTGTTGTTGCACCCTTATAGGATTCGTATGATTTCAACATGTGCAGGAGGAATTCCTTGGGGTAGAAAAAAATCTTTAAAATGGCCTTTTATTATCTATGAAGTTATTTTTATAAGTTAACAAAGACTATGGTTTTCTATAGGTTATAAATTAAATCAATTAAAAAGCATTTATTAATCACTAACGTTCCAGGCATGGTTTTAGTTTGCAAGAGCTCACCTATATGTATGCGTGTTATATATGTATATGATCATATATATGTCTATACATACAACTTATGGTATATATGTATCCTGATCTGTAAGAAGAAATCTGATCACTTACAGATCGGAATTTAAGGTCATTCAAAAGCAAATGGCATCAACAGTATGCTTTTCAAATGGAGTATTAATAACATATATGTCAAATGACCTATCATTTAGGTGAGATATAAAAATATCAAATAAATGAATAGTAATTTTAAAAATCAATTATGAAATGTGAGCTTTTAGAGTACTATGTATGAATGACACTGAAATAGATGGGTATATGTGCATTTTTTTATTTGTCCAAGTCAGAAGTAATAGCCATAATTACCTAAAAAAAAAGTCCTCTTAATTTTAGCAGGGTCCATTTGTACATTTTCAGAGAAATTCCATATGCATATTGATTTGTATTCTATGTTATTTCAAACAAACTGAAGGACGATTCAATGCTTGATAACATTCCAAGTAAAAAAAAATGAACAGAATAATTCATGCTAACCATTCAACTTTTTCTTCCTAAGGTTTTTTGCAAATACCTGTTGCTATACAGCAACTAACTTAAACATACATGACAGCTAGATGGACAGTCAGATAGACAGGCTGATGGGTAGGTGTAAGGGCAAAATAGGATCGTTTGCAGTTTGTTTTAGTATAATCAAGTGTCTCTGATTGACTCTTGCCTTCATCAAGCAAGAGTCTTTAGTAGGAGTAAAGTACAGAAACAAGAGTTTCTTTAACTAGAAACATTATATGTATTTGTACTGTTAATTATTTTAATGCGATTAAACATCCTCCCTACCCATTGGGGGAGTGTGATTAGGGAAGATTTGTGGGAAAGCCTAAGCATTTTGTTAAGGAGGCACTGATTCTCAAGGGCTGTGATGCCCTCTGGCTCTAAAAAAAGGTATAAATATTCTTTTTTGAGGTTTTACTTTGGGGCTTACTGACTGAAAGTGTTTGTTTATCCAGATGAGGACTCTGGGAAGCCACTAAGGAGCCCCCTGGCTTTGAAAACCCAGATGTCTGTGCTTCCCTCTCTGGTCACTGTAGTCAGACAGTTGGACCTGTCAGTTGAATTATGGTCAGGTAGAAGAAGCCATGTCTGTTGATCTTTGATTTCTCTGTATTTTCTTTGAAGTTCAGGGTGCTGACTCCCCTGAACTAGGTGAATGATATATGTGCTTGGTTAAAGGAATGATACATATGCTTGATTAAAGTGACTGTTAACCCCTCGAACGTTGCCTCTGGTTTTATGAATGACGGTCTAAGAACCTGTGGTGGCAGGACTCTCTGTGAACGTTGGAGTGCTTACTCTTATGGTAGACACTGATATAAAGATACATACACATAGTTTATAAACGTATACACACATACGCCATTCTTGTCCATAGTTAGCTACCCTAGACTTTCAGATTTTGTGGCTCAGAATCTTCTTCTAGCCAAAGCTCAGGAACCTCTGTTAAAATGTTTTTATCGTTACTATTTTTAACCAGTTAGCCAGATGACCTTTGAGGATCTGTGACAACGGGGGTCTTCTATTGTCATATCATATATTTTAATTCTGTATCAATATAAGTGATATATAACACTGCAGAATGATAATTTAGCATCCTACTCATTAAACTTAACCTCAATCCAAAATACACAATACTTAAAAGGAAAAATGTACCTTCAAAGGAAATACATGTAGAATATTCATACATGAGGGACATATGGGCAACTCATACACATGAGGGAAATCAAATGTAGGGAACATATGTGACCAGGGAACAAACATTGAGGGGCAACTTACTGATATCATACTGAAGAGCTACCGGTACCTTTCAAAGATATCACTGTGCTTCTCCCTGATGGACTACTCCATGTCAGATTTTTCTCTTTGCTATTTCATGCCAAGCATTGTGTCTCAGGGACTATTAGGAATTTTCTTTGCTCCATCTGGCTGTCAGCTCTATTTTCAGGATTTCCTAATACACTTTACAACAGAGAGTAGGGATGCTGTGTTTACAACTTGTTCCTCAGTTTTTTAGTAACTGACACTAACCAGCTTGGTGGCATGGGTGGGGTAAGGCTGGAGGTGGGGCTGACTGCTGGGGTAAATAAGCCTTTTTAGTTTACTCTTATCTTGCTCTTTAATTCTCTTTCTTTATCAGCTACAGACTATGGTTGAAGTTCTCTCTTCCAGGCCATCTGTAAATCTTCCTCTATTAATCCATGTCGCTGAAGCTTGCATAAATCCACTTCATACTTAGGTTTCTTAGTCAACAGCAGTGAAGTTCTCTGTGGTCAGGAAAGCTTCCCTCAGTCAATGGCTATAAAAATTACTTCTCAGCCACACTGCACCAGGAAATGCACGAGATCCATGGACCTCGGACTTGCACTTGGACTTCATCTTAGAATTCTTCCACTAACTGTTTCTCTTTGTCAGAGAACTGTTTTTTTCAGTGCCTTGTGTGACTTAACTCCACTTAACTCACTTTGATTCTGAACTCAGGGCCCTCCAGTGCCTCTTAACTTGGCCTGAAATGAAATTTTCTTCCATGGCTCTTTGAGTTCAATGACCACCTAATTTATGATCAAAAACTCATTATAGAATTTGTCAAGCCTCTGACTTTACTTCCCCAAACAGAAAGGCGATTGAGTGAAACTGTTTTAACCTAACTCAGCAATGAATCACAGTCCTTTCCTTTCCCTTTCCTTTTTCTTTTCTTCTCTTTCCTTTTCTTCTTTTTTCCTCTTCTCTCTTTCCTTCTCTCCTCTCCTCTCTCCTCCCTCTTTCTCTCCTACCCTCTAGCTACATTATGTCATTAGAATAAGAGAATCTTAGCATCTATATGAATTTTAGAGGTCATTTAGTCTAATCTCACCTCCAGATACACAGGGATTCTACCTAGAAGATTAAGAATAAAAGTTAAACTCTATAATTGAATATTTCCAGGGACAATGAACTTAATACATCAAAGATCATGTTGTATACTTGCACACTTTTTGATTGTTAATTCTTCCCAATACTGAACCATAATTACTAACATAATGTATGGACATTTATTAAGCAGCTATTTAATATATAAGGCACTGTTCTAGGGACCAGGGATTCAAAGATAAAAAAACAAAATAGTTTCTATCCTCAAAAAACTTCCATTCTACTGGAAGGATACACAAAGCAAAGAAATCAGTGTAATATAATGTATTTTGAGAAGGGAGAAAACACTAACTGGGTAATCCAGCAAGGCCTCATAGAAGATTTAAATATTGAAGGAAGACAGGAATAATAAGATATAGAGTTAAGAAAGAGGTACATTTTAGGCATGAGAAATTTCTCTCTCCCCCCCCTCTTTCTCTTTCTCTCTGTCTCTCTGTCTCTGTTATCTCTGTCTCCGTCTCTCTATCTGTCTCTCCCTCTCTCTCTGTCATCTCTATCTCTGTTGTCTCTCTTTCTCTCTATCTCTCTCTCTCTCCACACACATCCAATAGTCAATCCCCAATAGATAAGTTGTCAAAGGATATAAGTAATAATTATCAAAAGAATTGCAAAATATTAAGTCACAAGAAAGAATCCTCCAAAACACTAGTAAGAGAAATGTAAATCAAAACAATCCCAAGGTTTAACCTCATTGCCTATAAATTGGCAAAGATGACAAAAATGGTAATAGTCAATGTTGGAAGAGATTGTGAGAACATGGGCACACCTATGTGTTGGTGGAGCTGTGTGTCAATAACAATAGTTTTTAAAAGCTATTTGGAATAATTCAAATAAAGTGGCTAAAATTTCCATACCCTTGAACCACAGATTCCGTAAGTGAATTAACATCCAAAGGAGGCTATCAATAAGAAAGTCCTCATGCAGATCAAAATATTTCTAGCAGTCTTTTTGTGATAGCAAAGAAATGGAAATAAAGTAGATACCCATTAATTAGGAAATGGCTCAACAAAGTGTGATGCTAAATGAAATAGAATATTATTTTGCTGTATGAAATGATGAATTTGACAAATAGAAAGAAACATGGAAAAATCTATATAAACTGATGCAGAGTGAAGGAAGTAGAGCCCAGAAAATACTATGTATAATGACTATAACAAGAAAGGAAAGAACAAACATGCACAAAATAACAAAAGTGAAAGTTGAATAATTATAGGAAACAACCATGGCTCTAAAGAAGAAATATGAGAAGACGTAACTGATCCATACCACTGCCAAAATGTTGTATATTGCATGTATTTTGAGACTTTTTCCAATGAATTAATCGGTTACACTGTTTTTTTCTTCTTTTTTTGTCTTTAAAAATAGTTTTTCTTATATAAGTGGCTATCAGGGAAGGGAGGAGTGGGGATACCAGAAAAAAACTGTATTTATGTTAAAAGCAAACGACATTAATTAATAAAAGAAAGTAAAATAGCTTTGTCATTTTCGGTCCATGTAGTTTCAGTTGATCTGAACTTCCAGGTTCCAGAATGATAACTACGTTGTTTTCTGCCAATGGTACTGGCATACTAACAGTCATTGAGTCCAACCTACTATTGTGTAGATGAGAATCCTTAGGCTTAGAGAAAGTGAAACGACTTGCCCAAAGTAACAGTTAGTAAATGTCTGAAATAGGATAGTTTTCCTGATTCTAATTACTCTACCTATCTTTGGATAAGGAAAATAATAGTCAGGATGCTGCAAGAAACAGTCAGTGAATAAATAGAAGCTATTCAGCATGCTTTGTCATTAAAGAAAGAACTTGTCATCTTTTTGTGACTCTGAACAGACAAAGCACTGTATGTGTGTGTGTGTGTGTGTGTGTGTGTGTGTGTGTGTGTGAGAGAGAGTGATATGAAGGCATGACTGTTGATTTTCTATTCACTCCTGAAAACAGATCTGCAATATCTTCTTTTTGGGTGCTTGGTTACAAAGGTGCATTTAGTGTGATCTATCCTGAGAATTTCTAGGACTGACAATGTTTTTAATATAGCCAACCTGATCAAGACTTTAAATGAGAAGTTGCAAGTAATCTCATGAAAATGGTAACATATACATTCCTTGGGAACTCAGTGTAGATTTACACGATTGGGAAGTAATTGATACAATTTATTTCTATCTATACTTGCTATTTTATTGATGAAGGAAACTCCCTTTATTTATCCATTCAGGTCAGCAACTCATCTGGAACAGTCTTAGGAAGTGACCTGGGACACCGAAAGATTAAATGATTTGTCAGTAGTCAATGTATAGTATCAGCAGTAGAACTTGACCTGAGTTCTTCCTAACTGCAAGATGTTTCCTCCATCCTTTATACCAGTCTGCTTCAAAATCTCTATGGATACTCTGATCTCAAACAGCTTTGCTATTTTATCAATGTGGATATTTTTTCTAATGGTGCCAACTATCACCAAAAACCACCAAACATCCTAGGACCTTATTCTGATTCTTTTTACAATGCAAGATTAAGAGCAGAACACTTGAGCTATCTCCCTATTAATGACTAACCTTGACATGTGTCCAGCTCATCTTTTTCTGATCAAACACTTCCCTGTTGACGTTTTATTTCTGTTTTCCTTTGAAATCCTTAATTTGTTATATGTTGCCAACTCATCTCACCTACCATGAGCCTCTCCATTGCCTTCTGTGTGATATTTATTTATTTTCAATTATTTGAAGATTTGTGTTCCATATCTTAGACATATACCAACAAACACTTTCCCCCATAAAATGTTTTTAAAATCTATTAAGAAATTTAAAAGAAAATGATAATCTTTTACTAAAGTCCTACCTTTTGCCTTATACTATAGTGAATGTAGAGGTGAAGGTGATCCTGGGTTCTCAAAGCTCTGCTAGTAGGAGAATGCAAGCTCTGCTAGGGCCTACCAAAGCAACAAACCATCTACAATGGACACAGCTTTGTGTTACATGCTGGGGATACAGATCTTAAAGACAAAACAGTCCCAGACTTCAAGTTGCCAAGTTGGAAAGCCTTTGACCGCATGTCTCCTATGATGTGTCTACCATTTTCACACAAACATCCAAATATACAAAAGAGGACAATCCAGATAGCAAAAGTCCTTGAGTCTAATTTTATAGATTAGAAGAAGGAACTAAATATGCTTAGTCTGAAGAAGACAACACTTGGGGGAACATGATAGCTTTGTTCAAGTATTTGAAATATTGTCACGTGGAAGTGGAATTAGATAGATTGGACTTGACCCCAGAGAACAAAACTGAGAATAATGCATGGAAATTGCAAAGAGTTAAATAATCCCTCAACAAGTATCTCTCAAGTACCCGTAATGTACAAGACATTGTGCTTAACAAAATGCCAAAAAACTTCTTAAGAACTAGAATTCTTCAGAAGGGTAATGGGCTGCCTCAGGATGGAAGGGCTTTCCATTTCAGTGGAGGTTTTTAAGTAGAGGCTGAATGACCACTTGTCAGGAATATTATAGTGGAAAAAACTTTTCCAAATATGAATTAGACTAGATAGTGAGTGAGATCTTCACTAACTCTGAAATGCTAAGATTCTATGATATACAATAAAATGTCAGCAATATCAACAATGATAGAAGGAAATAAGTGATAAGTGCCATAAGGGAGTAAGAGATGAGAGCAAGTAGCAACAAAACACACACACACACACACACACATACACACAAAAGGGAAAGGAGATACTTGCTCATGATCCAGAGGTAAAATAGTAACTTAGCACCTCCAGTTTTAAGATCTGAGTTCTAGTCTTACCCCTGACACATACTGGCTGTGTGATCTTAGGTGAGTCACTTTTTAAATTCTCATTGCCCCCATGGAACTCTCTGAAGTTAAGTTGCTGAAAATTCCAGATCTTCATTAATAGAAGGAATCTTCTCCCTGGGAGCCTCTAATAGCAATGAAACCATAGCTTCAGGGAAAAAAAATCAGACTCTAATGTGAAACTGAACTTTGCTCCAGAACATCAACATGCAAGGGAATATATTCTATAAGTTATCCTTTTTAGCTTTTTTTTATTAATCTGTCTTGACTACAGTTTTATCCTTGCCAATGGAGTATAGAATTTGGGCAACCTTCTTTTCAGAAAAATTTCAGGCTTTGCTTTTGAAAGGTGCAGGGTAGAGAAAGACAATTACTTTTTCTATTTGTGCATTGGAAGACATGAGTCAATTTCCAAATATCTATTAAACTTGGGAAAAAAACCAGAACTCCCAGGGTCATTGAGGTTGTTAACCACTTTATGTCATTCATCCTCCCAGCCTGTCACATAGTACCCTTTGCCTCTCTGAGGAACTGGAAGGGTTTAGGCTTTAATTATGCCCATAGGGCCATGTAGTATCAGACATGCTACTTATTTAAATTTGCCATGGCAATAGACTTCGAAGTTCTACTATTAGTATTTAGTGACTTATTTCAGCTAATGTTGAGTTTGAGACTTCATTTGAAACCATTCTGTTCAATGTTAAGCCCTGTTGGGGCAGGACCTGTGTCTTAATTACCTTTGTCTCTCCCTTATCACTTAACAAAGTACTTTGCAGATGGTAGATAAATGATTGTTTAATGAATGAATATATACAAAGTACCTCAGTAAGATTTAGGCATTATTTGAAGCTTGATGAGAGACTTCAAAACATACAGATAAACATAATAACTTATGTAGTCACCCAAAGGGGTGACTACAGCACATTACCAACCACAACATATTACCAAAAAGGAATCATGAAGAACGGTGGTATAGAGGTGGTAAATCACAGAGATGTACAACCAGAAAAGAGGGCCAGTCATGTGACAAGAGTAAGGGATAATTTATGAACAATACATACACTCTGTTCGTGCCCAGATAAATGTCAAGAGAATTAGGAGAAAACCCTCGTACTTGGGTGCATTGCTTGTGGAGGAGCATATTCATGAAAACAAACAGAGAAGAGTAACACAGAAAGCGGAGATTTGGGCGTGTTGCGATTTGTAATATTTTCTTCCTCCTATCTAGTTCATAACCTACCACTATCATTAGTATTAATAATACTAAAGAAAGCTTTTGAAGATAAGATTTAGGCTCATTATAAGTTTAAAAAAAACTTTTAAAGCTCATGAATGTCCTAGACAGAGGGCTAAGGGGATAATTTACCCTAATTGAGGGCTTTATCATTATTTATGTATGAGTTAGGGAGATGTTTATGATCTGTCATTATAGTGAGTTCCATATCATTTCCACCTGCAAATATATTTACTTCAAATTAGGTGAGAGCATTTGAGTTGAGATCCGAATATCTTGAAATACTTCTAGGTTGAAGGCAAACATACAGTTTAAATGTATGTATATGTATAACAGTAATACTTTATATTTATTCTGTAAATAGAGACAGCTAAGTGCCATAGTGAATAAAGAACTGGGCCTGAAATCAAGAAGACTCGAGTCTGAATCCAGTTTCAGACACTTGTTAGCTGGGTGACCAAGGGCAAGTCATTTAACCTCTGTTTGCCTCAGCATCCTCAACTGTAAAATGAAGACATTAACATCACCTACAGTTGGATAGATTCTATCATATGGATAGAATCATGAATTCTTGAAGTGTTGAAGTAGGATTGAGTAATCCACTTAACTGTTATATTCAATTTACAAAGACATTATTTCACTAATATTGTATCAAAAATGGTTTCTTCCTCTTCTTTCTGATAAGGTATATGTGTGGGTTCGTATGTGTTTGGGAGTGTGTGTGTGTAGGTTTAATTTTTTCTGTTTAATGAAATAAATTGATACCCTACTTAAAAACTGAACTACAGGTATACTGACATTTCTATATTTCATACATATTTACATATATATATATATACATATGTATACCTACATATTTATGCATGTATATACCCACAAACATATAAATACACAGTAGCTATGTAGAAAAATGGCTTATGGTTTCACCTCAGAAGGGAGAGTAAAGGAATTGACAAGGTCAGTTTCATCATGTCAAAGGTAATAGCAAGTCATTTAACTGGATATTTTATCATATTGCTTTGCATTTCTCACAATGAACATAAAGAAAAAGACCATTATGAAGGTAACTATAGCATGTGTGTCAAAACCTATTGCAAAATATGAAGTAGAGAAATTCTACAAAGAACTTGACAAGATCCTTGAAACTAAAGCCATTTGCACAGGGATATTTGGCGACCTTGACATGATGGTGGGCATGGCAGAAGATGGTGAAAGCAGGTTGGGAAATTGGGTTAGAGATAAAGAAAGATAAAGATAAAGAAACCAAATGCTTACACATACTATTCAAAACCTCATGCCTATTTATCACAAAAACCTTCAAGAAGAGCAGGTGAGAGTGTTGGCCAATGTCAGCACAAGGCTTCATATCAGAAAACAAAACTAGCTTTATCTTAACTAATTGTAAGCCCAGAATTACCAGTCATTTTAGAAGGGGCTGTATTTGTGAAGTCAGATCATTGACTTGTTAGATCAAAAGTCAAAATCTATACCAAATTAGAGAAAAGAATAAAGATGAGAAGACACCTCACACAATTATAGGAGCATCAACCTGACCTGGTTAAACAAGCTGTCAGCTCTGAAAAATAGGATGTGAACAACAAATGACTGATTATCCCACCACAAGGTTGAAAAAGCCCAGAGACCAGCTCAGCAAGCAAATATTTGTTCTTGCCAAGTAGAGAGAAAGACATGATAGCCAAAGATAACACTAGTTTGGAGAATAATCTCAATTGAGAATTTAACAGGGGAGTGTAGAAGAAGAATATAAATACTGCCAGTTAACCAAACTGCCCAAAGCAGTGGAGCCTGAAAACATTAGGCCAGCATAAGCCAGATCACAAGCCAGGAAGCCTTTGTAGCTATGAGTCAAAAGACAACAATAAATCAATGTGAAATGGAACAGATAGATATGGCAGGGTTTCCATGATGATTTAACCTCATCTATTGTGGAGCCACCAAATTTGTACTCTGCCATTTTTGAAGGACCTGATGATTGTATTTAAGAAGTTGAAGTCAAAAGAGCAGCTGGATCTTAGCAAAAGTATTTATGATACATACATTATGGAGGTAGGCGAGATAGTGAAAAAACAAGGGTGTGCTGGTAAAGGTTTAACAGCTAGCCTTCCAAAAAAAATATACACACGACATACTTTTGAGTATATTCTTCATCATTAACACTCTATTAAATCAGGAAAAGCAACAAAATGTTAAATCAAGCTCTGGTGGTGGCTTTTGTCCACTTTCGATGTACAAATGCTCAAACTGAAAATTTAATCATCAATTCTCCCAAGCTGGTTCAAGATGGCTAGAATACACTCCTGGTACTAAAGGCACTTATACAGTGATGTTCAAGATTTCAAAGACGAAAAGATTACAAAGGAATGAAAAAATATTTTTTTTTTATCCCAGCCTTGTGGGATATCCTATCCTTGAAAAAAGGTGAATCAGAAGATATCACTAACTACATGGCTACTTTCTCACCTCTCTAAAGTGCTTAGAAGAATGGACTGGATAATGACTGAGCACTAATAAAATATGAAAAGGGAATAGGAAGGCTTTCAGTTATCATTTTCTTCAGCAGAAAACATTTTTATAAATTGACTGAGCGACTATAAGATACCTCAAAACTATAAGTCTTGAGACAAAGTATCTTCTGTACATATGTTAAAATCACATGCGATTTGATGAAAGTCATGGCTACTGAGGTAACTCTATTCCACAGTCCCTTGAGTGTTAACATCAAATAAATCAGCAGAAAGGAAAGCCTATGCACATGAAAGGTGTCTACCAGTGGTGGGGAGCTTGACTGGCACCATGTCTTAAAAGGAAAGGGTTCTAGAAATGCTTTTGTTCACAGATATGATTTTGCTGAATTCACTGAGGCCTGAACAGTAGATGATCAATTCAAGAAGACACATGTACATTAGAAAAAGTTTAGTCATCTATAGTTTTAGAAAAAGAAAATTATGCACATCAAAGCCTATCTTTCCTAGATTATTACCTACATTTGGAGAGAAAGACTACTAAATTATTGAGACATTTTAAAATGGATGGTGAACAGGACTCAGAACTGCAGAGGAGAAGATCAAGTTTGATTGTGTTTGTGAATTTGGACAGTGCTATCAATGATCCTAAACTTCTCCTCCATATACAGACCATCTTTTATAATACAGATGTTCTCCTGTTTTATATCAAGGAACCATAAACTCATAAGAAGCAAAACTGTAAAATCAAAAGGTGAAATATAGATGCCTACTGTGTATAAGAAGGCTGAAGCATATTACCAGCATGTAATGGCTTGGTGGAAAGGGTAATGGACTTAGAATGTAAGTACCTGAATTTAGATAGTAAATGTCAACCCTGAATAACCCATTTAAGCTCTCCAGAGCTCAGTTTCTTGATCTGTAAAAATAAAGACCCTTCCAGTGTTAGATCCAGTGTCATGAAATATATATATAAAATATATGAGTACTGGCATGTAAAATATCTTGAATAACTTATATGGTCAAAAAAACTGGGATGGTCATGTTGATAAGAATGAAGAATTACTAGACACATAGCTATAATGACTGTAGAACACTGTTAAACAGTCATTCACAAAATATTAAAAGAATCAGAGGAAGATTTCCACCATGTTGGGTTGCACATACATGGAATATTTAAGGAAAGATAAGGTCAAGAATTTCAAAGGATGAGAAGGCATGACTGATTTGTAATCTCTACCAACAGAAACAGTATCAACATCAATAGAACATGAGTCTACTGAAATAATGAAATAAATACAGTAATTTTCCTTGCAATGGAATAGGTTTTAATGGGATTGTGATTTAGGAAATATAGTCAATTTTCAAGTACAGAAGATAACAGAGAATAAATATGAAAGAGTTACAGACCTAAACAAAAAGTTTAAGAATACTCTTTAATCCAATGATACCACTACCGGCTCCATGTCCTAGGAAAGTCAAAGACTGAAAAGAAGTCAGAGGTATAAACTGTTTACTGCAGAACTTTTGTATAGCGAAGAACTACATACAATGTGGGTGTCCATCAGCTGAGAACAGAATAAATTATAGAATAAGAACAGAGTGATGAGATATTATTGCACGGTAAGATATGACAGATATGAAGAATTCTAAGAAATTTGGAAAGATTGATGTGAATGGATAAGAAAGTTGAACAGCACAGTGGATAGAATGGCTGGCCTGGAGTCCAGAAGACTTTCATGCAGCTTCAGATGCTTATTAGTTGTGTGACCCTCAATGGTAAAATTGTGAAAGTAATAGAACCTAATTCACAGGAGTATTGTGAGGGTGAACTAAGATACTATTTGTATAGCATTTGACAAACCTTAAGGCACTATATGATGATATGCTCAGCTACGATGATGAAGAAAGATGAAGTAAGTAGAACCAAGAAGAAACTTCAATGACCACAATAATATAAAGGAAGTTAATAATAGAGGACATTGAAACTTTGACCAGTATAGTTACAATTTTGATTTCAAAGGACTGGAAATGAACCTTACCTTTCTTCATTTTGTAAATAGTAGACTAGGGGTGGGTTGAGGCATGAGATATAAGATGTAGTCTATGTTTGGATTTGCTATGCTAAACTTTCCTTTTTTATTATTATGGGGAGTCACTAGGAAGTGACAGTAACACTGAAAAGAAAGCATCAGTAAAATTTTAAAATAAATATAATGTAGTGTAAAAACTTTGAGCCTTTAAAATGAACAAATGTTCATTTTGATGATAAATGATAACTGATGACAAATGCCAAGGAAAACAAATAAGAGTTGTTTTAGCTATGTTGAGGGCAAGAAAATCAAGCAAGGTTTAAAAGTAATAGGCATAAAATGAATTATTTGGGTTATTCCATTACAGCTATTATTTTATTTGATGTCAGCATAGATGTGTGGAGGAGGTAGATGGAGAAACACTGTAGATGGTTTGCCTAGGTTCTAATGAAGAACAAAATGAGAAGAACCAAGAAAATACATATACAGCAACAGTAGTATGTTCTAAAAAGGACTGAGTAACTTTTTTTTGACTATTATAAATCCCCAAATTAACCATAAGGGACGTATAAAAATAGGTGCTATCTGCATCCAGAAAAAGAACTGATAAACAGAAGTATGTATAGGATAATTTTCCATAGATATAAACCTATTTGTTCCAAAGGGTAGTCATCTCTAGGGGGGTGGAGAAGGCAATGATCAAAAGAGATCGACACGATCATTGTGTTGAATATTTGAAAGAAATAGTAAATTGTGCATAGTAGATGTACAGTTTCACATATGATCATTTTGTTTTATTGTACTAAGCTATGGAAATGCTTGTTGTATTCCAAAAATTAAAAAGATAATAAAAATAAACAAAGAAAAAGAGTTGTTGCTCTAGGCCGCCAGGTGGCATTGGAGTTTGGAAGACCTGAGTTCAAATCCTCAGACACTTACTAACTGTATGGCCTTGGTCAAGTCACTTAACCTGTCTGCCTCAATTTCTTTAGACGTAGTATGGGAGTATAACAGCACCTCCCTCTCAAGGTTGTTGTGAGGATCAAATGAGGCAATAATTACAGAGCACTTAGCCTGGAGTCTGGCATGACATAAGTATTGTATAAATATTAGCTATTATTCATTCATTCATTACTGTCAACATAGCAGAATGTCTTTAGCGTAGTATTCCAAAATTTTCTTCATGAATTTATTATTTATTTATTTATTGAATTTTTTTTTTATTAATGATTTAAAGGAAGATGGAGATGGTATACTTGTCAAATCTGTAGATAACAGAAGAAGAAGAAAAATTAATTAGCACATTGCATGATTGAAGACACAAAAAGAACTTGAAGGAAACAGTAGTCAACAAATTGCAGCCAGAACAGGCCTGCTTGGTTTTGTATGTACAGTGAGCTAGGCATGATATTTATATTTTTAAATAAAGCTTCACTGTATATTAAAATGCAAAAAAAAAAAAACTGCCTTTCTTAACTCAGTATATAATACAAAAATTGGCAGTGGGGTGGACTTGGTCCTCTTTCTGTAGTTTGCTGACTCCATATGCTAGAGTATTGGGTTGATCTGATGAGATGAAATTCAATAAAGGTAAATATAAAGTCTTACACATGGGTAAAAAACAAACAAAAAATTGGGGCAGCTCGGTGGCACAGTAGAGTCTTGAGACAGGAAGACTCATCTTCTTGAGTTCAAACCTGGTATCAGACACTTACTACCGTGTGACTCTGGGCAAGTCAGTTAAACCTGTTTGCCTCAGTTTCCTCCTCTGTAAAAAGAGCTGGAGATAAAAAAGGCAAACCACTCAGTATCTTTGCTAAGAAAACACCAAATGGGTTCATGAAGAGTTAGGCTTGACTGACAAACAACTGAACAACAACCAAACAGAACTCAACTTCCCAAGTATAAGATTGGAGAAGCAGTTGTAGAGACAGATCTGGAAAGATCTGAGGCTTTGAAGAGACTAAAAGTTCAATATGAGTCTGTAGTGTAGTGTGGCAGTCAAAAAGTTCATGCAATCTTGGAATGAGTAAGAGAGGCATAACTTACAATAACTGGGGGGGTGACAGTGCCATTGCACTCTGCCCTCACCAATCCTCACTTGGAATATTCTGTGGCTTAGGAAAAACATGAATAAATGTAAAGGAACTGGGGGATGTTTAGCCTGGAGAAACAAGAACCAAACTTTTTTTTTCCTATTTCGCCCCAGAGGACTAAAAGAAAAACAATGGATTGACAACATAAAGAAATAATTTCAGATTAAGTGCTAGGAAATACTCTCTAAAAATTGGAGCTGTCCCAAAGTAGCATGCATTGCCTTGGGAACTACTAGGGTCCCCCCATTGGAAGTTTTTTAATAGAGCCTGGATGAGCACTTGCAGGCTATGTTACAAGGGGGCTTTCTTTCATATAGAGATGGTACTAGCTATAGTCTTCTTCGAAAATGAAGGATGAACACAGACAGTACTAGCTACACAGGGAGGTGGATATTTTCTCATTCTCAAATTTTGTGACTGTATAAAACAAATATCATTATTCCCATGTTGTATTTTAGGAAAATGAGGCAGATAAAAAGTAATCTGTGAAAAGTTATATGGCTGATAAGTACCAGAGTTGAGATATGAACAAAAGATGAACCAGAATGGATAGATTGTATGTGACATAGAGCACTGGAAGAAACACATTGATTAGATTATGGATAAATTTGAATATATAGGTATTTGTTAAGAAAATTATGCTAACAATGAAAGCTATACCAATATGAAATCATCTTCCTCAGAGTTCCCTTCAATGGAGAGCTGTAGGTAGTAATTAGAGGATTATTTGGAAGCAGGAGATTCCTGCTCAGATATGGATTGGACCAAATGGTTTCTGAGATTGTTCCCAACTCTAAAGTTCCTTGATTTGTGATTATTAGCACTGGGGAGTATTTAAACTACTCCAATTTCCTGCTTTGAAGGAAGATGTGGGAACCACCAACTATATCGTCCTTTATGATAAAACATGGACAGATCTACATTTAAAGTTGATAGAGTTAAATATTTTAGTACTGACTCCCTTTACAGATCGACATTTCTGATGCATTAACTGGTCTTTTCTTTGGTGGTTCAAGGAGCCTAGAAAGTCTTTTTATAATGAATAGAACTCTAAAATGTGCTTGAATAAAATAGCAATTTAAAGGATTTGGAAATGTGAGAATTACTTACCTCTAAGAGTTAGTATGCTCAATACATGAAGGTTCTGGTTTTCCAAATGCTAATGTAAATACAATTGCTTCCTAAATTGATACCCATTACTGGAGAAAATGATTTTTAAGGCTTTTATTCTTAGGAAACCGGAAGAGGACCAAGCAGCAAGATAAAGTCATTCATCATAGTCAGCTTCAAATTGGCATAGCTCATGTCAAGCATAGATTTTGTAGATTTCATGGTCAATTAGGTAAATACATGTATAAAATGGACCTAGTACTGAAGATCACAAAACCCATTACTGATAATGCTTAATTTCATTCCTCTAAATCCCAGAAGTGATATCTGCCCCTTCACAGATTTGAGATGTACAGATAAAAGAAAATTTATTTAGAGCATCATAACGAGCTTTGGAACACCTTGGGAACAAAACCAACTAAATCAAGAGTATTGTCAGATATAATACTCCATTTTTTCAATGTATTTTTAAAAATTATATTTAATTGCTGATAAAGTATCTTTCATGATAGATGCAAGTATATATATATATGTGTATGTATATATATATATATATATATATTTAAATAGGTATTTTTCCTATTTGAAATATAAATTTGAGTGAGTTCTTTGGATTTGTGTAAGATCTTATATATTTTATAGGATAGTTGCTGAGTACTATGGCATATTATAGCTTTCTGTTCTATCATTTTATGCGATTTTTGTATTAAAGTGAAAATAGTATTAAATGAACTTTTTATATTTTAAATATTCAAGAGTTCTTTATTCAAAAATTTCTTCTCATGCTGTCAAATTAGTTCGCCTGAAGGCAAGGTAAGATCAAGTTAGACTCTCAAAGGTAGAATTAAATTTTATCATGGCATCCATCATAATATACAGTTTGCTTAATATGCAAATAAAAAGTATACAGATACAGAGAATAAAGGTCTTTTAGATAGTGTATAAAATCCAAGGCACCACTTTTATAGAAGAGATTTCTTTTAAATTTGCATTTCTATCATTTTAATGAAAACATGGGATAAACAAATTATAATGGACAAGATTCAACTTCTCATTTTTCAATTCACTTTTGCCTCCACTTTTAATTCTTTTAACAGCAGTTCTTTATTTAAAACTAATAAAAACAGGACAAAAGAAATAAAGAAATATATTAAAGAAACAATTACCTCAGCCATTTTGGAAAGTTCTGTCCAGTCATTTTTGTTGTAAGTGCACATGAGGCTAGCAATTACAATCTATAAAGAAAAAAAGAAAGAAAATGAGTCCCACATAACTATACATTTGCCTACGACTATATTAATATATGTTTGCGTCTATGTATATACCCATATGCAAAAAAGCCACACATATACACATATATTTCTGCTCACAAAGTATGAATTGTTATGAAACACATTTTCAATTTTGTGTTTAAAATCATTAAGGTTCAAATATTTTAAATTGTGAAAAAATGCCTGCAAGGTAGTCATAATGTCCCTTTTATACTAATTTAATAGGCTGTAGTTAAAAAGTATATGTACTTATACCTAGACCCATGAAATCATTGAGTTAGGAAACTCCTGGTATGATAATTTTCTCCACTGATACTAACTGGCAACTCAGTAGAGTTGCCTGGGGCACAGAGAGGTGAGAGTGAGTTGTCCATGTTGCCAAAGAGTATCTATGTCAGAGGCAGGACTTGCACCCAGTTCTTTCTTATTTCTAGGCTGACCCATTTACTATAGCAACCTTAAGACTTCTGTATTTTTTAGGGGATCACAAGTCATTCCTATGACAGGTTATCACAAGACTCTGCCACCCCAACCTCCTTATTAGCCACCTATGTCCTTTCCCCTTCTCTGGACCGTCCATAGCTAGATTTTCATATTTTCCCTCCTCATTCATTGTGATCTATCTGCTTATAACTTCAGATGTCAGAAAGTAATCAGATGCAATTCCTTATAAAACAACTAATACTCCATAACTTCTCAACAAAAATTCTGTTTATTTGGAACTAAATCTTGACATCCACCATTTACCAGGGAGAAGTGGCAATTGCCTGAGTGCTGGGTCAGGGAATCCACTTCTCCTGCATCACTTATTCCCTTCCTTTTCCTGCTGTGCCCTTACCCAGCCCCAGATACTTCTTTGTTCTCTAAGTAACAGATTTACTTTGTTTCCTCAGAAAACCAATTGTATACTTGTCTCTCCACGGGGGTCAATTTGTTCCTTGGCATGCGCATATGTGTGTATGTGTGAATGCATGTAGACTTGCATCTATATATGCCTATATGTGCACATGTATGTGTAGTGGATAGAGAGCTGGTTTCAGAAACAGGAAGATTTAGGTTCAAGTCTTTCTCTTCATGTTTTCTGTATGTGGGACTAGCAAGTTACCTGTACTCTCTGGGCTTCCAGGGAACCCTCTTAGGCAAAGTGAAAACAAAGACAAGCTCAGATCTGCATAGGAGAAAGGAATTTCCTCACCAAGCATTCTTACATCAGTGAAATAACAAATCCAGAAAATAAATGAATGAATAACTAAATAAATATGAGTATATGTACAGACATACAGCAGAAATGTCACTGAAAGGTCAGTGAAATTCCTTCCAGCTCCAAATGCTGTGATTCCAAACCGTTCAACTTTACTCTTGTTAAATATCTGGTATGTATATGGCACCACAAAATCTCTATCTGTCCATCTGTGTCTTCTTACTTTATAGACTCATAACATTAAGTGGCTCTAGCTAGCCACACTATCATTATATTTTTTGATATGTAAGTGGAATGTGATTTATTCAAGGTTAGTTTGTAAGAGGCAGAGCTAGTCCCTCTGTGTCTGTGTGTGTGTGTGTGTGTATTTGTGTGTGAGTGAGTGAGAGGGTGTGTGTGTGTGTGTGTGTGTGTGTGTGTGTGTGTGTGTGTGTGTGTGTGTGAGAGAGAGAGAGAGAGAGAGAGAGAGAGAGAGAGAATGTGTATATAGTGTCTTTTAGTCTACAGGAATACATAAATGTGGCTTCTGCCTGAGTATAGTGCCTGACACGTATCAAGTACTTAATAAATGTTTATTGATTGACTGGGATGAGCTTGACTTTGGAGTATTCAAATACCCATACAAGTTCCACTCAGAAAGTAATGCAGACACCAAATTAACAGAATGAAAGAGAATTGCATAATCATTAAACACATATGGAGGACATTTAGTGTTCAGTGAGGTCCAAAAAACCCAGTGTTACAAAGAATTTTACTTTACATTGAAAAATCTTATAACAAAGCCAAATATAGTTTTATATTTTGTCTTGTTAAATACATACATACAACTTTAGAAAAATGTGAACACTGAATCATAGATGCTTGGAGCACGAAGGGCCTTAGAGACTGGCTAACCCAACCCCCTCAAAAGCTTATAATAGCAAACTGCATTTATGGGAAAGAATTATTTTAAAAATCATATACTACAGGAAAATGCCATTGAGAATGTCATTTTACAAGTTAACTTCTCCCTTCTGAAAATCATTGGGAAAAATGAAAATATGAACCTTTGTTCCCTGATAAAAAGAGAAAAATGTATTTTCCTCAAAAATTAATGAATTAATAATTTTAAATTATATAAATTATAGGTCAAATATTTATTATCCTTCTGGAATAACCCATTATATTAATTATTCACACTAATCCACAAACCACTTTCTTTGTACCAAACTATGGTGGCAAAGAAATGTGTAAGTTGTCTTCTCAAATTCCCATATTCTTTAAGGAAACTAAGCTAGAAATAGATTCTGACAACAGCATTTTGTATTCTGTAGCCATACTGTGAACTGCATTGGAAATCCAGACAACAATTCAACTTCAAGACAAACTAAATTTTTTAGCAGGGAAAAGCTGCAAAGTGACAAAGGTGAACAACTTGTAAGTTACAAGTAGTTGAGTTAGGTTTTGTCAGACAATTTAACAAAATCACTCCCAGCTCTATTGGGATTATGTGAAGAAGGATGAATAGGTAGGGATATGTGATATTTCAAAGGCCTGTTAATTAAGAAAACATGTTTATTAAATATTAATTACTTTATGCTATTCAAATGTTAAATTAATTTTCTGCCTGGAACATAAAGGGGACTGTCAACAATGCCACTTGAGCAATATAACTAAAATGTACACATTAAAAATAATCATGATAGACTCTTTAAAGTTGTATTAACACACAGTGCTTCTTTTAAGGTTTTAAATGATGACACTAGCATCTTCTAAATCACATTTTTATATTCTTTAAAAAGAGACCTTTCCTTTGGAGGCTACAAATCATTTTCTATAGCTCCAAAGTGCAAATGTGTACATTAAGTCTCATTCCATTGCTTTCCATGAAAGAATGGAGCTGTGTTCCTGAAGAAAAACACTGGGTCTCAAGATGTAATGAGCTAATCATAAAAATTGCAGAGACATCTAGTTGTAAACAATATTAAAGGTCAATAAAATGAAGAAGAGTTTGTATTCATTGCCAGAAAGAATAAAGAGCTTAAAGAGCAGACTAAAGTTCCAAGTTTCAAGAGAAACTATATTTTCAAGGGCTGCAGGAAAGAAGATGGATGGGTAAAAGGATGGGGCAGTTACAACTTCCAAGATGCATTCTCTTCTCAGGAAGTCCAACTCTTCACCTTGTAATTGGTTACAATCCAAGTTTTTTCAAATAGCCTCAAACAAAACTATTTCAGAAGCATAAAATATGATTGGCAATACTAAGGTAGCACATTCTCTAAAAAATGTTACATTAACTTTTTTTTTTTTTGCTCATGGGAAAATGCAACATGTGATGTTTCACTGTACAGTCCTTTTCAGAAACTGGTTGAACTTGAAGGGTTGTGAAGCCATTTCCAGCTCCAAGATTCTATTCTGGTCATACATTCTAATTCTACTCCTACATATCACTTTTTTCTGATCATCATGGGAATGTTTAACCTGTGTGAGATCTCCATAAAATAATCTTTTTGGTAAACATACATTTGGCATTCGAACAACATGGCCAGCCCATTGGAGTCAGGAAAAGTGATACAAGGACACTCTCAAGGTCTCTCTTAAGAACTTTAGAACTGATTGCATGACATAGGAGACACTGGCACAAGACTGCCCAGTGTGGTGTGCCTTCATCAGAGAAGATGCTGTGGTCTATGAGCAAAGCAGAATTGAAGTATCTCAAAGGAAATGTGAGATGCATTTAGAGAATCGACCACAAAGGTTCACATAGACTATTTGTGCCTGACCTGTGGTACAGAATTCTGGCCACAATCAGAAACACTGTAACTTGATTCTAACATAGTAATGTCATTTGGGTCCTCTTTGATAATGAAAGACAACCACCAGACCGGAACCCCTATGTAAGTGTGACTAAGTCAGAAAAAGAAAAAAAATTTGCCCAGACTAGCTGGAACTATATGTTTTCTCTCATGATCAAAACATAGTCTGTGACTTTTGGAATATTAGCCTTGCTATTTGTTCATCTTTGGAGAAAGAGCCTAAGCTGGATATCCTATAGAAGACTGGTGGTTTGCTGACATATATACAACAGTAGGGCAAGGAAGGATAGGATGAGAGTTTGAATGGGCAACAAAGGTCTTTCAATTACCATAGATGGGCTGTCAAGAGGCTTAGTTTCAAATAGAGTAGGCACTGAGCCACAAGGATCAATTGGAAATGACAAATCATAAGATGAGTGCCAGAGAAGTCTAAAGAAGGAAGGATGGGGAGACTAGGTCTTGGAAGACAGGATTTGGAGTTTGTTGAAAAAGGATTTCGACCTGGCCAGCACATATTAAGTATCTAGGATATGCCAGGCACCAACAGGACAAAAAAGAAAACAATAGAATCAGTAAGAAGATTAAAAACCTAAGACAAAAAAATAAAAACACCCTTCCCTCAAGGACTTACTCTACTTGGTAGGAGGTGGGAGGATCCAACTTGATGTAGGCTCTCTTTGTCTGCATTGCCACTCAACTCTCATCTAAGCTGGGTTGTACAAAAAGGTTTTTATTTTATGGATGGAGAAACTGAGGCCCAATTAAAGAATCTGATTTATTCAAGGTAAGTTATGAGATAGACCTAGGTCTCTTTTGGAGCAGTTAGGTGGCATAGCTGATAGAGTGCCATTCCTGGAGTCAAGAGTTCAAATCTGCTCTCAGACACTTGCCAGCTGTATAGTATGAATGTGGACAAGTCACTTTACCTGTTTGCCTCAGTTTCCTCTTCTGTAAAATGAGCTGGAGGAGGAAATGGCAAACTATTCCAGTATCTTGGGTAAGAAAACCTCCAATGTGTCACAGAGAGTCAGAAACGACTGAAAAATGACTGAACAATGACAAGAAGAAACTAAGTCTCATGTACAGTCATTCACCTTTAGGTTTGGGGTTGTTTATATTTTACCATGTTGCATTTTCATATAATTGGAATTCTAATGTATGAGGACAAGTTCAGTTTTCTATTTGATAACCACATGTTTCCTTTTCACTTAAGTTCCAAATTTGTCTTCCTTTCCAATTTGGCTCAATCATCGGTAGAGCTTATTGATACTTTAATAGTGTATACAAAAGAGCTAATTTGAGATGTACTTAGATATGCCTGTTTCATTTGGAAGTTTTAGCACCCAGAGGCAAAGGGAAAGTGTTTATTTAATGAATTACCTCTTCAAATTAATAAAACAAGTAATTAATACTATATTAATGGGTAACTTAGGAGTTAAAAACAAAAGAAAAATAATGAAAACACTCAAGTTAATTACCATGGAGTAATATGCTGGATTAAATATTTAGGGCAATTTCTCCAGAACTATCCATACCACACAGGGGGGCTGTGAAAATTATTGAGTTATTTTCTGTAAAGGGTTTTAAATTCTCAGAAGAAAATTTGATATAAATACAGAGCGTCATTGTTAATTTTACAAGAATTTAGTTATTTTGCTCTCATTAACAATGATTATATGTTTAATGCACATTCAATCATATGCTCCCCCTGAGTAAGTTAGCCAATTTCAGAGTTTCACTATCTCCTTTTCATCACCAGCTTATATTTATGTAGAGCTTGAAGATTTACAAAGTACTTTTTTTCACAACATAATCTTGTGGTGGTGGAACAGAGACTCAGAAATGCTAAGTGACTTGCCCAGGGTCAGGTTATATCAAATCAACAAGCACATTAATTAGTGACCATGTGCCAGGTACTGTGCTAAGTACTGGGGAATTAAAAAAAGACATAGTTTCTCCCTTCTAATAGCTCACATTTTAATGGAGGTGGTGGGTGGTGAGAGACAAAAATGAATAGCTATGAACATGACAGACATATACAGAGTAGATGGAAAACAATGTAGGAAGAGAGGGGCCTTAGCCCCTGGAGGGTGGGAGGTCATTCTACTTTGATTAAAACCATTAATACCATTAACAAATGAACATGACTAAATTTCACAATAAGAAACTAGCCTCAAACAACACTTTCAGTTATAAATGTGTACCTGGAATGAAGGCTAAAGGTCTTATTTTAATAAATTATCATCTTACCTAAGAGGCATACAAACAAAATGAGAATTTACAAATTTAGCTAAGCTATTGTTCTTCTCTATCAAGGACTACAATGGTTGATCTTTACTCATAACACATATATTAAGCTCATTTTTCCCCTCTGTTTTTTTTTTAATTTTTCTGTACATTACACCATTTGCAAACTCTTGTTCCTAAAACTCCGAACCAATGGCTTTTATAACAGTGTATCATATTATGTTCTGTCATCTCTCCTACCACTATTTTTCTTGTTTCCTAAATGACTTTTCCTTGTTTAATGAGCTAACTATGGAGATCTCCAGAGGCTCAGGCTTTGGCTCTATTTTTTTGTCTCCCCTGGACAGTGTATTCATTCTTAAAATTTCAGTTATCATCAATATGCTGATAATCCATCCATCCATTTACCTAATGGTCCTCACCTCAAATAAATTAGAGTTCGATATTTATCCAATAGACTATGAAACATTTCCATTGGATAGTCTTGCCACCCTATCAACCTAACAGTTGTTCATAGAGCCAAATAGCAATGAGAAAAATTCATTCATTTTACAAATCAAGATGGTCAAATGTTTATTCACTGATGTCTAGCCAACTGGAATATCAGCCAGATCTTGTCTAATTGCTCTCCTATTAATTTGATCTTCACTACTACTTAGATCTCAACTCTTAGCAACACTTCTTTTTCCAAGTATGTCCTTTCAGACACTTATTCTGTCACTTTAGCCCCAATTGCTTATTTCTGTTCATTTGGAATGTTTAGAATTTGTGCTATGCTTCTTTCCCCAGGGATTTCCTTAGGGGAAACCTATATTCCCTAAATCCTTTTAGGCACCTTACCTTTAGATTTGTCTTTTGAAATTCCTACAATTTACACATAAGTTCTACCCTATTTTCCCTATAAACAATATAGACCAGGCCATCAACACAATCCATAAGTAAATCAACAAGTGTTTTGTTTTTTTTTAAGAACCAATGATGTCCCCAAAACTTTGTTATGTGCTGGAGATGTAATGAGAAAAAGAAGCTAGTGCTTGTCCTCAAGGGGTTTACATTTTAAAAAGACACAACATGAAAATATATAGATACACATCCAGAGCATGCCCCAAAGGGGATACAGAGTAATCTTAGAGGATGGAGGCACTAACAGCTAGGGAACTAGGAAAGACCTCATAAAGAAGGAGGTATTTCAGCTAAGTCTTAAAGCAAAACAAGAATTCCCAAAGGCAAAGGAGTTTACATTTTGTTCTAAAGGAAATGGGGGTCAATAGGATTTACTGAGTATGGGTGAGAAATGGTCAGACTTATTCTTCAGGAAAATTTTTTTGACAGTTGTGCTTAGGATAGATTGAAGAGGGGATGGACTTGAGGCACAGAACTTGGTTAGGAGGTAATTACAATAAAATGAGTGAACTAGGGTAGTGACTATGTGAGTGTAAAGAAGGTGACAGATGCAAGAAAGATGAAGAAAAAAATGACAAGATTTGGAAACTGTTGGTATATGTAAGGGAGGAATCTACAATAACCCTGAGATTAGAGATGATCAGGAGGATGGTGATGCCCTTAAAAGAAATGGGGAAGTTCGGAAGGAGAATTGGTCTCAAGGGAAATATGAGTTCTGATTTGTACATTTCAGTTTGAAATGACCTTAGCTGAATGTGCTAAATATTCAAAAGACACGTGGCAACATGGGACTGATTCTCAGTGGACATATTGAGGTTGGATTTGTAGATCTGGAAATTATCTGCATAGAGATGATAGCTGGACCCATGGAATCTTCTAATTTCACCATGCAAGAGAATGGAGAGAAAAAAAAAAGACCCAGACTAGAGAGCTTTAGGCTACACCTCTATTTAGGGATTAATGATCCACCAGAGGGGATGAAGAGGGTAATCACATAAAAAGACAACTAAGGAAGAGAAAATCCAGCAGGAAGAGGAAAAAGAGTATCAAATGCGGCAGACAGGTTAAGAAGGATGAGGGAGGGCTAAGAAAAAAAATCATTAGATTTGACAATTAAGAGATCACTGGTAACTTTGAAGAGAACAGTTTCACTTAAATAAGAGTCTGGAAGTCAGACTGAAGAGAATTGAAGATGATGAGAGGAAAAGGAACAAAATCATTTGTTTATAAAGATTTTTTTTTTTACCAAAAATTTTAGCCAATAAAAGTGAATAGTGAATAGGAAGAAATTTTTAATATTCATTACTAGAAAGGATGGCCAGGGATGCAATACGAATTGAAAGGAACCAGGTCTCTATGAATACCAAGAAATGGAAAGGTAATGGGGGCAAGGGGTCTAAAATGAAGAGAAGTTGTTAAATATGAAACAGGAATTCTAGAGAGCACAGAGGAAGGGGATGGGCAAATCTGGAGTGGGTTATCATGGAGCAGAACTGTGGTGGTTGAATATGACAAATGTGAGCTAGGAATTGGAGTGGTGAACTAGGAAGTGGTACCTGAATGACCACAAGCAGCCTGGTAAACTGGATTCTGGGTCTCCAAGATACTTTCTTCTGCAATTCATACCATGCATATTATTATTCTTTTACTTACAATTCTACAGCTATTTTCCCATTCTTCCCTGGTTTACTTAATGCATTAAAAGTAGGCTACTTGGTCTAACTTTCTAGACCCCCTATAATAGGGTCTTTTTCAACTTATCCAAATTGATGTTCCATTATACCAATAAAACGCCCTGTATTTCAGTCAAGCTGATGTCCTTCTTGCCATAGTTACACAGACAGTTCACTCCTATCTCTAAGCCTCTATCAATGTTGTTTCTTCCAAGTGATATGCTACCTTATTCCATGTTCTTTAAGTTTTTATTTACCATCTCTCCCATGACAAATTCCTTCACTATTGAAGATCAAATTGATTTTTTCCTCCTCTGAACTCCTAAAGCAAATGTCACAGTGGTTGTTTATCACTTATATTATTCTCTATTATTTCACGTGTCTGTTTGTATTTGACTCTGGGTAATATATAGCCAACTATGGCATAAGTTACTTTTGGTCAAAGACCATGAAGTACTCCTTTTCTATCCACCACAGCAATAAGCACTGTGCTTGGCACACAATAGCCGTTAAATAAATCATTTCTGATTACTACTTGATAATTAACAGGACTGTGCTCAATATGATTTCAACGACTTTAATATTTTATTTCTAGCTTAACCACCTATGTTTCATATGGCATTAAATATAAAAATAATCTCTTTTAACATCTGAGATCATATATGTTATAGTTTCAGGGGATGGATAGTTTAGTGGTTCCATCTACCTCACCCAGATTTTTCAGATAGGAATCCAGTACTGCCCTTCATTTTGGGCTGCCTCATTTTCCATACTTAATATAACAGTGAATTTCTGTTCTTATTACAAGAAAATTTTCTTGTTACAAGAAAAATGGATGGAAACTATCCCAATTATAATGGCTAAGTGAAATATTCTAGACTAGGAGTTTGTAACCTGAGATTCATGAACTTAAAATATACACACATATGTATATATGTATGCATCTATATACACATGTACATAGATACATACGTATTTTTAAAGCTATATTTCGATATAATGATTTTGCTTTGTAATACTATGTATTTTAAATCAAACATTTAAGAACGTTACTCTTATAAGGGGTTTATAAGGGTAACGAAACTACCAAAAGGTCTATACTATAAAAAAGTTTCAAAGTCCCTGGGATAGGCAAACCTGGTTCCCTTGTGGAACTTCTATTGATAAATGAGAAGGGCACCACTTGGAACAAAACCAAACCAAAAACCCCAACATCACAGCCCTAAAATGAGGGCTCCTTCAGAGATCAAGTCCTCCTGGAAGGTAGTACATACAAGCCTCTGCCTACGGTTCCAAGCCAGGACTGAGATCCCAGGTCAGGGCTCTGGAGCAAGGTAGATAATAGCCCCAGGTAGCCTCCTTCAGGATAGCAGCTTCCAGGTAGGATCTAGTCTGGGTCTATAATGAAAGCCCCAGGTAGCCTCCTTCAGGATAGCGGCTTCCAGGTAGGATCTAGTCTGGGCTTATCCATGTCCAGTAATGTAAAAATAGGGTAGATTCTGGCCCATAGCATAAAGACCTAATCCAAGAACATAAAGAGCAAATGCACAAGCAAACAAAAGTGGGGGAAGTGAACAAATTATTCATTTAGAAGGAAGAAATGAAATGACTCAGGAGAAAACAAACATCGGAAGGAAATAAAACACAAGGCTTTCTTTCCTCTTTTGGTATGTTACTTTTCTTATCATTTCACGATCTAACAAAACAAGGGGTAAAAAGTCAGTTATAGCCTCAATTTGATAGTTGCCTCCACTCACCAACTATATTATATATTATGTTCTATTATTATAGCACACTATATGCCATGTTATTATAGCATCAAGGGATAATGAATCTAAGGCTGGAAGCAACCTGAGACTTGCTTCATTTTACAGATGAGGAAACTTAGGTCTATTGGTAAATGACTTGCCCAAGGTCACGTAAGTAGAAACCTTCTCAGGCAGGATCTGAAACCAGGTGTTCAGACTCAGAGGTGGTACAGAACAATTCTAGGAAGTTTTCTGAGGGACACAGAGATTGGGTGATTTGCCTGAGTCCATGCAGTTAAAAAAGAGTTAAAATGAAGTTTCAAAACCAGATCTTCTGAATACACCATCAACAAACCCATACAGTGCTTCATGCCAAGAGATTAACCAGAGTTCACATTTAGTAAGTGAATGTTGTACACAGTCTAGAATTCCAATTTTTGTGTAGCATATTTCTCCACTTTAGTTCCAGACTCAGTCTATGCATTTGCAGTAAAAATAGAAGAGGACCTTTTTTTCAAAGTGGTCTGAACCTTTTAGGAACAAACTTTATATGACATAATGAACATGTTGGCATTGTGCTTTTCATATACATAAAACCTGAGTATACAACAAAGCTCCTGCTAAAACTGCACTACCTGTTAAATGAGGATACTCCAAAGAAGACAAAGGCCAATTAAAATCAAGAGGAGTGAAATTCGTACTCTTATAAACATAAAATGGTTAATATTTGCAATGTATATAAAGGGTGTTCCTCATTAAGTTGGTTGAAAAGTGTCTAAAGTGTTTATGAGGTATATCAGTTACAGGGCAAAAGGTGCATCTGAATAACCATGTGTTAGCACTTCTGCCTAAAAGGAGATTCTCAAGGTCCTCCTCATAATTTTATTTTTTATGTCCATCTATAATAATATGTTGAAAGCTGGAAATTAAAACATTTCCTCCTCCTGAATGTGCTTTTCCCCATCATTTCTATTCATTGGCTTGTTCTCATGAATATACACATGTAGATGTCAGTGTTTTCCAAAAACAACAAGGAGGAGTTTGTTTTGGGAAAAAAAAATCCCTCCTCCTTCCCACACATAATTACAGGATCTTTGAAATTTGTAAAACAACCAGGAAAAACGTAGCCTTTTCAAATGGGGCAACTGTATGACTAGGTGGATAGTCCATTCAATTTTGATTAGGGCCTACATGTTCTTCTATTTCATAAGATAAAATAATTTGAATTACAGGATTCTAGATTTAGAACTGCAAGGAACCACTCCCTCAGAACAAAGATAAAGTAACTGAGGTCCTAATAGGAAATACCTGAGGACCCCGTGGCAATCCGTGGATTTGATCACGGGTCGTAGAATATCAAATCCACTCATGCTTTCCATAGGAAAGTTGGGTTAGAAAAAGTGACTATATGTATATAGTTTGTGTGTATATGCATATATATGTACATTTTTGTGCACACATATATGTATATGCATGTATATATGCATATATATATATATATGTGTGTGTGTGTGTGTGTGTGTCAGTATGTGTGTGTATGTGTATCTCAGGATATCATTAGAGATCTCTATGCTAAGCCAGGATGACCACTGACAAATCTGCAGTAGAGAGGGTTTTACTCATGTGTCAGTTGTATTAAGTGATCTAGAGTTAAGCCATGAAGCCATGAATAATGAATCTCAAGGCAGAAGAACTGTATTCAAATTCTACTTCCAAAGCTTATAAGCTTAGTGACTCTGGGCTAATCACTTCTTTGAGCCTCAGTTTCTCCATCTGTAAAATGAGGATAATAAGTACTGCCAACTGCATGGTTACTGTGGGGACCAGACGACAATGCATATGAAGCACTTTGTACATTTAAAGCACGACGTAAAGGTCTGCTAGTCCCGGTCACTGAGATAATTTTATATGGAGATTCTGTCAACTCTTTTCAATAGTAATAGAAACTTCCAAATAGGGCTCAGTTTCCTTGGCAAGATAGAAGGCTACAATCTGAATCCATCTTTTCAAACTATTCTTTGTGAATAGCATTTTTAAAAATAGCATAATATGATTCATAACTGTTCAGAGCAAGACAGAGCACTTCCTGTTGAAGAATGTCCTTCTTGGAGAGGGACTAGATAAACTATAGAGCAGAACCTTTGAATTATTTACAAATGCTGCCAACTAATTTGTCATTTAACCAAAGGGATGAAAAAAAGGTGCTCCCCAAAGAAGACTTGGTAGGATCCGATAAAAGTCTGTACTAAAGGTTTCCTCTCAGATGCAGCCCACGTTCTCAAATGTCTCATAAATTCTTCTAATGCACTTTCCCATGCACTATCATGAATACCTATTCAATGAAAAGTTTACCATATGCTGTCTTTTTCAGCTACCATGAACAAAGGGCAAATGGTCCCTGGCCTTGTAAATCTGAAACAAAAGTACAAAAGTGAAACAAAAAACTCCCTTGCAAAGAAAAGAATGAATGCAGATTGTAAAGGTTGAATGGGAGCTTGTTTTGACATCGTGCTGTTCTTTCCTCAGATAGATAGATAGATAGATAAGTATATAGATAGATAGATGGATAGATGGATAGATGGACAGATGAACGGACAGACAGACTAGATAGATAGATGGATGGATGGATGGATGGATGGATAGATGGACGGATGGACAGACTAGATAGATAGATGGATGGATGGATGGATGGATGGATGGATGGACAGATGGACAGACTAGATAGATAGATAGATAGACACACAGTCATTGAAGGACAGACAAGAGAAAAAGGAAATACAAATGTGGAGGACCTAATGGGTTACCCAATCCATTCCCTTGCTAGCAAAGAATTGTTCCCTACAATGCAGCTTTGAGTATTTTGTTCAATCTATTTTTAGAGTTATGGGGCTTTTGCCATTTTTTTGGGAGAATTCACATTGTAAGTCACCGTTAGAACATTTTCCCTTATTTTCTGTCTAAGATACTCTTAGTTATACCTCTTGAATGAGCTTAAACAATCCTTTTTCCTCCTATCTTCTTTATATCTCCTATCTAGAACATTATTTTTCCTTGGTTAAGGTTCAGCAAAGAAGATTTACCACATTTCCTAAAATATGGAGGAGATTTTTCCTCTAGGAGTTATGGTTAAGTAAATGCATGCTGTTTATGATAAAGTTGTCGAACCACCAGTAGAAAATCTCTCAAGGCCAATATAAACATGTTTTAGACACAAGAAAATGTGGCAGATTCTTTCATTTTCCTTCACATAACTACCTAGTTCCTAAATTATCGATCTGGTTAAATTAGTCCATAACTAATTTTCACCAAATTTGAACTTTTAAGAACTGACAGGGCGATTCTGAGAGCACTACTATAGGAAGATCAACCAACATATAGACCACATCTGAGTGCATATGTAATATTCCATACCCAGAATCTTCCACCTTTCCAAGTAGAGAGTGGCATTTTTTTCATTTTATCCATGGAGACCTCTGGTTGTAATTCTGGTTTCATTTCGTTGTTCTTTCTATTCATATTGTAATCACTGAGTTTCTGGGTTCTTAACTGCATATACATCTTCATATATTTCTTTGAATTCTTCGTAGCCATTTTTTCTTAAGACACAGTGATACTGAATTACACAATTTGTGCTGCAATTTGTTAAATTATTTCCTACTTAGTGGATGCCTACTTTGTTTCCATGCCTTTGCTACTACAAAAAAGGATATTTTTATATAAACGTGCCCTTTCTTTTTGACATGGGATTCATTCGGATATATTCCCAGCAGTATAATCTCTAGGTCAAAGGGTATGGTCATTTCAGTCTCCCCCTATATTTTAAGCGTAATTCCTTTTTGCTTTAAAAATGATTGGACCAAGTCACAGATCGACCTACAATGTAAGAGTGTGCCATATTCCATGCTCCCTCTAATATTGACTATTTCCATCTTTTGCCATCTGGCTATTGAGTAGTATATTTTAGGACTTTTTCTTAGTCTCCATCTTTGTTGAGCTTTCTTTGACATTTGACTCTGACCTCCTGCATCCTTTCTGCTCCCTTCACTTTCATTACACTGTTCTCTTCTACCTATCCGGCTACTCCTTCATCTCTTTTTCTGGATCATCATTTATATCACTACTCCTAACTATAGGTGTCCCCCTAAGTCTTTCTCCTAAGATCTTCCTCTGTTTTCCTAAAGGTTTATTTATCCTCTATATTCAGATGACTCCCAAATCTATGTATTCTACCCTCATTTCTCTCTTGGGTTCACCTCAGTCACCTCCTGGATAACTCTTCCCGTGTGTCCTATTTGCACTTGAACTTCAACATGCCTAACAAAACCTTACTGACCTCTTCAACAAACTCACTCCTTTAATAAACTACCTTCTTTTGGTTAAGGATGCCACCTAGGCTCACAATTTCCAGTATTTACCCTTTTCTCACCCCTTTCCAATTAGTTGGCTCTTTTCTACAACATCTCTTATAGCTGTCTATCTCTTTTCCCTTTATTTTCAAGGCCATTACTCTGACTCAGGTCACTTAGACTATTATAATAAATTTCCAGTTGGTCTTCCAAATCTCTCCTCTCTCCAATCTATCTCCCACAGAGCTGCCAAATTGGTATTTCTAAAATATAGTTCCTACCATGTCATTCTTTTACTAAGAAGATTTTAGTGGCTCCCTATTATTGACCCTATGATAAAATACAAACTTCTCAATTTTTCATTTAGTGATAAAATATTTGTGGGTTTATTTATTTAACTTCTTTTTTTCTTCATTCACTTTACATTCCATAAAACTGATCCCTTGTTTGTTAAACTTGGCAATCCATCTCCCACGTATTTATTCCTTTGCACCTGCATGTATTTGGAATATACCCCTCACTTCCTCAGTCTTTCAAAATTATTCTTAACTTCATTTCCCATCAAGCTGCACTCCTCTGTACTTTATCCAGCTCCCATGCCTGGTACCTTCTTCCTCATCCTCTTTCAATTTCTTTTTATGTGTTCTTTTCCCTATTGTATATAATGTTTTTGAAGGCAAAGACTGTCATTCTTTTGGCTTGCACTGTACCTCCACTGCTTAACACAGTGCTTGGCACATTTTCCAGTCATTTCCAGTCATGTTCGACTCTTACTGACACTATTTAGGGTTCTTTTGGCAAAGATACTTGAGTGGTTTGCCATTTCTTTCTCTAGCTCATTTTCAGATGAGGAAATTGAAGCAAACAGGGTTAAATGACTTGCTCAAGGTCACAGTGCTAGTAAATGTCAGAGGGTAGATTTGAATTGAGGAAAACAAGTCTTCCTGACTCCAGAACCAACTCTCTCTACACCGTGCCACTTAGCTGTCCCAGCTTGGCATACAGTAAGCGCTTATAAATGCTTGTTGCCTGACTTTTGACTTGACAGCTTCCTTCAAGAGTCAGCTCGGGTACTCAACCCTTTGTGAAGTTGTTCCTGTTCCTTATAGCTATGAGGTCTCTTCCTCCTCAAATAAGCTTGTATTTATTTATCTAAGTATTGTACCCTCCCAGCAGGATTTAAGCTGGTAGAGAGTAAGGACTGTCTTTCCTTGTACTTATATCCCCAGTATTTATGACACAGTACAATGTGTACATGGTAGGTACTTATCAACATTTGTTTGATTTAATTTATTTGAATAGCTTCTTGTACAATCTTCAATGATTTCCATACGCTTTTACTGGATCACAATGGGTATTTCAGAGCTCTTCATTTAATATTTATAACTTGTATTATTTTTTCCTAAGTATATCATCACTTGGCCACACTAAAACTAGTTACCCACTTTTCGACTCATCTCCATATACTTAAAAGAGCATCGACTCCATAAAACTTGACTTTAGATATCACCCGGTCCAACTCCCTCATTTTAAATATAAATATAAATATAAATATAAGGAAGCTGAGACCTGAAAAGAGCATATGACTTGTTCAGAATCATTCCTATAATTGCAGAATTCTTTCTACTTACTACACTAGTATGCAACTCGGATCATAACCCACTGCCTCAATCCAAATTAAATGTGCCAGTCACTTCAATCTGCAAGATCCAATGAACTGCATAAACCACTTATCAAACAATTTGGAAAGCTGGACAATAAAACAAAACAAAGCATGGTATGCGCATAAATTTGGTCCCTTTGAAAGCATTTAGGTCAAAGCCCCTTCTTTCATAGAATGACCAGGTCATCTCTAGCAATTTACCTAGTATATCAAAATATTATGCTACACAATGATTTGTATAACCCTGTATTGTCCATAATAATGGGAAGATGATAGATGTATAATTAAATAGTCTCACAGACTATTTAATTCTATATGTAATCATATATATATATATATATATATAATAAAATATGTCAGTTTCTCAGACACTTAAAATGTCTATATAATATATGTATATAATTATATATTTTGTGATGATAATGAAGATGATGTCTCTCAGAAATCTAAGAGATACCTTCATCTAAGGGAAAGTAAATGGTTACATCGGGGATTACTATGAGGATCAAATGACACGATACATTTACAAAATGCTTAGCACAATATTTGGCACAGAGTGATACTTCATAAATGTTGACTGATGGTTCTAAATTGGTAGGCCCAAAGGTATCAAGGTTAGTGGAAATACATGAACTTTGATGGTTCGTTATGTGGCTTAAGAAACTTGCCGATGTAGAATGAGTCGGCAATCTATCTTTACTTGAAAATAGGTGGGTTTAAATAGTTAGATTTATTAAGCACCTACTCTGTACCATGTACTGTGCTAAGCACTGGGATATAAAAAAAGAGTAATCTTTTTGGCAACTCTTGTCTTCAGGGAGCTCACAGTTTACAGGGATGAGACAAGAAGCTAACCAGCTATGCTGGGGTCGATGTACAGTCTTTGGGACTCCTCCACTAGATCATACTGACCCTAGAACTCAGGTCGAGGGTCCTGTGCCTCAGAAGGCCCATGTCTTCTGAATTCAGGTCTAGTGTGTTTTTTTGCCCACATCGTTCTGTCTTGTAAGAAAGGTTAAGAATCACAGAATTTTTTAGCGTTGGTTTAGTGGAGTTTGGCACTGAATCATTCAAGACATTTTCAGTTTACAAGAGACCCTTGCAAACATGGCTTAGTATCAGAATGATTTAAAAAGAGGACAATATAGTTTCCAGTAGCTCTGAAAGTACTTTAAATCGTGTCACTCCATCTTCCTAAAAGCAGTGAATTCACATGAATTGGTCTCTCAGTCATGCATTGCAGCCCACGAACCTTATTGTCTTGTCAACAGTTCATGTAAAGCAGCAATTTGAAATGTGTGAAGGGAATGCACACCGTGGCTCACCCTTCCAAAGTCACTTGTTCGATTTCTGAGTTGCCTTATCTGATAGCTATCAGGCTTGAGCAATCTGCTCATTTTTTAACTCAGAAAATTTTATTTTGCTGTTGCTCCTGGGTGCAGAGTGACATCTTTCCACTAGAACTGGGCCCCAGAATGCTTCGCAGCCCCTGGCATAGTATTTCTCTTGAAGTACAGCTTCAGTAGCCAGCAACTGGCATTTCCCGTGGTCAGAAAACTCTATATTATTCTTGGCAAAAATAGAAAAAAATATCTACCAGGAGATCATTAGGGATCCATGACCCATGAAGTTACTGAGGAGTTTGACAACTAATGTGTATTGTTTTAAACGAATGTGAAAATAATACACACATACACAAATGTATATGTGTATGTGTGTGTATATATTCACAGCCAAGAATGATAGCTCAAGCTCCTTCCTGCTTAGTTTGCTCCCTCTCTCTGGAGTTGCTTCTTCATACCAAAAGTAATCTACACAGGAACATTATTTTTCTTCTTTTTTCTTTGCTTTGGTTCTTTCATTTATTCTCAAACTGAAAGTGACTACAGAAAACCTGATTACCTAATGTTAATTAAATCCATTGCATAATTAGATATCTGGCTAGTTTCCAAGACTGAGATCAGTATATTGTCTCTAAGAGATCATTTCCTCAAATGCTAAGAGGAACATATGTATAAAACTGTTTCACCAAATACAACATTCCAACATCTGTCTCTGAGCTGAGAGGAGGATATTGGTTGGAGGAAGTGTGGAGGGGGAGAAGAGGGTGGTGAAAGGAGAAGGATGTACATTCTATTTAAACTTAGCCATAGACAGAAGAAAATGTCTGCAAATTGCCTTTAAAGACCTGCACTGTGTTCCCTGGAAATCTGATCTTGTTTTATGTTGGTGTTATTTTCACTGAAATTTTTGCAATATTAAAATACAAATATACTTCTTATTAAAAACAAACAAACAAAACAACCCACCTAGAACATCAAATCCCAGGCAATAAGTGAGTTAACCATTGTAAACCCTGTCATGTCTCTGAGAAGCAAAGGAATTATCTTGTTATCAATTTAATAATGGAACATTGAAGTAAATGATGCCATCCTCTGACACCAGTAACACTGTCTCTCTTGGGAAATTCATGTCTGTGGGAACTGTCAATCTAGATGGATATGGACATATTAAACACAGTACCATCAATCCATAAAATCTATCCTTTCTGGAATGCCTTAATAAAAAGATTCCTTATTTTGATAAAGACAAGCTATGCAGAATGCCATGACTTATAACCCTCCCCCCCCACCGTTATTTAAGCAGGAAAAAAAATCTTTTACAGAAATGCTAGTAAATAATGTAAGAAATTTTCCACCCTTTGCTTTTTTTTCTTATCATAATTTCCATGTCAAGCCTTTGTGAGCTTTCAGGTGGATAAAGTATTAATAGTTACATGCGCATGGGAGCAGCAGTATAATGTATTTACTTTACTATTCACCTTTAGAAAGTTTTTTGTTGTTGTTATAGAAAGAAACCTCAGTTTGCTTTTGTCACTTTGAAATAAATTTCCTTAGTTCTAATGCAGATGGATATGAGATGATGTCATCCCATCTACAGCATCAAACATCTTCCCAATGAAAAAAATATGACAAAAAAAACCAGAAGTTATCAACATAAACAAATCAATCAAACATACAGGCATGGAACAGAAGAGAAATATGCTCAGAAGAACATGGGATGCTAGTCCAGCGACACTGTCAAATTATCATGATATTACAGCCTCTCCAAAGGCTGATCCAGATTTAATTGTATTAGGGGATATAGGCTTTTGGGGAGGCCATGGGGCAAGGGCTGCTCAGTGACTGAATTCTAGATCAGTAGACAACTGTCTGATGCATCAGATTCTTTGTCAGCTACTCCTGGGTTAAATAAGGCAACTATGGAAGCATTTTTAACTGCTAAATGGCCAAACCAGTTTATGGCCCCACTGCATTAATCAGAGAGAATATAAAATTTAGACCCAAAAGGCATATCACAGGTCATTCTCTTCAACTTCCTCATTTTGCAGATGAAAGACTGAGACCCTGGGAGATTAAGGGCCTTCACTAGAACAGCTGCTAAGTCACCAGTGTCTTTCTCCCTCCAAAAGTCCAGCTCTCTATCCCTCAATGGCATGCTGCATCTTGGGAAGAGTTCAAAGAAGAAAGGTATGGAGTGATGTGCTCTATGTCCAAGTGTAGGCTGGGGTTGACTTTCTTGTTCAAATTGTGCTACCTAGGACCTTTCATTCTCCTGCCATGAATTTTCTTGTGACCCATTTGTCTTGCTTCCTGGGAATTCAACTTTTGCTTGTATGTAGGCTTGTCATGTGGATATTTCCCCAACTATTTTTGCTTTGGTCTTTTTTATTTTCCCTTGGATAACACCATGTAGATCAGAACTCAGACAGCATCAATACTGATCTTAGGTACTTAATTACTAATATCTTTCTCTCTGAATATAACTCTTCAACCTTCCAACAACTGCCTGGTAGGCTCTATCAGAGAGACATTAGACACTTGGAGAATCAGGTAAGGCCTTTTGTAGGAGAGAGTACCTCAACTGAACTTTGAGGGAAGTTAGGCATTCCAAGAATTAGAAGAAGAAAAGTGTTAAGAGGGCAACCTAAGCAAAAGCATGGAGGTGGGAAACAGAATGTCCTTCATATAAAGGAAAAGCAAGCTATTCAGTGACATCAGTGAAGGAAAAGTTGGAGGGTCACTCTTGAGCAATGCTCTCTATATGTAGTAAATATTTTTTGTTTCATTCATTCATTTGGTTATTACATAGCAGGACAGAAAAATTGCACTAAGAGACTTCAAGGAGTGTTAAATATTAGAACATTTAGGCATTCAGTCTAAGCTTTTATTTGTGCTGAAAACCTGATGTGGTACAATGTAGACAACCCACAGAAACCTGTTGGAGACTTATTGTGAATGGAGCTGTGATCAAACAGAACCAGTGGGTTGTTTGACCTGAACTGGCCATTATATCATGACTGCAGAAATGATTGTCTTGTCAAAGAGAACAGAAAGAGTCAGCTGAAGAAAATAAATGTGGAACCATGTGGTTCCAAAATGTGGCTTGGTGATTCCTGGAGAGAATTCCCTGATGTCTATGTTTATGTTATGGCCCCCAACCCAAGTCTTTGTTACTCATTGTTTAGATTTTAATGGCTTAGAATAAGTGTAAATAGCAATTATTTTCTATTCTGGCTAGAAACTGTAAGGGTCTTTCCCTCCCAGATTGTTAGTTTTATAATGGCAAATTGGCCCATCTTTTGTGTCAATTCTTACCCAGCTCTTAGTCATTGAATGGGTGTTGCTCAAACAAACTGAGACGTGAGAAAGACCTTTATTTAGAAAGGCTAATGTTACCCATTTCATCTTGGACCATTGCCAGTTGACTTGATTTTTGTCTTACCACTGGACTTTAATGACTCAAGGAAAGAATGAGACATGACTTTGTGCAATTCTGCCTCACTTAAATCCAATCCACAGGCAAGTCAAGACATCATTCTTGTGATATCATTGATCTTCTCTAGAAAGAAGGATGTGCAACAACTATTCTGGAGAAGACAAGTTCACTGATACAAATATTAAAGCCTAGAAAGAGTTGAAGCTAATAAGAGCAGGTAAAGTCAACAAAAAATAGATTTTAGGGTTTTGGGGGGATGGTGTTTCTTTAGAAGCAATGTTAGGAGAAACAAAGGAGGATCAAAGAATGGAGATGTGGGCTGGAACCTGCTTAATGAGGATCACACATTTCAGTATGAGTCTTCACACCATGGGAATCAACAAGAGCTACAAATCAAGGTTTGATTGTTTTGTTGATTGTCTAGACTTTAATAAAGTGATGGAGAAAACATCAATAATGCAGAAAAGCCTAAAAGTATTTCATGCAAACATTTTTTGAAGCTGTTTGTTAAATATTTTCCAGGACACTCCTGGGTAGGATTTTTCATTGAATGAATGAGACAATGATCTTGATAACAGGGAGAAAGCAGAACTACTCAGTTCTCATTTTGTTTTCTCTACAAAGGTGAATGACCTTTATGACTAATAGGGAATTGAACTGTAAGACATTACTGTTCTACTAAAATGTCTACTGTAAAGTTAGACATTTTAAGCATGGTAGCAAATCCGCTGGCCTGGGTGAATAGCAACCTCGTGTGCTCAAAGAACTGGCAGATATAATTGTGGAGTCACCACCAGTGTTATTTGAAAGACCTTGGAAAATAGGAGAGGGACTACCTGATTGGAGAAGATAAATGTCCCTATTCTCAGAAAAAAGCCTACGAGAACAGAAATTATAGACTCTATGACGGTGAACTTGATTTCAATTTCTCAGGGAAACTCTAGGATGTATCATTCAAGAGATTGTTGGCTAACATCTAGAGAGGGAAGTGGTTGTTACCATGAGCCAGTATGGCATCCAAAAGGACATTTTGTAAGAGACTAAGACTAGCTTTCATAAGAGGCTAGGCAGCTGAGTGATACAATGAACAGAGCACCAGGAAGGCCTGATTTCAAATCTGGTCTGAGACACTTATTAGTGTGATCTTAGGTATGTCATGCAAAAATCTCTGTCTCAATTTCCTCAACTGTAAAATGGGGCAATAACAGCACTTACTTTGAAGGGCTATTTTGAGGATCAAATGAGATCGTATTTGTAGAACACTTTGCAAACGTAACACAATATAAATGTTAGCTATTAATAATAGTAGTAGTAGTATTAATTCTTAACATAAGATTCCTAACCTAATGGATGAAGTGAAAAGATAGCTTACTTATATTTTAAGTAAGCTCCTGGAAAAGTAACTCATACTATTCTTGTGGAGGTCTAGGGATTGAATGAGAATATAAATAGATTCAGAACTCATTGGATTGCCAGACTGGAAGAGAAGTGATGATCATGTCATCAGAGTAGGTGGTCTCTAATTGAATAACAGGCATTTGTGTTTGACTCGATGTTTAACATTTTTATTATTTAAAAAAGGGAGACATGGAATCCTTCTCACACCTATAGAGAAATCTGGGAAGGGTGCTGACATCTAGAATATAAAAATCACAACTCAAAGTATCAAGATTTAAAAGAATCTGAAGAGACTAGAGGAAGAGGTTGAATCGAATAGGATGGAATTCACAAGGAGTAAATGTAAAGTTGTATATTTTGGTAAAAAATATCAACTTCATTAGAATAAGAAGGGTGAGGCACAGTTAAGACAATAGTTGTCCTGAAGAAAGTTCTGGGAGCTTTAGTGGTCTGAAAGTTCAACAGGAATCAAAAATGTGATGTGACCAAAAACCCCATAAAAAAAACAAACAAAAAACCCTAATATAATCTTGAGCTATGTGAAGAATCACAAAACACAGAATTTCTAAGTTGGAAAGTACTTCATCAGCTATCCAGTCTAACCCTTTACATGAAAGGGTCCCTTCTATAACATATCACTGCTTGAAGACAACTGAGGAGAGAGAGAAAAGTATCCTCTTGCCATAGCCCATTCCACTTTTGCAAAGTTCAAATTATTGGGGAGCTTTTTTTTCTCACTCAAATTTACATTTTCCTCTTTCAATTTCCACCCATTATTCCTGGCTCTTCCGAGCGAGCCAGCCAGATGGAATAAGCCCAACAGCTCTATCACATATAGGTCCATTTCCTTCAACCAATCCATATATGTCATGATTGACCTACGGAACTTATTATCAAATACCTCTAAGGACACACAGGATGGTCACTGAATTTTCCTTAATAACAATTACCTTTTCTGCCCTTTTTTCTCTTCTTAGCCAGAGTATCCTTTAGAGAGTTTTAATTATGACCCAGTAGTCATTCAACTCAATTTAACAATTTAATCAATCAATTTCATTTCCTCATTAGACTGTCCTTCCCTCCCATCTTAGAAGAAACGTCCCTCATCTTCTGAGCAGAAACTAATTCCCAAACTTATGTTTTTGGGACCTCCCTCTTCTCTCCCTATTGGCACTATGAGCCATCAAATAGCTCACTTTTTTCTTTTAACTCAAAGTAGAAACAGGGATTGCCATCTACAGAAAGACAATTGACATTGCTTATCAATGATCTTCTGAGTGCTTTTCTCTGGGGAAAAGAGATCAAAGACCAACATTTCATTTTCAGCTTGGTCAAGAATTGTTCCAGTGTTCATTAGCCAGGTAACTGAGACCAATGCCACTTTCCAGGGGGCATTCAAAAGATTAGTCAATAGTGTCTGGAGAAGCTTTAAATTATTTCAAAGAAATGTGTTAAAAATTTCTAAGAATGCAAGGTGTCAGTTAAGTCATAATTTGAATTCTTTATTCCAGTGAATTCTTTAATCTGGTACTAGATTGGGGACTTCCAACCTTACATACCTTCCCCATTCATTTTGACTTAAAACCTTTCCATGTATCCAATCTAATAGGAAATAGGAAAAAAACCCTGAATTCTAGGCTTTACCACACATATGCACATAAGAAGTAAAATAAAGAGATTAATTTGTTTTCCTAAGAAGAAAACACAATCTATAACATGGTATAGTATCATGAAGTTGCTAAATGTCTATCAGAATTCAGTCAAATAAATTATAATATTCCAATAGTCATTTTCCAAGTATTCCTTATACTTCCCCCTGATGAACTGCTCATATCTCCTAGTGGTATTTGTACCCTAGATTGGAAACTCCTATACTAAATAACTGCTGAGGCTTCTTAAAACTTGAACTATTGTGATCCTTTGAAATGCCTTATGCAAATTGATTCTATGATTAGTAACTAAGGAAATCTACATTATCAACTTTCAGTCTTGCCTATTGGGTCTTGTTACAGTGAAATTCTTTTTAAAATTCTTTTATCCCTTGTGAATTCCATCCTATTAGATTCAACCTAGTCCTCTAGTCTCTTCAGATTCCTGTGTTGTTTTATGAATGTGGAAAATATATACATTCTTCTCATTATTAATTATACATTAAAATCAGCCCAGCTAGGTTTCAACAAACTGATCAAATGGACAGCATTTAGCACAGTCCTCTACTTTTAAAACAACTAAGGAACATTTATAAAATTGGTTCCTATATTAAGTAATTTTTATATAAACGTAAATTATATTTAAACTATAGTTGGACATATTAACAAGTTGCAATGAAACTGTATATTTCCCTGAAATCACAGTCTTTAAAACTTTAAAACACACAAAGATAATATTCACGAATATGATACTGAATGATCAACCATCCATCACTTATTAACTATTTATTAGTCATTTTTATTTATTGTCATGCACTATGATAGGCACTAGAGATACCAAACAAAAATACAATCATCCTTGCATGTGGAGTTTGCATTCTATAGGGAAATAATATATACATGTACAAGGAAATACAAAATTTATACGAATTAAATGTATTCATGCCTCTCAAATCATCTCACATGGAAAATATTCAAAGAAAAAGGAAAGTTTAAATTTTATTAGCACTATTATTGGAAAAAACTGAAGCCCTATTTAATAACCTCCTCTAGTTAGGAGGGCTATTTTTCTTTAAAACTCACATGTGTCTGTGATCTGGTGAAACTTCATTTAACAGATTTCAGAAATAATCAGGCCACTAGCTTTACTGTTAAGCCTCACTGGAGATTCAAGTAAATTTAACATTTTGCTGGGTTGGTGGCATCCCTACATGGCTTGTCTTCTTCCATTTCAAATACTCCAAATTCAATTTAACTCCTTTCCTACATATGTCATATGACTTCTTGCTTTGCATCTGAATCGTGTCAGACCATTTCTAAGTATTTATTTGATAAGGGTTCCAGAGTCTCCACTGCAGAGTTTTCTGGAAATGGTAGGTTCCCTGCCCCACCTTCACTTACTTAAAGGGGCCTGAACCATTCCCAAACCAAAAGACTTTTCAAACAAAGACACAGCCATGAAATCCTATTGCTTTTCTTCACAGTGTCTCTTCCATCTATGTATTCCTTCATTCCTTTCTCACTGCTGCCATATTCATTCAGGATCTTTTTATCATGTGTCTAAAATTTTCAAAATAACCTAGGTGTCCAGGCCTCCAGTATTTCCTTCCTCTGTTCTATCCTGCAAGGTACATCTTTCTTAAGCACAGCCTTCACTTCCCACCTCTACCTCTTAGGATCCCCAGTTTAATTTGCTCAGTTCCAGTGCCAATTTCTGCATAAGGCCCCAACTGATCCCAGAGATGTTGAAACCATTCCCTTGTCTCTCAATTACCTTAGATTTTAAAATATATTTCATGTATATATATATATATATATATTCCTGGATAGAATATAAGCTCTGGGGGGGGGGGCTATTTCATCATCATCTGTATATCCCTAGCATCTAGTATAGTTCCTGGCATATGGTAGGTGAATAAACAACAGACACTTGTTTTGTTGATTGATGTTAAACCAAACAATCAAACCAAAAACACTTTAATGGCTCCCTGTCCACTCTAGAATAAAGCACAGAATCTTTAGAAAGACATTTGCTAATCTACCTTTCTAATCTTCAATTGCCCTACTATGAAAACCTCTATCCTAAACCAGAATCAATTCACTATGTCCTAAAAATGTCTAGTGGCTTTCTTCTATTGCCTATTTATACACACACTCTTTCCTCTCAACTCAACTGTATCCTTCTTTCACCACCTGTCTGCATCAGTCCTATCCACATTTCAATGTCTACCTCAAATACCCAAATGATTCCCTGGCTACCCCAGAGCAAACTGATGTTTTTTCATCTATGATTCACTAAAGTGTACTTTGTCTCTTCTGGTATGAGTCAATGCATGGGAAAAAATAAGAGGAAGGAAATAAGTATTTATTAAGGGCCTACTAAATGTCAGGCACTGCTAAGCACTTTACCAAAATATTTTATTTGATTCTCACAACAATCCTGAGAAGTAGAAGCCATAATTACCCTCATTTTACAGCTGGGGGAACAGGCAGACAGAGGTTCATTTATTTATTCAGGGTCACACAGCTAGAGTGTCTGAGTCTACATTTGAACTGAGGTCTTACTGACTCTAGACCAAATGTTCTATCAACTATGCCATCTGATGCTTATATGCAAAGTAACTGTTTGAGAAATGATGAACATCATCATAGATTACTGGCAAAGTGTCAAAGGCACTGGAAAGTCTTAGGATCGAACAACTGAGTAAATGTCATTGATTCAGGCTAGTTAAGTTAATAGAATCATGAATGATAAAAAGAAAGCTCTGAGGTACCTGAGAGACAATCAAGTCCAAATTTTGAGAAAACATGTTCAAGATGAATTTGCCCAAAATCACAAAGGTAAGAAGTATCAGAAATAGGACTGAGCCGCAGTCTTTTGAGTAGATCCAGTGTTCTTTCCAGTATACCACCCTACCTCAGGACAACAGAGTACTATTGAGGATTTATTATTTTTGATCCCACAATTGTTGGGATGCCTATGCTTTCCATAAGCATATGGAACCAAATGAAAATTCAGACTATGATAGATTTCTTGATTCTTTGCTATTTTTAAGAATCCATGATAATCTAAGGGCTTATCTCTGCCTGGTCAAATGACTTTGACCTTTATGGCATAGATGGAAGTGTCCTAAGATATATGCCTTCATCCCATCTAGGTTGTAATACAAATTCCTGTTTGTCAATTCTAGAAAATTACTAAGAAAACATCACCCCAATCTTTCACTCTACACTAGCTACCAATATAATTTCACAGCTGATTTAAAACTCTTCCCCTCATCTTCATGCCCCAAGTGCCCTGTGACCTGACAAGCCTGAAAACTAACAGAGCATTCTCTACTTTCCTCTTTATGTCTTATGTTCCACCATCTCCCAGCAGTGGTCTGTTCCCATAGTTAACCTTACAGAACAAAATAAAGCTTTCTTGTCCAATGAAGCAAAACTAGAAATCTCTTTCCTAAAATGTACCAGTTTCAAAAAAAATCGGAAATAGATATTAATCTCTGCTTATTCAGCCCACAGTCAAAGAACTCATACTACCAACATTCTCAGTGATGTTCTATGCTGATTCCACTAGCCTTTTTCCTTTTCCTATGACCAAAAAAATGGAAAAGAAACATTTATTTACTTCTGGAATGATAATATTTTTTCAGGGACTCGAGTCTACTGATTTCTATTTTGTGAAACTCACACCTACCTAAATAAGTCAGTTTCTAACTTCCTGTTTGTGGAGCCATTTAAAAAAAAACTCTTTTTTCTTTTTCTTTATAGTATTTAAAGCTCTTTATAATAAATGACTATAGTGGAAAAATATATAAAAATATTCCAGAACTTAAACATTTCCAATGGTTTATTTATTCAAACTGAATGAATTGAATTCAATAGAATTCAAATGAATTCTAACTAAAATTCTAACTAAATTGGCTGATCCTTAAAATATAGTCATAATTAAATTCTAACATAGAATTACAACATAATAGTATCGTTTAATTTTAGAGTACAACAAAAACTTTAAAGAAAGATAGCAATTGTGAGAACAGATAGATGTTTCATTTCTATCCTCAATCCCACTTGATATCTCCATTTTCCATCAGTCACCTTACCTGGAATAGGACGATCACCTGAAATCTCACTTCTATGCTTCTGACACTCAATGCCTTCTCAACCCCAATTGTCTCTCCCCTCAGTGAAGGACTGGAGAGCACAGCGCTAAACTGCCAAAGCCTTGCAAGAGAGAAGACTGGGATCTGAACTTTCCAAATAACTCTCTATTTTCCATCAAGCCCTGCTTGATTTCAACTCCATAGACCATCATGCCCCCTGCTGAGTATTCCCTGCCTCACTCTTCCTATACCCTCCCCTTTTAACTTCCTTTTCTGTGTTCCCCATTAGATCATAAGCTTACTGAGGGCAGAAACTGCATTTCTTTTTCTTATTTATATTTCCAGTGCCTAGCACAGTGTCTGGCCCATAGCAGACCCTTAAGAAATCTTTACTGAATTAAACTGAATTGAAATTGAAATTATATCTTGGTACATATAGGCTTAGATTTCTAGATACTTTGAAAACACTGTCCATTTTCCTTAGCAATAGTCTTCCTTTTTCAAACATTTGCTATATATCAAAGGAAACAGAAGAAACCAAAGTTGATTGAAAGCACAAACAGGGGGAGGTCACACATCTTAAAATCCAAGAAACCATCTGTAGTCTCTTACAACAAAGTCAATATCAGGGTGCCACCATCATATTCTTTAATCTGCCTTAAGAAAAACAAGACAAATAAGAACCACATCCTATATATCCTCATGATTTTTTAAAACTTAAAATTTCTATGTCATATTTGGCTTCACAATATCTCTAACTTCATCTTTGCAACCTTTTAACGATATCCATCTGCCTATAATCTTCCTTTTTTCCTTCCTTCCATTCTTTTTTCTTCCTTCCTTCCTTCCTTTTTTCCTTCTTTCTATCCTTCCCTCCTTTCTTCCTTCCTCCCTCTTTCTCTCCCTCTCTCCCTGTCTAAATTGAGAGAGTTGGCCTAAGTCATTTCTAACTTTAAGAAGACACGATTTATAGGATACTTTAAAGTTTGTAAAGTGCAAAGATTAGCCACACCATTTTATAATAGTTAGCTCACTTTAAGTCCGGGGCAATGTAATGGACTTCAAGTCTTGCAGAACCTTTTCTCTGATTTAGTATTTCATAAGAGACAAAAATATTAGTAATATAATGACAACAGCTCAGAGCTCCCAATTCTTTGTGCGGTCTTTGTTCTTCGTTCGGTCACTTCAGTTGTGTCCAATTCTTTGTGATTCCATTTAGGGTTTCCTTGGCAAAGATACTGGAATATTTTTGCCATTTCCTTTTCCAGCTCATTTTACAGATAAGGAAACTGGGGCGACAGGATTAAAGTGACTTGCTCAGGGTCACACATCTAGAAAGTGTCTGAGGTCATATATGAACTCAGGAAGATGAGTCTTAGAGACTCCAGGCCACCTAACTGAACTCCCCTCTCCTCCACCTACCTCTTTTACCTCCTTGTTAGGTAAATTCCCAATATTCATAAAGAAGTATGAGTCTAGGTTCTAATTTCAAATTTTATCTGTCTCCAGCTAACTTTTTACCGCTTTAAATTTTATGCAAAAAAGGATACAAAAACTTTCCTAAGTAAAAGAAATGTGTGATTGATTTATCATTGATTTATCACGCATTTCTGTTACTTAGGAAAGTTTTGATATGCTTTTTTGCATAAAATTTAAAGCATATTACAGTATTTTTTACTGTAGAGGTAAAAGGAGGTTAAGTTGAAGTAAAGTGGGCCTTTTGGGAGAGAACTCTCATTTTAGCATCAGTCCAAGTTATGTGTTTCCAGATGCCTGCAGAGTCCTTTGATCTCTCTCTTCTCTTCCACAGTTCAGCTCTCCTTTCAATTTTTCCTTTCTAACTTCTTTTGGTTATTGCCCCTAAGCTGCCACAGATTTTTTTTTCCCTTGCTCTGTTATTCCAACAACAGTGAGGTGAGAACACTCCCTTAAAACTCGTGTGTTCCTAGTTGTAAAACTGTTGTGTTATATCTGCTACACTTTTCACAGTATCCATCCATTTTCTAGTAACTGTCTACATCTTGGTCTGCCATTTTGAAGGCCTTGCTTCAACATCTCCAAGCCATAGTGATGAAACAACTTTCCATCTGCACAGTTGCTACCCTTCTGAGCTTCCAAGGTGGTGTTTGCCCTTTGTGCTTTCCAGTTTTTATTTAGTGTTTCTCTGCTGAGAAGTCAAAGCTATAATCTGCTAGTTCTGTGTAGGCTGAGATGCTGTCTGAGATCTCATCATCAGCTAGATCTGTCATTTGCTGATATAGCTTCTTTTTCCTCAGTGATGTAGTATGATCATTTACTTGCGAGAGGTTAAGTCAACATATCTTTGAAACTACATGGTACATCTTCAGCAACACTGTTAATCTACTTCACAGCTGTACCTAGAAAATTACAAAAGTGATTCTCAGGTAGCCATCCCATTCTACTCCCTGCTACCCCCACTCCTATTTTCAATCATAACTGGTTCAGGGTACATATGTTTAATTAACTTCTTCCATAGTAAAATGGGTATCCATTCAATAAGTTCCAAAAATTTAATGTGAATCTTTTTGAGGGCAGGAAAAAACACACTGCAGCTTGTCATTTACCTTTTCTGCTTTGGATATGCCCATATCAGGTCTTTAATGTGCCTAAAGTTTCAATCTGCCTTAAGGAGGCACTTAGACAAATTAAAGCAGGGTCAGCTAAGCTGATGACATTTGCCCTCTCAACAACAATCTGCTATCCCCCTACCACAGGTATGGGGTATTTAGTGCCTGTGGATAGCTGGAGCACTTGAAACGAGAATACAACTCTGTTCATTGAGAGCATTAAATAATTGCCAATCTGCAACTTTAGTTACAATCATTAGCTCTTATAAAGATATCATGGGGCTATAGCTTTAGTTACCGAAAATGAATTATAAAGTGCCTGGGAAAAACTGAACCAACACCAGCTTTGGCATTGTGACCCTAGGATGTCGTCCTAGGAGGACCTGAATTCGCTTTTGAAGGGATTTCGTATTCACCAACAAGACTGATAAACTCTGTGACCAGTTTCTAAGAAATCTAGACAACATGATAAGGCAGACTTGGGTTTTTGAATAGGAGCAAGTAAAGGATTTCTCTAATTCCTTCTTGCTGTCTCGTCCTGGCTTTTGCTGCTTGCTTTGATTAAAAAAAATTCATAATCACCATCCCCTTTGACACAAAATTTAATATGATGTCTGATAGATTGAATATGAAAGACAAGCAGGGATGGAAGCTAAGAAAAAATGGAAAAAGTGGATATAAAGTGACAGAATCTTTTATTGAGAGGAAGAAAGAAAAAAAAGAGCAAGACATGATAAAAATTGGACCCAAATTAGAAATTAATCAACATGAACTCGAGGCCTTGAAGAACTTTGTTTTTCTCTAGTACAACCTAAGTTGCCTGGCTACTGTCAAATACTGTGGCCTTCATCTGCCTACTTTCATTGGCAGAATAGCTTATTAATTCTATGGGACTGTGTCGGAAATTCAGACCATCTCACAATTATTCACAAAAGCTGTCCAGGATCTTGCAAAATAGTCAGTCCTGTATATGGAATAGGGTGTACCTAGGGGCATCCTATAGTTAAAAACAATGTTATTTAAAGACATTTTCAAGTATTTTAAGGGTTAGGTTGGGATGGGTAAGAGATCAGGTAGAAAAAGATAATTCACAGAGGCTTTCCTTTGTTTCTAGGGTCAAATATAAACTCCTATCTTTAGCCTTCTAAGCCCTTACCTTTCAGGTAGGCCATTGCTCCCACTTTCACACTTTTTAATCCAGCCAGAGCAGTCATTTTAAAATTTCTCTTGTTTGGTGTTTCATCTCTCTACTCCCTGATTTAGCAAGTTCTCCATCTTCCATAGCTGGAATGCATTTCCTTCTTCCTACTGCCTAATAGAATCTCATCTTTCAATTCAAGCATCCCCTTTAATTGACGCCTTTCCTGAGTCAAACTGTGAGCATCCTTCCTTTCTCCCTCCCTTGTATTTAACCACATTGCATGTTTTTGGATTTGTTCTCTTTGCTTTTATTATCTATATATTTATATATGTGCTATGGTCTCCCTCATTAAAATGTAAGCTCATTAAAAGTAGGGATTGTTTCATTCTTTGTGTCTTGAGAATTTAGTACAATGCCTGACAATTAATGCTTATTAACTGATTGATTGATAGGCGTCATCCAGGAACAGATAGGACAAGAAATCCTGAATAAACCCAAACTGAGTCTGTGAAAGGTCCTGAGTCCTCACATATTGAGGAGATATTGATCATAGATTTAGAATGGGAAGCCATATCAATTACGTATTATGGAAAAGGGATAACTGTAGGTTATCAACCCCCTAAATTTTCTCAGGATCTCTTTACACTGTTCAAGAATTGCAAAAACAAAAAGAATGATCTTGGATTAGAGTCCAGTGAAACCAAAATTTTGTTTTGTTTTTGCATCCAATTTTGACTATATCAATTGTTGATATGTGCTGAGTCTACCTGAACAAGGGATCCACATTCACTACCGGGTGGATGCTATTTAATGGGACAAAGGACAGAACATTCTTTCCTAAATAATATTCTAATTATAGGCAAGAAAGAGAATCTGAGGAGGTCAAAGGGGGGCTCTAATTGTGACTTAGGACCCTGCAGAAAGCTGACCATCACCCCATATCACTGTTACCAATTTATTACAGATAAAATAATTTAATGATAATTTCTGTGTAATAAGATAGTAAAAAGGGCAAGATGTCCACAGTTGTCATTTAGGGCTGTAATTTAGCATGGTGTTATATAAACAGTAGGCATTTAATAACTATCACTTGGGAAGCATAGTTGGTAGATCGTAGACCTCAATGCTACTTCTTAAAAAGATTTAAAGCTATATAATCATGAACTCACTTCCATGTTGTAAAGGATAAACTATGATTTTCTATAAGTATTCTCAAGGTACTGATTTAACAAGACTTTTTTAATAAAACTTTTCTAATACTGAAATGTTTTTTCCCTCAAGATTGATCCCCTCCCCCAAACCAACTCATACATCTTCATTTATTATTGAAAGATTAGTCAATGTAATTACATCCCCAAAAATGAATGAAATATTACAATTTAATTTTGCATCATCAGTATTTAATTCACAAAAATGAAAAAATAAATCATAGAAAATGTTAATAAAGTTAACTCATTCCTTAGAAATAGTCCTTTTTTTTGACTATGGAAAAATAAAGGAGACACACCAAAAAGAATACTAGTCATATTACTCCCTTTCGTCATGTACACAATGGACAACTAGTTCAGAAAAAAAAATCATCTGATAAAGCAACTTAGTTCCATTTGTGAGGCTTACCAATACTTTCAGTTTACATATGTGCTTACTGCTCAGAAGGAAGCCCCTTTATAGGCTACCAGTGCTATTGGGTCTGATACCAGGGGCTCATAACTTCTTTCTATCCATTTACAATACAGTCTTGATTATTTAGAAGATGATTATCTCGTTCATGAATTATCTAGGCCTCATGCTTCTCTCCTCCTTTCCCTGACTAATTACCTTTTCACCATGTAAGCAATGATTATTATTTCATTCTTCATTAGCACTTCCACTAGACAGTGGGGGAAACACCCAGGTGCAAAGTGAAAAGTTCAATCATATGGATGTTTCTAAATATCCAGATGTTTTACATTGTGCTAAAAAAAACCCAGAATCACAGAATTTTAATGCTGAAAGGGACCACTTTGCCAGTGAAGAAAGGGAGGCCTAAGAGGTTAAGTGTTTCCTAGGGTCACACAGCTGGGAAAAGCTAGAACCAACACTGAAAGCGTTTAACCTGAAAGGACTGTGGTTGTTGTTACTGTTTTTTCAAATCTAGTTCGTTGCAGCGCGTTTAGATTTTCTCTGAAAATACCCATTTCTTTCATCCCTAAACAGGACGACAATACCATAAGGTTGTATATCAGAGGCAGCTGTCAAACTTTCCAAGATCCTGAATTCTGAAAATTCCCTCCCTGATCACTTTCTTCTTATTGCTTTACCTTTACAATAACTTCATTCCTCCCAAGCCTGCTCCTTGCCCTTGGGATCTAATTTGAATTTCTCTCTGTTTGCCTAGTCTATTATCCATCTCCCTTCCTTGCAGTCAGATGTTACAATTATAAATGTCCCCCCCTTTTTGATTTTCTTCTATTTCCACCTTGCTCATTGGCAGAGCTTGAAAACTCTCCCCATTTTGTTTTTTCCTAATATACGGCAGTAAGTAACAAAACATGAAATTGAGTTGGGCCCACAAATGTATGCTACCTAACCTCCATTGGGTGGTCACTGTTATGGATCATCTTATGTTCATTTTTAAGCAATTTTCTCACATACCCTTTAGAGCATTTGTTTCAAATTTGATTCTTCGAACACTGAATTCTATCTGCAAACATTTTTTTTTTTACCATTACAGCAAGGCTTCTATTTATCTTTTTGTATATTATTTATTACATATCACAATTTATATACTTAAATTTAATAAGTAATAATATAAATTATTATTATTTACTATATATTATAAATTATAATATACTACATAATACTAAATATACAAATAATATAAATTAATAAAACAACATAAATCATAACCATACTATTATGTTAGTATACTTATGAAATATATCCATATGGTTACCATGATTCATTTTATTTGTTATTAGTTATATATTACTTATATCATATTAATAACAATGTTAGTGTTATTAATATTATTAACTGCTTTCAAAGAGCCTAAGGACAAACACACTTCACTACTTTGATTCAGTTATACAAGAGAGTCATTTTATCTCCCTGTGCAATAGCCCACAGAACATCAAATATGAAAGAATAACAACTGGAGAGTCAACTGTCAAAGGTCCATGTTTATCCGAACTCCAGTGAACCAGAGTAGAAAAATCATACAAAAGCAATAAGAATTATAGTATTGAGATTTATATAGAACTATACATTTTGCAAAAGACTTTATATTCATTGTCTTATTTAAAGTCATTCCAAATGAACTTCTTCATCTCCACATCTCCATGCTTCAAAATTTCATTGTCCCTTTTCTCATACATTGCAGAGATGAGGCAGCTGTTCTACTTCCATGGCTAATGGTTTATCTCATGTCCTTGATCCCATCCTCTTCTCTGCAAGTGTTTCTCTTCAATGATCACACACCCCTACGCCTCTGTCACCCCAATCTCCATCCTTCCTCTGTTAGATCCTCTACCTACCAATAGAATTAAGTCTCTTCTGTCATCACAGAACCATAAAACTTTTTTTGACTCTGATAACCATTCAAACTAATCTCTCCTCCTCCTCCTCCTCCTCCTTCTTCTCCCTCTTTCTCCTTCTCCCTCTCTCCCCTTCCTTCTTCCTTATCACATCAGCAGCAATTACTGACCAACTATTGCCAACAGATAAATAAGCATAAGAACCCGGAAAGGAAACACCCCCTGGATCGCCACTCCTGTTTCTAGCCCTTCCCTCACAGCCATCATCTGGGGAAGTAATGCCTATAGAGAATGGTCAACCATTCCCACCAACTGTCACTCACAGGGTGGGCCAACCATCCTAGTTTAAATAGCAAGTCTGCCTGAAAGACAGAAAGGAGTTAGCATGTTTCAGTTGAGTAAAACCACAACGACCACTTTGATTATCAACTACTCTCAGATCCTTGATGTAGAAAACCCAGAACCCTGAACCCAAGAGCCATGCAAATAGTGATGCTTTCAGCCCTGTGCCCTCAGCTATCACGCTGGGAAGTAACCTCCACAGAGATGCAGCCTGGAAATGCCCCTGGCAGATGAACATCGGTTGTCACATCAGTTGAAAAGCCAGAAAAGAAAGTTCTTTTCATAAAAGTCCTTATCACTTTCAAATGATTTAACATCAGGAACCAACTGTGATCTGAACAGTGGAAATAACATTAAAGAAGAGGCATTCCCAACTGCTCTGCCACTGTACCTATCCTGAGGACCATAGGACCTTTCTATTTGATTGGCAGCTGAAACCTGGCTTGTTTTTCCCAAGAGAATGTGAATTTTCTGAGACCAGGGTCTGACTTACTTTTCTACTTGTATCCTCAGTGCTTACCACAGTACTTTGCAAACTGTAAGTGCTTAATAATGTCATTTATTCATTCATTCTTGCATTCATCCTTAACCATTAAAGTAGGAAAGACTGTCTTTTACTTCATCAGCCAACTGTAACTCCTGTGTAAGATGGTCTCTATTCCCCAAATTTTACTGATCTTGCTATTCCTCTTGTCTTCAATGACTTTCAGATGTCATTCCCAAGAGCTCCTTTTTGGTATTCACCAACCTTTATTTTTCTATGGCTCATGAAATTTTTCACCAACCATTATCTCTTGATAGATTCTGCACACTTGGCTTTCATGGCATTGTTCTTCTAACTCTCTGAGTATTTCATCTTTGTCTCCTTTCCTTTATTATCGATATTCCTTCTCCTTCCTCCACTTCCATGGCCATTAGCCTGGTTTAGGCCACTAAAACTCATTGCTTGAAATATTAGAACAGCTTTCTAACCACTCTTTTCTATGTCTAGTCTCTTTTTTATTCATTTCATCCTCATTAAAGATGCCAAAATATTTTTTTACTAAGGCACAGCTCTGATCATGTCGCTCTCCTTGCTCAAGAAGCTTTCATGGCTTTCTCTTATTGTCTCTCTGGGAAAAAGATAGATTTCTCAGACTGCTATTTAATACCTTCCACAGTCAGGCCTCTGTCTCAATTTTTCTTCCACATTGCTCTCCCTTACATAGTCTACATTTTTGCCAAATTGACCTACTTGAAAATTTCTGTACATGAGATGATATCTCCTTCCTCTGCACAGGAGCAATGGGTAGAAGTTGTAAAGGTATACATTTAGACTTGATGTAAGAGGAAAGACTTTCTAGAACTATCTGAAAATGAAATAGACCATCTCAAGAAAAAAAAGGTTTCCCCTCACTTGAGGTATTCAGCCAGAGACAAGATGACCATTTTTTGTCTGTGATATAGACAGGATTTTTGTTCACTTATGCGTTGAAATATATGACTTCTGAGGTTCTTTTTCCAATGCTGATATTCTATGATGACATATAATGGGTCACATGGTAATCTGAAAATTCAGAAATCGTTGAGACTGACCTCCAAGTGGATGGTTTATTTACAAATATTTAATTGGATTATATTTAAGGGTTAAAGATAGAGTGCTTTCTATAGGCTAAATAGACTTAATTAGTCCTCTGTAAATAAGGTGAAATGGGCATATATGCCTGGAGCGCTCTTTTGCTTTTTCTCTTTGTAACTTCGAGTCTCAGTTTCGTCATCTATAAAATGGAAGGGTTGGACTCAGTTCAAGACCAGTTCTACTTTTAAACTTATAATCTTAAGTACAGCATGGAATCATGTAAGATATCAGTGAATTGTTTAGAAAGAAAATCTAAAGCAGCAAAGAGTATATTTTGAAATACTTTTTTTTTCTTTTTTGATATTTTAAAAGTATATTTGAAATAAATGGCTAGGATGACCTATGGGTAAAAATGTGAAACTAGAATCACATGAAAAATAAATCTCAGAAGAATATTCCCTGTGGGGTACAATGTAAGTGAGAATAACATGTCTAGTGGCAAAGGATGAAGGGGAAAAAAGTAACTAGTTGTGGTTATCAGAAAAAGAACTTTTACATTTAAAATAAGATTAAATAGCTCATAACAAAGATAATCTAAAACTTTACACTTAAAATAAGATGAAGTGGCTCATAACAAGAGAATATAAAACAGGTAATTATGGATTTGGGGGAGGGGAGCATCCTTCTAATTATCTCTTCAATATAAGTCCCTCATAAGAGAACGCTATTTTTCTAAGAAGATTCTTTACAAAGTAACAGATTTACATGAATCCTCCAAGATAAAGATATATTTTCAGAGCTTGGGGTGGGAGGAGGTAGAGGAATAAAATATTTTTTCCATGATTTTTCCTATCCTTTCTTTCTCTCTTTTCTTTCCCTCCTTATACCCTTCTTTGTTCCCAATATGGAAGGTGGCAGGTAAGTGACACAGAGAGGTAAGCTTGGAGTTGGGTCTACATGAGTTCAAATCTGACCTGCCTCAGGTAGTTATTGGCTGTTTGACCCTGGGCAAGTCCATTAACTGATAGCTGCTTCAGTTTCCTCATTTGTAAAATGAAGATCATAACATTGACCTTAGAGGGTTGAGGATGGAATGAGGTAACATTTGAAAACCAGCTAGTGCAATGTCTGGCACATAACAGATGTTTAATAAATGTTGGTACCTTCTTTTTCCCTCCCCGCAACATCTCTAAGAGAAAAATGTGTTAGAAATCAGGTCTTCTCTAAATATAGCACGGTGAATAAAACCTGTATTCTCCCTAAATGGTTTTTAAGTGAATCAAGTCATTGACAATGGAGTGTGGGGCAAAAAGCATTGCCCATGGAGTCAGAATACCTGGGTACAAATACACATAACACTTATGTGACTTTGGGCGAGTTCTAGGCCTCCATTTATTAATTTCTAAAATGAAGAGATTGAGTTAGGTGACCTCTAAGGTTTTTTTGACCACTTAATTTATAATATTGTGATCTCTCCGCCTCAAGTCACTCTCCAACCCAATCCATCTGTGCCCTTTGGATGATAATTACCCAAGGGTAAGGGTTACTAAAGGAAGAATGAAAGAATGTAAAGGGGGCAGAATTAAAAGGTGAAAGAGTTTTCAAAGTGATCATTTTAAATGATGGCAATCTCATCAGCTCCTAAGTTTTCAGTTTTAGTTGTCTTTGCTATATTGATGATGCTCAGATCTATTTATCTAGTCCTAACCTCTCCTGTAACTTTCAGGCTCACACGTCCAACTACCAAGTACATATCTAGAATTAGATGTCCTTTTTTTATTTTATTTTTTAAAAATAATTTGTTTTCAGTTTTCAACAATCACTTCTGTCAGTCTTAAATTTTCTTCCCCTCCCTCTCCCCTCCTCCCCCAAGACAGCATGCAATCTTATATGGGTTTTTCACATACATTCTTATAGAAGTAGGTGTCTTGTAGGCATCTTAAATGAGCATGTCCAAAACTGATGTCATTATCTTTCTCTCTAAAACTTCTTCTCTTACTAACCTCCCTTTTACTATCTAAGGTAGCACCAATTCTCCTAGTCCTATGTTTGAAATTTAAGTATCATTCTCAACTCTTCTCTCTTTCTCACCCCCACATTCAATCAGTTATCAAGTCCTGTCCTTTGTAACATTTTATTTATATCTCTTTCTCCCATCTAGCACTACACTCATCCTGCTGCAGACCTCAAATCACCAGGACCATTGCAATATTGTGATGTTTGACTTTCCTGTATCAAGTTTCTTCCCACTTCAATCTATTTTCTGTTTGGCTGTGAAGCTGACCTTCCTAAAACTTAGATCTGACCAAATTACCCCTCATCCCATTCAGTAAATTCAGGTGGATCTGGCATCAAATATAAAATTCTGACTTTTAAAAATTATTAAGTATTTTGTTTCAATCAATCAAGATTCATCTTCTGACCCTTCCATTCCAGCTCCCCCTTCAGATTGAGAACACAAGAAAAATAAAACGTGGTATAACACATACAGTCAATCAAAACAGATTTCCACATACAAATACTTGTCTTATTCTGAATTGTGAGTCTTTCACTTCTCTATGAGGAGGTAGGTAGCATCTTTGCTCATTAGTCCTTTGGAATTCTGATTGCTACTACTCTGGTAAGTGTTCAACACGTGAGTATTCTGGCATATTTAGATACTATAACTTATTCATTTACTGCTCAAGTTATGGGCATCCCTCAGCTATAAATATTTCTGGACTCCTTTAGAGTTCATTTCTGTTTATTTATATTCTCTTAGGATTAATCTCTGCCTTAAGCTACCACCCATCTTGATTTCCCTCCCCCACTTTCCCCTTTGCTATTTCCCTGTTGAATAAAGTGTATTTCTGTACCTAATTTTGTGTATGTGCATGTATATGTGTATTATTTCTTCATTTTGCCAGCTCAGATCAAAGTGAAGTTCAAATGTCAGCCATTTCCCCCATCACTTCATTGGTATAGGTGTCTCCACTCTACCCCAAACTCAGTGTTTTCTATTTCCCCTCTCATTTCTAGGCCAGGTCTAAAGGGACTTTCTCTATGGACCTGACAATGATAGAATTCAGAGAGAACACATAAATCAGTTCTCCATATCTGAATGAAAGTAGTTTATCCTCCTTTAGTCTCATATCTTTGTTTATTCATATGTGCCTTTTTATGTTTCTTCTCACATCTGTGTTTGAATTTCAAAGTTTCTCTTTAGCACTGGTCCTTTCATCAAGAATTCTTAGACATCTTCTATTTCATTAAAAGTTCAATTTTTCCCCCTGTACCATTATAGTCACTTTTGCTAGGTAAGTTACCCTTGGCTGTGAATCTACATGTTTACCCTTCTGAGATATCATATTACAAACTCTTTACTCCTTTATAGTGGTGGCTGTTGTGTGATTGTGATCATGGCTCCTTAGCACTGGAATTCTTTTTCTTGGTTTGCATTATTTTTTCTTTTACCTAGAAGCTCTAGATTTTAGCTGGGTTGTTCTTGGGAATTTTAATTTTGGGGTTTCTTTCAGGAAGTGACCAGTGGATTCTCTCTATTTCCTCTTTGCCCTCTGGTTCTAAGACATCTCTACAATTTTAAGATTTCTTCAACAACAGGGTCTAAGCTCTTTAGTCATGGCATTCGTTGGTCTACTTACTCTTAATTTTTTTCTTCTTGACCTGTTTTTCAGATAAATTTTTTTTCCAATGAGATATCTTCTATTTCCTTCTATTTTTCAGCTTTTAACTTTAGCATTTCTCCTTGCCTTATGGAGGCATTGATTTTTATTTGGTTCATTCTAATTTTCAGAGAGCTGTTTGCTTGGGTATTTTTGCCCTTCTTGTGCAAAGCAGTTAATTGCCTTTCTAATTCTTTCCCCCATATCTCATTTCTTTTCCTTTTTTTCTTCAAGCACTCTAATTACATTAATAAAATACATTTTTAAACTTTTATTTCTTCCGGAAATTCTAGTTGAGCTTGTGCTTAAGCTATGATTTTCACTGAGGCTTTGCTTGTAGATGTTTTGGAGTGATTCTCTTCCTTGGCTTTTATGTCTTGGGTATCCCTGCCATGATAATAGCTCATTAAGATGGTGTTCTTTTTTGTTTGTCAATTTTTCCAGTCAACTTCCTAACTGCAGACTTGATGTTAGAACTAGGCTTTGCAGTACTTCCAAAGGGAAGGACTGGGTTGGTTCTGCTGCTCCTCTCTTTGCTATGCTTTGTGAGGATCTCAGGGACATTCTGGGGACCTGAAAGCTTTTACTGCTACCAAAATATTTTGATCCAGGGCAAAGTTTATTTGCTGCCACCCTACTATAAGTTTGGAGTCTGAGCCAAACCACTGCTACTTGCTTCTGAACTTCTTTCTTTCTCAGCACTCCTTCTACAAGAATTTTTATCCATATAAGCAAATACTATTCAACTTCAAATCACCTTCTGCTTGACCTTTATAGATGTGGAAACTAATGAGACATAAACACTGCTAATTGGAAATATTAGAGTTAATAATGTTCCCACATCCTTCCTCATCATTCGGAGCTGTCTAGTTATGTATATATGCTTCTTTCAATAAACTCCACTTGAATAAATAAATAATTTATTTAAATAAATAAATATTTGAATGAATAAATTTTTTATTCAAATAAATATTTGAATAAATCAATTATGTTTTAGGGTATAGTTTTCCTCTGTAGTGTCATAGCGGTAACATTTTCCACATTAGCCTTCATTAGGAGAACATTTCCTGCTAAAGATTGGAGAAGAAGAAGATCCTGACATATCATCTGAGATTTTCCCTTGAACCCAGGTTGGAGGTTAGAAAAGATGATTTCCAAGATTCTTCCCAACCATAAATCCTAAGATCTTATGCACCTGGGCGATGAACACTCAAGGGAAATGAATGAACTTTTAATATTGGGGCAAACCAAAGAAAATCACGATGCTGAAAATCTTAGTATGGTTAAACATCTAAAGTAGTCCCCAGCCTTGAGAGGGATCCTATCATGATTCAAGAATTGTTATTAGTATTCTGAGTGTTCAATCTCTGTCATTTACTTGACATGATAATGGAGAATATTCTTCTCTGTCATTGTCTCGGTCACTACTGTTCTTGTCTTCGTCCAGGTTCAAAACATTAGTGTCATTCTCACCTCTTCATTCTCATTCATCCCATACTCACCATCACTTGCCAGACTTTGTCACTGCTATCTCTACACCTTCCCACATCTCACACACTTCCCCTTCTTTCCACTCTCACAATCAGCACCCTTGTTGAGTGCCTCTTGCCTGAGTTATTACAAGAACCTTCTATTTCTACCTCAGTACCTCAAGTCTCTCCTTCCCTTCCCTACTTGCCCTGACTCCATAGCTCTCAAAATAATTTTCCTGGACCTGGAGGACGAAAAGAGGGGGCAGGGGACAGGAGACATGGAGAATGGAGACAAGACAGGCTTTCTGATCAAGTCTCATTTATTGTAGGGCAGAGCAGCAGTAATTATAGAGGAAGGAGGGGGTTTCCAGAGGGTAGAAGCAAGGAGGGGCAATAAAAGTTAAGATAACCGAGGAAAGATTAAGATAACGGAGGAATGTTCCAAATCCTGGGTGGCATGTGGCAAGGCCGCAAGGCCGTTTGCTTGCTGCCATGGGGTAGTTCAGATAACTTTTGGCTTCCCACAGTATATGATTGCGATGAATACTACTGTGCTATAAGAAATGACAAAGAATGACTTCAAAACACCTGGAAAGACTTACATGAACTGATGCATAATGAAGTGAACAGAACCAGGATAATACTGTATGCTAGGAGCAAATATTTTTCAAGGAAGAACTGTGAATGACTTAGCTATTCTCAGCAATTTAATGATCCAAGACAACACTAAAGGACTGATGATGAAGCATATCATCCTCTTCCAGAGAAGGAACTGACATTGATTGAATGCAGACAGAAACATGCTATTTTTCACTTTCTTTCATTTATTTTATTCAAATCTTCTTGGACAAAATGACTAATATGGAAATGTTTTACTTAATGATCTATATATGATTGTTTACTGCCTCAAGGAGGGTAGAAAGGAGGGAGGGGGAGATAGAATTTGAAATTCAAAACTTTAAATAAAAATGCTGAAAAATTGAAAAAAAAAGTCTTTACAAAGTAACCCTTTCCTACCTTTTAAGTATTATTTCACATTGCTCACTTCACATGTTCTGTCATCCAGCCATATTTGTCTACCTCCTATTCTGTACACATAGTGTTTCATCTCCTGTTTCCATGTTTTGCACAGGTTGCCCCCCTCATATCTGGAGTGTTACTACTCTCTACTTCTGGGAATTTCTGGTTTCCTTCAAGATCCAACTCAAGCCCTACTTTCTACATGAAGCTTTTCCTGACACCCCAGATACTGGTGCCATCTCTCCCCACACTATCTTGTACTGTACATGTTCTATCATCTTTAGAATATAGGCTCATCAAGGGCAAGAATTCTTTCCCTTTTATCTGTATCCCCAGAATTTAGTAAAGTGTCTGATACATAGATAGATGCTTAATAAATACCATTGACCAATCCAGAACTTCAGCTGTTCAGCTGTGGACTAGAACCTTTTCTGAACCTGAATTGGACCAACAATAAGGAGCTTCTTACTATGGTTGAAATGTTGGGATCCTTAGAATAAGGTAAACAATTTGGTTTCATCTTTAAGATCAAAAAGGAGGAAAACTCTGAGCATATTCTGATGTATCCTCCAACTTGGGAAAAGTGATTTTAAAGTTTTAAGGAAGAGCAAAAACTACATCTCATGTTCTAAAATTTCCTGGGGGGAGAAGTCTGCCCAAGGTAGAAATGAAATTCTAAAGAATGAAATTCTGAAGACATAAACAGAAATATCAATGAGGAATGCAACACCAGATAGCTGAGGTCAACTACAAATGAATGATACAGTCCAGAAAGAAGAGTGCTGATGCGCAAAAGCTCAAGATGGAATAAGATAAGCAAAAATGCTAGAGAAAAAAGGGGGTCATTAAAATTTATTATGAGGGAAAGACAAATTTAAAAGCAGGGAGAGCATCACTGTATGAGTGGCATGGGTTGGTGAAAATGGATAGCAGAAAGTAAGCAAAACTACTGAATCCTTACCTTATTTCTGTTTTTCTGAAGAATCATTAGAAAGAGAACAAAAAAGATTAACACTGAACTGAACCAAGAGAGGAGAAATGACATGAGAGTATTTTGTTATCTCCACTAAGTTCAGTTCCCTAAGCATGGATTATATGTGAGGATAATGAAATTATCTGCAGAGATGATTCCTAAGCTTCTGTTGGCCATCTTTTAAAAATAGTGGGCAATGGGAGAATAGAGAGATCAATTGTTCCAGTTTTCAAAACAGGGAAGAAAATATATTCTTTAAGTGAGAGGGTGGTTGGTTTGACTTATTAAAGGATAAGTTTGTGAGCATTTAGAAAGGGAAGCAGTGATCACTTGAATCAGCATGGGTTCATAAAGGAGAGGAAAGACTAGACTATATTTCTTTTTTTTGTTTCATTTTCTTTTATTTTTGTTAGAATTACTGGACTGATAAGTGACAACATAGTTGTTGTTTAGTAGTTTCCATCATTTCCAACTCTTTGTGACTCCATTTGAGGGTTTCTTGGCAAAGACACTGGAGTGTTTGTCATCTCCTTCTCCAGCTCATTTGACAGATGGGGAAACTGAGGCAAACAGGATTGAGTGACTTGCCCGGGTCACATGGCTAGTAAGAGTCTTAAGTCAGCTTTGAACTCAAGAAGATGAGTTTTCCTGACTCCAGGCCCAGCACTCTATCCACTGTGCCACCTATGGGTCTTGAAAGTGTAGTAGAGTGATTTAACAGAGTCATGGAGTCATGAAGACCTACATCATCTTTCATACATACTGACTGTGTAATCCTGGACACGACATTTAAGCAGTGCCCTTGGGCAACTCTCTAGAATTAAGAATTTTATAACCATTAACAGTCTACATTGGTAGAGGGATTTTTCTCATTAGGAACTCTGTAAACAAAAGAAATTGATGGGTTATCCCTCACACTATCCTTACTATAGTAGTAGATGAAGGGCATGCTTACCTGGTCCATAGCTTATCGGGATTTAAGTAGAGGGACTGGCAAAATTTCTTGTGGTATCTTAAAATGACTACTGCAGTTAGGTAGAACAGGACTAATCCTTCTTTCATGTGATAGCCTCTCAAATACTTGAAAATCACTATCATGTCCTCCCCTAACCCTTCCATTCTCAGGCTTGAAATACAAGAGCCATGGAACACAAACTTCAAAAGTTTTCTACCTTTAAGTGATAGCCACAGAGAAAGAATAGAAAATTGGTCTAAGAATTGGGAGGGGGGAGAAAAAAGAAGGGAACAAGATTAATCAAGCCATTAATTAATATAGTTATTTATTTTATTGAGGTAGGGACAGAAGGCACTGTTGCTCCTAGAAGAAATCTAGGATTGAAATTTTGGCCCTGTACGTACAAACCGATGAATTAAAATTTAAATTACTTCTGAAATTTGGCATAGAAAAAAGTTCTCATGTTAATGGAAAGCCTTCTTTTAACCCCCATAAATGGAAATAACATTTTAACTGAAGCTGTTGATGTCTCTAAATCTTAACTATAGGGGGCATTCAGTACATAGGCCTAGATTTTCACAATTGACATCAAAGGCTCCCTATAAGAAAGGGCACTTTCAGGATTACTGTTGAGGATGAACCTTCTCTTAAATTATTCCATACCTTGTGTGTTCAGTGCTGGTCACACAATAATTAATGGGGAGAAAAAGTAAGGGAGAGGAGAGCTTTTTGCAGAAATGTCTTGCAATATAAAAGTATTTACATGCCAATTGTTCTCCCTTTAATAATTTCTGTAACAAAGCCATCATTCTCTTTTCTATAATCACCAGTTGATTCACTGGTGCATCCCCTTCTTTTGCTTAACACTCACTGTGACAGCCAGGAATGATAGAAAATGTCATTCTCTGCTTGCTAATTCAGTGCACTCAGACCGAGTACAGCAAGTATTTTTCTGCTGGGTTTTTTTTCCCTTCTAAGCCTAAAATATATAATGTAAAAGGTTTTCTTTTTTCTTAAGTGGGTAAAGAAAGGATTCGGTTAAAATCGATTTCTGTAAGCCCTAATTATACAGTGCATTTCATAATAAGCATTACAAGATCTCTGCTCAGGAACAAAGACCTCTTCGTTAGTAATGAATTGTCACTACCACAATCAAAGTGCTGAGTTTAATTCATGGATAAATAAAAGGAGCCCTTGTAAGCAGAGAAGTCGAGTGTTAGAGTGTGCTTTCAAAGCTACTCAGGGCTAAGCAATGAGCCTTACAGTGAGGAAGTTCTTAATGTCTGATCAACTTCTCTCTTGCTAAATAGATGCTGATGTCCTGTCCTGCTTGGGGACAAAGATGAACTCACGCTACTTGACTTCTGGAGCTTGTTCCCAAGGTTCCTGCTTCTTCTGGAGAGGAGACTTTTGCTCAGTAGCTGCCAATGCTGGTTGAATCATGTGGTCTCAGGCATGGAAGGCAGCAGTTGTGCACTTGAGAATGATGTGGGAGAACTCCAGTGAGAGTGATAATTAAAAGAGGAAAATGAAGGGTCACCTCCTTTCATTCAACCCATTGGGCTTGGCATCGGAGCTATTTCAAAACAGTAGGGAATTTTCCAATCTCAGCATGGCAATCTTTGTTTCAATGGGTTAAATCGGAAAGGTATTTTAATTGTACTTGAAAAAAATTTATATGAGAAGGAAAATATTGGAAATTAGTTTAAAGTATAGAAAGAAACTAAAAATAGGAATATCATCTAAATGGGGAAGGGATTAAATGCAGAAAACCAATGTGTTATTTGCTTGGAAGAAAATGGCAAGTAATATAAAAGAGGCAAGATGACAAAAGAAAATTGGTGCCAGGATATTGGAAAGGAACATTTAAATGTATCAGTAATGTGTTTCATTTCTAGTTCGGTAGAAACACAAAGGCAGTCTCTTCTCAGACTTGTTATTTCGCTGTCACTTAGATTATTAAATTATTAGATTAGTAAATTCATAAATGGCCTATGATGATCACAGGAACATAATCTTTGGCCTAGAAGCCACATTAGAAGTCATCCATCTAACTCTATTTATTCATTTAGCCAGTCAATAAGAAAAGCACTATGTGCCAAGTATTGGGCTAAAGATACCCACAAAAAAACCTCCAAAACAAAAACAAAAATCCTGCAAAAATACAGTCTTTGCTTCACTCTTGGGAAGGAGTTAAAAAGGAGAGGATCAGGAAAGGCCTTTTACAGAAGGTGAAATTTGAGCAAATTCTGAAGGAAACCCAGGAATGTAGGAGGCAAAGAGAGAACATTCCACCTTGGGGGAGGAGGGAGGGCAAGGGCAGACAGGGAAAAGTACAGAGGAGGGATACAGTAGTGTGTATGAGGAAGAGGAAGGCTAGCGTCATCAGATTATAGAGTGTATTCATGTGAGAAAAGTATAAGATTAGAAAGGGATGAAGGGGCCTGGTGAAGAAAAGTTTCATTTTATAGATTAGGAGACTAACACCTAGAGATTTTAAGTGATCTCTCCAAAGTCACAAAGTCAGTAAGTGAAAAGGGATCTAATTCAAATCCAGGTTTTTCAGCCTCAGATCCAGAGCATCATTGGCCAGGTGGTTCTCAGCCAGCATTTATTACTCAACCAAAAATTGCTTTTTGTGAAAGCAGTGAACATTAAAACATCAGCTTCAAATAAGTCAGGTTCAAATCTTCATAATCTCTGAAGCCCTTCCTAATCACTACTGAAAGTTGCTTAGTCTAAAAGACTGAATTCAGAGTGAGAGGACATGAGTTGACTTGTAGCTTGGCTCTGCTTACTTTGTGACTTTGGCCAAGTCATTTAACCAAAATGGACTCTGTTTCTTGATAAGGAAGTGGGGTTAGCGTTAATGACATCTAAGATTACTTCTACCATTAATTCTATGATCCTATAACCTAGATAGGGCAAGGACAATAGGAAGTTTGCAACTTTTGGTCAATAAACAAGGTCTGTGTCAGTGTTGGCCAACTGGAAGATATGGGGGCTCATAGCCGGTAGTCTTTTAAGCAAGCAGGAAGGAAAAAAACAAAAGAGTTTGCCATGTGAGAAGGCATGTTGTAACAATGCTGTAATTCAAAATTTATTGGAGGGGTGGATCTGGACTTGTAGTTTCTTCAGTATGGAGCAGTAGTTCTCAAACTTTTTGAGACCTCTTTTTGCGATGCAAAGAGCTTTTTTTATGCTCATTATATCTAATGAGATGAGATATTAATTCAGTTTTCAAGTTTGGAACTAATCTTTAGTTTCACAGGTCTCTAGGAAACTCTACTCTACACTTGTAAGAGAATGAGAGTGAAAAACACAAACAATCAACCTTGTGTAGTCTGTAAAAGGGTCTTTGGGACTCCCAGGAGTGGGTGAGTTACTCTTTGAGAGGCAGGTATAGGGAAATCCTAATGAGGAAAGTCCCTTGGGTAACTGTCGATCTGTACTTGTTCTGCAATTTAGTTCTTACAGAGTAGCCTGGGGCACTTAGAAGTTAAGTGATTAAGATAATAGCCACAGAGTAGACCTGTGTATGTGGAGGAGGATGTTCTCTCTTATTAATGAAAGTGAATACTTTTCTTCAATTTATTGTGTTAGAGAGTTTTTGAAGAGTACTGAGAAACTAGACTAGAATCACAGAACCCAGGTATTCTCGGCTCCAAGACCGGCCCTTGAGCCATACTATGACATTAAGTGGACTTCACTTGATCAGAACCCACAGAATATCATCAATGGAAAAGACCTTCTTACTGCTATTCAGTTGTGTCTGACTTTTTGGTCCCTAGTACACCAACACTGTTCACAGGAGTATTTCGGCAAGGACATGGGAGTGGTTGCCATTTCCCTCTCCACCCCATTTTCTCAATGAGGAAAATGAGGCAAAGAGGATTAAGTGACTTGCCCAGGGTCACACAGATAATAAGTATCTGAGTCCGAATTTGAACTCAGATCTTCCTGACTCCAGACCCTGTGCTCTCTCCACCTAGCTGAGAGACTTCAGGAACCATCTAATTCAACTCGTACTTGTAAAAGAACTCTTGTTACAACATGCCTGAGAGTGATCATCCTGCCTTTGCCAGAAGAGGACTCCAGTGAGTGCTAACTCATAGCCTCTCAAAGCAATGTGTTTTATTTTTTTAATAACTTTAATGCTTGGGAGACTTTTTCCTGACATCAAGCCTTAATTTTCTTCTTTCCAACATGAAAGTGATGGGATACAGACTATTGGAACTTCCTTGAATTTTCCTTGAATCTTCCCATTTGATCTAGCAGTCTCCAGAGGCCCATGGGCTTTTCATTATCGCTATGCCCAGGTCTCTGTTGCACTCCACTCTGTTGCATTCCCCATTCTCAAAACTCCATTCCCCAGGCTACTGACCACTCCCATCAAGATCCTCCCTAAATTCGATCTGTATTCACCCCAGGGTACTGGTCATTCCCATCAAGATCTCTGGACATTCCAGGTTGACCTTCCCTATCAAGACCATCCCTGGGGCCTCAGACGATTTGGTGGCACCTGAATTCTTCGCTCAGTCTTTTTCTGTATTTAAGTTTCATCTCACCTCCATGAAGGTGCTCAGATTCAATCCAGCTCAGACTCTGTCCAGCTGAGATTCTCTCTGGCCTGCTTGTGAATACAAATACTTAGGCTCCTTAAGAGTCAACCCAATATGGCTAATCTTTAATAAACTTTGTTTTCCTTTGGCTTTAAGAAGACTTGTGTTGAATTCATTTGAGTAGGACCTGGCATGTTGGTATTTCAATGACCCTAGCACCCCAAACCTCAACAGAAGTATGAGGGAAATTTAATCAGTTCAGAATTTTATTTAGGGTATGATGTCTACCACAGTGACTTGTATATATCAGGTACAAAAAAATACTGGTTGACTGAATATACTAGTTAAATGTTAAATTTTGAAAAGTAAATGGTGCAGCTCTTTGACAGTCATACAGATAAGCTCTATTTTAACTTGGTCAAATTGGCCATGCCAGATTTACATTAGCTTGAGAAGAAAAACATGTTAAAATGTGGACTCCTAAAGAAGACTTAATACTGAATATTATGAGATTCAGCCATCTGTTCTATGATCCATCAATCAACAGCATTTAATAAGTGTTCTTTATTTGTCAGGCACTGTGATAAATGCTAAGGAGACAAAGACTAAAACAGCCCTTGCCCTAAAGGAGATCATATTCTGACTGGAGAGCCAATGTGTAAGTAATTAAAGAAAACACACACACACACGTACATACATACATACATACACACACACACACACACACACACACACACACACACACACACACATATGGAGAACCCCACTGAGTCACTTTCAGATTTTCCAGTTTATTCCATATAAATCAAGGCTTGGGCTGTATTTCTTTGGACCTTAAAATATTCTGTGATTTGACTATGGTCTACTTTTAGAGGTGTTCAACACACAAGTCCATGGGCCAACGTGCCTGAACCAGATTAAAATGTAATGGGAAAACATTTAACAAAATAAATAAAACATACAATAGAACATGAAAACGTTAACATGTGGTTTCTAAGTCAATATTCATCCTGCAGGAATCCTTACATATCTTTTAGTGACCCCCATTTCTATTTGAGTTTGATACCAATCATCTATTTCACTGTTAGGCCTACGAAAAGAATTATTAAGTAAAGTTTTCAAGAGATCCTATAATACATTTTGGAGGAGAGGGAGACTAGAGTACTATTTTTTAAAATTATCAAACCTTGAACAAAATAGTAATCAGCTTATGCTGCTTTAACCAAAAATGAAATTTCTTTTTGGTCAATGGACTAGCATGGTATCTTTTAAAACATACAGAGGGAGAGAAAAGTATTTTTAAAATAAGTTTTAATGGATTTACTTGATTCTTACATTACCTACATTTCCTCTATGTACTTGCATACTCCTTTTCTGAAAGTTATTTCTTTATGACAAAGAATAATAAAAAGGAGGGGGAGGGACATGTCAGCAAAAGCTAACCAACACATTGAAACTGTTTGAAATCATATGCAATGTTCCCCACCCACAGTCTCTAGCTTCTGCAAAGAAAAGGGGTGAGAAGTAAGGACAAATACTAAGGAGTGCCCTGCAGAGGAGAAGAGGGAAAAAAAAATAAACTCTCCTGTTTTTTTTTTAAAAAAAATCAACTCTGCACAAAAATTCATAAATAGAGCTGAATATATGTTTTCATCTTGATTATATTCTGCATCATTTCAATACAGCTTCTTACCAGATTAGAAGAAGATATTTTTCAAAGTGTTTGCTTCAGAATAAGAAGAGGGGAAGCATATTTGTAGTGAATGATATCCCAAGGAAAGAGAGATGCCACTTGTATTAGCAGCAGCTCTGATGATCATTCTTACAAATGAGGCTCAGAGCCCACAATCTCTTCCTAAGGTCATCACCTTTATAAATCCTTGCCACACACAGGGGAGAAGAGCTCAAAACATAAGAATTCCACTCCCTACCCCCTTGTTGATGGAGAGACTTTCTTCCATCTGCATATCGCCATTTATAACAAAGCCTCCTGTTGTGAAGGATTTTTATGAGCTCTTGGTTTTTTATCGTTTTTATCTTTCTTAGCATCCACAAAGCAACTAGCAGATTCTTTAATAAAATATATATTATTTATGTATATATAATATATATTAATATTTATGAACCGGTAAATTGGATGTTTAAATAAACATTCTCCAACTTACATCAGTTCTCTTGTTTTAAGCGTTAAATTGCACTTACTTTGTCAGGAAAGTCGGCCTTTAGTTCACTGACACATTGGCACCAATATGCTGCTGTTTTCTCACTGATGAGCTCGATATTGAGGAAGGAGCTTTGTCCTGGGCCATACATGGGGCCAGAGGTGCTACCCCGGACTATCCGTGGTGAGACGTTAGTCACAATGTCCTGTTGAAAGAGAAAAGACTTCAACTATCATTTTTGCAATCTAACCCTGTGGCTTTTATTGTCTATTCCCTTCAACACAACAAAGATTTACTGAGTCTCTTCTCATATATTATATTTTCCAGAATAAAATTCATGAAATGCACTTTAAATTATCGTTAAAATAAACACATGATTTCAGGTAGAAAGTTAAATTCAAATACATATGGACTGAGCAAAATCCTTTTCTATAATCCAGACTTAAAATGTAGGAAAATAAAAAATATTTAAATACTGTTTACATTGATGTGAAGTATGAGAGAAATGGCTTTTTTTTTCACTTACTGGTGATTGAATGAAGAACAAATATATTGTGAAAATAATGTACAAGAATCCATAAGAATCTCTCTCCATTGAGTCAAGTAAGATTGAAAGTGGGGCTTTACGTTAATTTAGAAAGATTTATTTTGGAATTTCTTTTCAGCAAAAAAACAAGTCATCCAAGAAAAGCTTGAGGCATTGGTAGTTCACTGAATTTTAGCACATTCTTTACCATGGGAGCTGGGTCAGATTATCTATAGAGTTGCAGTCATAAATGCAAATTCAGTGGGAAGAAAGCCACTTTTCCCAAGACTAAAATGAGGATATCAATAACTTCGTGATAAACTATAAACAGTAAACAGTAAAATTAACATGCTTGTTAAGTATAATTAACAATCCACAACGGCTTCTATGGTTATATTAACGAAGAACAGTAACATTTCTGACATTATTTAAAACTAAAAAGAAACAAAGAAGGAAAAAATGTTTCTTTTGCCAACTTCTAATTAAAAATTATTTTGAGTAAAGGTCATTTAGTTAAGGATTTATCAGAATTAGTCATTTAAGTACCCCTCCTCACCATCTTGTCACTTTTAGTGAGATAACATGAACCCCCATTAGTATATAGCAATTAAGGTCAATTTACATATTTTAATTAAGAACCACCCCATATAAAACAATTAGCGTAATAGGCACACTAACTGGATTTCATAACATTTGGACGTTTTTCCAACTAGATAGACAGGAAACCTTAATTAGCATTAATTAGTGCTGATCTGCATATGTTTGATAAGGCATACCCTTGCCACAAAAGATTATTTATTCCTGAATCTGCCAAATGCTACAGTTGCAGAGGATAAAAGGACTTTTCTTCACATTGCATGTTAATTTCTGGTAATTTACATCCATTTTTACATTTGAATTAGTATATTATAAAATAAATTGTATAAATGTTACAATAACGCCTTTGCAAATATGTACATTTAGACTTATAGAAATTATACCAGTTAATTTTTACTCATTATCATTCTACTTCCATTGTAATCATACTGTAACATCATCAGCCCACTCTATGATTTGTTTCTTCCTACCAATTTTCCCCCATAGTCTTAATGGGGAAAAAGACCTGTAGGCTGGTTCCAGAAGGTTCAAACCTAGTCTGCCAGATTTTCATTTTGGCAAATGTAAGATTCAAAAGGGCCAGTCTTAAAAGATGGACCTTGCATTTCAGTATACCTTGCATTTCATTAGTCATGCTAGAGGAAGATGGCTTTATGGTGACCTCATTTTGTATACTCAGAGTCAGGAAATCTGGACAATGACAAATCAGAGTCCAGAGGAGAGCTGCATTTATCCTTCATTTTCCCTGCAGCCCAGTAGGAGGTTGAATTTTCCAAATTGTCTCTACTTGGTTGTGAACTCCTGAGGCAATTGAGGGCATATAGTGCTTTCCAGAGACCCTTCTAGCAACTGGGCCAGTCATAAATGTGGCCAACTGTAGTTAAGTTAAATGACTGCACCCTAGATTGGATTCATATCACCAGAGTCTTCTGTACAGGATTTGGTAATGTAGTTTACACCAAGATGTCAGAGTTGCCCACAGCCTGAGGAATCAGACCCATAGCCCTGGAGCACCACAGCACATACTACTAATGACAGTTCTTCTATGAAAGTGACAATCTAAGATTCCCTGAAGGATCTGTAGGGAAAGTCCAATCTTACAGACTGGAAAAGTGTGATTTGAAGGTTGCAATGTAGGTCTCCCTGCACCACAAATATCTCTCTCACTAGCCTGAAAAGGTCTTTGGTTCTACAAATAGAAATTCATTTCTTTGGGGTTTAAAAAGGCTTTTCAGTCTTCCAAAGTCCTAAATTAAAATGCAAATATCCCTTAGAGGGGTAATAATTTAACCATTCTGAGTTAATACCACTGCTTGGATTGGGATTAGTTCACAGTTAGCATTCAAGATAAATGCTTGGGAGGACAGAGGAAGTCTAACTACCCAAAAGACATGGAAACTCTTCCATTATATTCATTCACATTTAAATAGGGCTTTAAGGCTTATAAAGTGTTTTCATCACAACAAACCAGTGAGACCAGGAGAGCAAACATTACTATTCCAATTTTACAGATGAAGAAAATGAGGTGCAGAGAAGTTAAATGATTTGCATAGTATTGGAGAGATGGGATTGGACCTAAGTCTAGATTCTAAGATCTGTAGTCTTGTTCGCACTTTTCATACCCTTTCTTCTACAAACACACATGGGTTTCTAAAAGGAAAGAGGAGAGAGAGACAAAGACAAACTATTCATTTTTGGCAGAAATTTGACTTTTCTGGTTCACTTCTCTCTGTATCTGCTGCCCAGCCTGGTCTCAAGTCCATGGAACAAGACACCAGCACAAGACATCCTTGTAGGGAGTACCTCCCCCTCTCCCTTTTCTGTGTGTTGTCTCCCTCATTAGATTGTAAGCAATTTGAGTTTAGGGACTGTCCTTTTTATCAGTCATATCCTTATCACTTGACACAGTGCCTGGCACTTTGTAGGTACTTAATAAATGTTTATTGGATTGGACTGGCACAGTGGATAGAGCACTGGGCCTAAAGTCAGAAAGTTCAGTTGTTTTGATGGGGTAAAAACCCAAGTCAAGAGCTTTTTCCTTTGTATCAGGAGGGCTTTTGTCCCATTTGTCTGAAAGGGCCCTGGAAAGTCTGACCTTTGTGGGGGGAGGGGCTCCTTGGATTCCCCTTCCATTTCTCCCAGCCCAGATACTCCCTCTCATCACCATTTAGCATTCTTTTCCTTTGATCTTAGCATCCTTTCCATATTCCCCACTACTTAGCATTCTCTTGAAGTTCAAGTTGCCCAGCCTGGATTGTGGATTGTCTGGACAACAGGCCAGTCCCTTCAGGATCCTCCCTGGATTTGATCTACCCCTGACTACCTGGCAACAGCTGGATTCTTCCCTCAATCCTTTTCTGTATTTAAGTTCCATCTCGCCTCCGTGAAGATGCTCAGGTTTAATTCAGCACAGACTGTCAAGCTGAGAGTCTATCTGGCCCTTTTAGCAATAAGAGCATCACAAAAGGTTAGACTCCTTAAGAGTCAACCAATATGGCGAATCTTTAATAAACTTCATTTTTTTCTTTGACTTTAAGAAGGCTTGTGTAGAATTCATTTAAGCAGTACTTGGTGTGTCAGTATTTCTCACTGGATTGTTGTCACTCCAAAACTCAACAGTTTCAGTTGTGTCTGACTTTTTGTGATCTGGTTGGGGGTTTCCTTGGCAAAGATTCTGAAGTGGTTTGCTATTTCCTTCTCCAGCTCATTTTACAGATGAGTAACTGACACCAGGGGTAAGTGATTTGCCCAGGGTCATACATCTAGTAAGTGTTAGGGTGGGATATGAACTTGAAGATGAGTCTTCCTGATTGCAAGCCCAGTACACATCCACTGCACAACCAAGTTGCCCAAAGTCAGGAAGAGCTAAATTCAAATCTGACCTCAGACATATATTAGCTATGTGACGGTGGGTAGATCTCTTCATCTCTCTCTACCTCCCTTTCTTCATCTATAAAGTAGGAATAATTATAACACCTACCTTGCAGTGTTGTTTTAAAGATCAAAAGAAATAACATTAGTAGAGCACTTAGCCCAATGTCTAGAACATAGTAGTTACTATATAGATGATTATTCCTTTTCTTTTATCCCACTTTAGTTTGGAATTTCCTATTGCCCCCCAAAAATATGTCCTAATGAGTCCTTATTTGGATCAATGAGCGCTTAAAATTTTTTTAAGCAAAGAAAAATTAATTAGAAGTGTTCACAATTGCAGTCCCTTTGAGGAGCATGCTACTCTTAGGACTTGCAGGAGGTAAAAAATCATTGCTTAATAACCTTCTATTTCCTGATTTCCAAAGCCAATGCTTTTAAGACTACTCATCATTGCCCATTATCTCATATAATAGCTAATATTCATATAATACTCTAAGATTTGCAAAATATGTTATAAATATTTTCTCATTTCATCCCCACAATTACCCTGGGAGATGGTGCTATTATCTCCACTTTACAGATAAGAAAATTGAGCTCAGAGAGGTTAAGTGACTTGTCCAAGTCAAACAGCTGGTAAGTTTCTGAGCATGTATTTGGACTAAGGTCTTCTGTGTTGAAGTCTAGTGCTCTAGATAGTATATACTGTTTCACCAGACAACACAAAATTAATTAAAGAATTAATGAAATAAAATATCAGATACATGAAATGAAAACTTGGTTGTTGTTATGGTGGCGGGGGTTATTGTTTCTCTGGTTGCTAAGGTTCTGAGTTAATAGTTTGGTATAGAAGGTTTCCCAGTGAGGAGGAAATAGAGGACATGTGTTCACATCCTGCTCATATACAAAGGATCATCTTTAAAACATCTCTCAACTTTGTCTACCCCTGTTAATATATCCAAACATTCTGCATTAAGGAACACAAATGATGGTTTATGAGAAGGCAATTTATGTATCCTGGAACTATAAGGAAAGATCAGGAAAGGCTTTTTCCAGTACCCTAATTTTGGCATAATACTTCATAACATCATTATTGTCAAGATTAGAAACAATTTCAAGGTGAAGAGGGATAAGAAAAAAATAGATGGATAAAGGGAGACAGGAAAAAAGAAAGATGACAGCTGGAGAAAAAGAAAACCCTCATGAGATTCTAAAGTGAGACTTGTTTTGTGTGTGACAGAGAACTGATATTGGCCAGTGAGAGTTCAGTGCCAAAGAGCATGCGGATGACTTGATGCAGTCCTTACATGGACTCAAGACCATGTGCATGTATTGTTTCCAAAACCTGGATCTTCACTTAAACCTAAGTCTTCCTGACTCCAGGTCTGGTACTCTATTTGCTGCCTTCTGTTCTCAGCCTCATTTGCATGCCCCAAGTGCTGAATACCTTTACCAGTAAGTCTATCCATTGACTTCAGATCTCTGAAAAGAAACTAAATGGAATGAACAGTGAATGGATATTACATGAAATAGATTTCTCCATGGCTTTTTGAAGTACTGATAAGAGCCTTGGATTTGTGCACTGATATAATCATGTGATCTTGTGCAAAACACAGTTCCCATAAACCTCAGTTTCCTCATCTGTATATAGGCATAATTACTACTTACCTCCCAATATGTTACAAATGATAAAGCAACCAAACACATGAGTTTTCGTTATTATTAGATTTTGAATTTAGCCCATTAAAACTATGAAAATAATTTATTCAAGCTACTGGTTTGGGAATATGAAACTTTGGGTACTATTTTATAATCATATTTTAGAAAAGGAGGTTTCATATCAAGTAGGGAAATCATATTAATAGTGTTTAAAGGATTTAGAATAAAAATAAACAAATTCAGTAACAAATTAAAATTATTTGTACATTATAAATAAATTGAATTAACTTATCTATGATCTTTATTCTATCTTAGCCACCCACCGAGGCTGTCACACTTCACTTTGCACCTCACTATAACCTGAAAAGTTTATATCTCTATCCTCTCAGATCTCTGAAATTCCCCCACTCATTATATTATGTAGTATTATTCCTATTTTAGATCATAAGAAGGCTCATCTAAGTTTCTCATTCTCCCCTACTGGCTCACCCTCTTACTTGTTTCACATACACAGAGACTGTCCCACCCATTCACCTATGATAATCTGCCTGGAACTCCTTCCTCAATAACTAACATGCTACCACTGCATCATACTCTTCTTATCCCTGTTATTTTGAACTGGTGGCTATCATTGTATCAGCCTTATTTCCCATCACCCACTGACAGTTCCCCTATTCCTATCCTCTTCATTGAAACCCCATTTCAGTCCTATGCCCCACTCCAAACATACCCACTGTGCCCTCTAAAATGACTGCCCCATAGATAACAAACTTGATTTCATCTTAAACCTTTTCTTTTTTTCACTCCTCTCATCTTTATGCACTCACTGAAATCAGAACCTCCCTTCCCTCTCCCCTATCCTTTGTAGTCATTGTTGAACTTTTACTCATTCCTCTCCATCCCCACTCACAGGACTTACTCCTCTTCCCCACTTCAGGAACATGCAGAAATGTTCAGACCTTTGATCCTATCATCACCCAAGAATATTCTAATTCTATGTTTTTGATCTCTGAATTTCCTTTATCTAATCATAATCTTTTATCATTCCTTCTTTGCCTCTGCTTTACAACCCCAAATACTGTTCTTTATATGTTCCTTACCATAACCTCTAATCCCAACATTCCTCAGTTCTTTTCTAGGACATTCCCCCTGTACTATATACACTTTGTACATTTTTCCATCTTGACCCTTTGTTAAAGCACTTCAGCTCTATACTATCCTCTCCTTTCTAGTATCCTTTCCAGTACATTAACCAATTGTTATTTTCCTCTTCCAAACCCCAGCACTGGATCATTCCCAACATCTATAACCTTCTCTTCTGGATACATGTTACAAAATGAAGTTGGAGATACTGGAAGTCTATGCTGACCGGTTCCTACAACAATTGTGTTATGTGAACTGACATGGGCTTTCACTGCATCAAGGCAATTCTTTTATGCTCCTCTGTATAATTCACTATTCTTCTTAGCATAGCAGCTTTTTCAAAACTTCTCAACAATCTTTCAACCTCCCATGGCTCCCCCTTTCCTCATCTTCTCAGCTAAGAAAATTGTCTCCCATTTCACCAGCAAAAAAATTGAGGCACTTTGCCAAGAACTCACTCCTCTTCTCAGTCTTCCTTACTCAGGTGTCTTTTGCAACTCTCTCTTCCAGGCTCTTCACCTGGTCCAAGAAAACCGTAGTACATACACACAAGATTTCATTTCAGTCCAATCCCGTCTTTTCTAGTAGATTTCCACCTCCATCACCCCCCTCTTTCAGTAATCTTCACTATGCCCCTGTCATTTAGCTGCTTCCTTGTTTCCTACAAATACTACCATATCTCCTGCACCCTCCAAAAGCTTTTACTTGATCGAGGCATACTAATTTTCTGTATTATTCCATTTCTGTCCTCCATTTTACAGCTAAACTCCTTTAGAAAGTCATCTTCAATCAGTGACTCTCCTCATCCTCTTACTCTCTTCGGTCTGATTTCCAACATTTTCTTTCATTTTATCTCTACAAAGTGAGGAATGATGTCTTAATTACCAAATTGAATAGCCTTTTCTAGTCCTCATCTTTCTTGCTGTCTCTGCAGCCTGTGAAAATCAATCACCCTCATCTCCTAAATAATCTCTTCCCTTTAGGTTTTCCTGACACTGATTTTCCTCCTATCTAACCACACCTTCCTGGTCTCCTTTACTGGATGCTGATCTTCATGCAGTTTATAGCCACTAAATAAGTGTCTTCCTCTATCCCATTTTCCTTGCTGACTCCATTATCTCCCATGGATTCAATTATCATCTCTGTGCTGGCTTCCTGGCTCTTCCTCTCCCATAACACTCCATCTTTTGATACTACGCATTTTCATAGTCTGTGTACTATGCTTGGAATATTCTTTTTCCTTGTATCTGGATTCTGGATTCCCTGACTTCTTCCAGGTTCCAGGTAAAATCTGATCTTCTGCAAGAAGTCTTTCCTTATCCTTCTTAACATTTGTGCCTTCCTCACAAATTTACCTGAAATGTTTGCTTTATATATGTTGTTTATACAGAGTTGTTTCTACTTTGTCTCCCCTATTACAAAGTGAGCTCCTTGAAGGTGTTGATTTATTATTTAAACAGGCAAAGTCTGAGGCACAAAACTTCTGAGTATAACGATTTAATAGCAAGGCTGACTACTGCCAATAAATCAGGGCACAATCCCTCAGTGATTATGAGGAACATCAGAAACAAAGCTGATTGGCTGGGGTATTTTGGGGACTTTCCATCATTATCATGGAAAGCTATCCTGCATCAAGAGCAGGGAACTTCTACAGGAATGGGGAACTTCGATGAGTGAGCAACACTAAGGGCACAGAGGTTTCCAGTCCCAGGTTACCTACAGTTATGATGATCTAAAAGTTACAGCTTTGATATTAGTAGAAATAAGGGACTTGGCCTATTAGTTGAGCTCTACAGGAGCTGTTTAAAAAGGGAATTTAGCTCATATACAGGCTGATTGGAGCCAACACCCTGTCAGCCTGCACAGAATCTCACACACCCTTCTTAACCTACGATGATTTAGATGAACTAAAGTATATATGCAATTAAAGAATGTGATTGAAAATAAATGATCAATAATTGAATAACAATTCATAAGGACATGGGCTATATTTTGCCTTTCTTTCAATTTCTGGTGCTTAACACCACGCTGGACACATAGTAAGTGCTTAGTAAATTCTTATTGACTGACTGAAAATCATTTACTTATTATAGACTACAAGCAGAACATTCTTGTGTTATCACATAAATTCTGTCTATCTATCATCTACCTACCTACTTACCTACCTACAAGCTCTCCCTTGTACCTAGCTCTACACATTGCATTAACAAATGTTTATTACATTACAATTAGCAGAGGCAGCGCTTTTTAGGGGGTTAAGATGATAAATTAGAACTTGGACATGTTGAGTTTGAAGTACTGGTAGAATGATACTTTATAACTATAGGTAACATTTATATAGCTTTTTACATACATTATCCCATCTCAACAGCTCTGGGAAGTAGGTGTTATTCTCATGTGCCTAAGGACACGTAAGCTAGTAAGTATCTGAGGCAGAATTTGAATTCAGGTCTTCCTGACTGCAGTTCTGGTATTCTGTCCATTATGGCACCTAGCTGTCTAGTTAGAAATATAGAACTAAAGCTTTGGAAAGAATCTAGGGTTAGAGATACAATTCTGTATGTCATTAGCATAGAGGTGATGCCAGAATGATGAAGAATATTTCAATAGTCAAAGTGCTAAAAAGAGAATTGAAGCTTTATTACTATTCGAGACCTTCCTGGAAAAGAGTAGTGAGAGAGGAAAAGTGGGTCAAAGACAAGGACCAGAAAGAAAGGGGCACCTTTAAGAAATGGGAAGAGGAATAAGACTCATCATTAGACAAAGAAAATGAGCCATTCATGAAGCAGCAAAAGAACCAGATCAGTGTAAGTTTGAGGACTCCAAGGACATGCGAATATCAGGGAAGATACAGTACTCAACAGTGAAAATTGTTGCAGAGATCTAAATGGTTAATGAAATGATAACTTTTTAAAAAAAGTTCATTTACTTGACCTCCTTATACCAAAGAAGTATACTGTTATGTTCATTAAGTGGTTTAAGCTTCCCAGTGTTACCATGGTTACTGCTAGAAGAAAGATAACCACAATGGCCTTATAGTGAATAGACAAATAGAGCTTTTCAGTGATGTGTTGATAAGTGACTATAAAAATATCTGGGGTCCTATAAAGTTTGTGCAGACAATCAAGTGAGGGAAATAAAAAAGAAAATTCTGGCCTGATTAAAAAATGATTTTGTTCATGGATTCCAGGGACATGTAGTAAATTGAAAATTCTATCACATATTAGCTGATGTAGCTTCTCTCAGCGACAAGTCCAAGCTACCCTGACAGCTAGATGTTCTCTGAACGCACTCCAAGTAAAGAAGTTGATAATAAAATTCATATGTAAGCAAAAATCTCTGGTTACTCTGTATGAAGGGCCATGTAAAAAAAGCTTTTTAATTTATATGAATAAAGCAAGTTACCCCTCTGCACATCTTTCTCCTTCTCCTCCTGCTTCCATCTCTAATTTGAAAAGAGCCTAGGCACTCTGATTTTACAGTTACCATCATCCCTGCTTCTCTTACTCATTCCTCTCCCATTTTCATCTTTTACTCTCTTAATATCCTGCTATCTTCTACCTAGTGATGTGCTAGAGCCAGTTCATACCAGCTCACAAGTACAGATTATTAAATTTTCAGTGTAAGCATTTATACTTTGGAAATCGGCAAGTGTTATAAATCAGGGTTTGATTTCTTGTTTTGCTGACTGTCTAGACTTAAGAAAGTGATGGAAAAATGTTAACAACATAGATCAAACTTAAATATGTGTTGCGTGTATGTATATGATATATATGTATATATGTATATACATATTTTTTTTCTGGAAAATGAATAGTTAAATATTTACCAACACACTCCTGCTGCTACCCATTTCCTTCATTCCCCATTCATTGATATTCACAGCTTGTCTTTGCCACATCATACAGCTTGAATCCAGGTTCCCTAACTTCCTTAACTTCCAACCATGTCCTCTGCTCTGTAGCATATGTAGACCTTGGCATCCTATCCAACTGAGAGTATATATTTTGGCTCAGTGCTTTCTATGTGTTTCTACGAGGAGGCGGCCTGATGAATGAATCTGTTCTTAAGAGTTTTTCATTTAATACAATTTATTATGACCAGATTGTCTGCTCTGGGTCATCCCTTTAGACATGGATACTTTGGCAGAATAGAACTTTTGATATAATACCATCTAGAAATGGGGGTTTTTATCAATGAACACATTTTTTTTACAATTATAGGAAGAGGGGGCTGTTCAAGGTGGACTTTCTATACAGAGGTGCTACCTACACTATTGTGCAGAGAAAGTAAGTCTTCTATAGTTAGGGCTGAATAAAGTATTCTGTGTCTTGTTATATTCTGCCTTGAGGATAAGACTACCAAATAGACAATGACACAGAAGGGAGAGTAGGGGAAAAACAACACCAAAAAACCCAACTATGTTTAAAATGCATTCTGCCATGTTAAAAATATGTTTAAAATATTCAGTAGGGAAAAAAGGTTTACCTTCTTTAATCAGAGTGCTATAGGAGGTTGAAAAATGTTCAAATAGTAAGATGCTACAACAATATAATAGATGGCTCGTTGCTAGGGGAGGAGGGAAGGAGAGGTGGGAGAATATACTGATTGCATTCAGTAGGGGTTTGGAAAAGATGACCTCTAAGCTTCCTTTCATCTTTGAATCTATAAACCCTATGATCTTAACAGTAGGAACCAAATTCAAAGTTACTTAAGTATTCTTTATAAAGTATGATTAGTTCAAATTTAGAGCACAGAAGGGAAAAATGTAAGACTTAGCTAATGATAACTTAGTCACCTAAGTAACTAGAGCCAACATGATATTTGCATATTTAGGGAAAGATGTGAATAATCTTTGAATTCCATTCCCACGACCTCCAAATTCATTGTATTATGGTACTGTTCAAGAGATTCTTAGAGCCTTCATTGTAACATTGCAACTTGGTTGAGAAAACAAATGGCTACTTTCAGGAAATAAATTTACTTAATTCAGGAGTAAATGCCTCCCATGCTTGTGCCATAACTAGGTTAATTTCTTTCAACAACCTACAACTACTAATAACTGGTGAAATATACAAGGGAGAGGGAATGAGCATCCATAGGTACTGACTGTGTGCCAAGTCCAATACAAATATTTCATTTTATACTCAATACAATCCTTTGAGGTAGGTGTAATTTATTATCCCCTTAGGGGAAGCTAGGTGGTACAGTGGATAGAGCACCAGTGCAGGAGTCAGGAGGACTTGAGTTCAAATCTCACCTCAGACACTTGACACTCACTAGCTGTGTGACCTTGGGCAAGTCACTTAACCCCAATGGCCTCATCCTGGGTCATTCTCCAGTCATTCTGATGAATATCTGGTCACTGGATTCATATGGCTCTGGAGGAGAAGTGAGGCTGGTGACCTGCACAGCCATCCCTCACTCAAAACAAAGTCAAGTGCAAGTCATATCATCATTTTTCTCTGATGGCATGGTCTTCTTTGGCAACAAAGGACAAACACACACAATTTATTATCCCCATTAAACAACTGAGGAAGCTGAGGCCATCACAAGTTAAGTAACTTGTCCAAGATCATACAGCAGTAAGTGTCTGAGCCCAGAACTGAACTCGGATCTTTAAGATTTGAGGCCCAGTGTTCTAAGGGAGGCAGAGGCTTCCCAAATAAATTTTGGCAATTTTTCTGAACAATTTGCTTCATTTTTAATCATATGTATTTTATTCTATGCAATCAAAAATGTGATTCTGCAAAAGGGTCTATGAGTTTTACTGGATTGATAAGGGGTCTATGACACATAAATAGATAAAGATACCTTGATCTACACGTTTCTGTTATTTTTTTCCCTGATACAAAAGGAATAGATCACATGGGTTGATCAGATATTCAAATGACATAAAGCTGAGAGTGATAGTGAACATACTGGATGACAGAGAGAAACTCCAAAGAGATATTGACAGGGTAAAGACTTAGGTTGAAGAGTAACAAGGTAAAATTTGTTAAGCTTAAATAAAAGTTTCATATTTCATTAAAAACCATCTTTCAAAAACCTACAAGGTTTTGAGTCAGTGAGATCCCTTTCTAAGTATAAAAATTCAGTGATGAAACATCACACAGAGCCCTTACTTGATTGTATCTCTCATCTATGGTGCTCTGTCTCCTTAAGACATCCACGTTGCTGGTGCACACAAGCTGCCTACCCACAGAGAAGTTTTACAAGGAAAAGAGTTTTTGTCAGTGAGGATGACAGATGGATGAGAAAGTGATTAATTAGCAAACAAACTGATTAGATCACTGAGTTCAATGTTCAGATAGATAAGGGTCTGTAGTTACAGTATGCAAAACTATAATTAGAAACTTTTGCTAGCCTGTTTTTGAAATGATCCTGTGATTAGCCTTGAAGAAATCTTTCCAGGCTCAAAATAGCAGATGTGAAGGTGTAAGGATGAGTCAGTTTTGATAATTATTAGAGTTCCTAGATTATCATACCAGACTTTTCAGTGACAGTGACAAATATTTTCTTTAAATTAGCTTGATTTTTACAAAGCTGTGGTGCATTCATTTCTTCCACTCCAAGACAAAAGAAAGGGACCCCAAAGAACTAAGATCTAAGTAGCAGGAACCAGTAGGGTTCAATCCAATTTAATTCATTAAACATTCATTAAGCAGCTACTAAGTACATTTCCCTATGATAGGCACGGAAGCAATAAATGACAACAAATGAAACACTCCCTCTCTTCAAGAAGTTTCGTCCTCCTGGGACGGAAAATGAACTCAAAGAACTATAGTCCAACGACTCTGGAAGACTCTGTGGTTCTAGGATTAAAATCTCCCAGTTAGTCGTCCTTTTTCAAGCCTCTCCCATCTCCAATCCATCCATGACTGCCAAAAGAGTGATATCCCTAATGCATGGGTCTGACCACATCACTGCCCTGTTCGATTGAAACCAGGAGCTCCCTATTATTCCCAGTTCAAATGAAGACTCATTGTGGCATTAAAAGCACTTTAGAATCTCCCTTTAAAATCTTATTATCTTTATGTGTTCCTTTCATGCAGGTTCTGAACCAGAAAAATTGTCCTTATCCCTGCCACTCCATCTCTGACCTCCACAAATATCTGGAGTGGACCTCACCTCTCTCCTCTACCTCTTTGAATCCCTAGTGTTTCTGAAAGTTCCGTCCAAACAGAACCTTCTAAAGGAGGCCATTCTTGACATCTCTTGTCCTCCACCCCTCACCACATCTACTGGTACTTCCTCCTCCTAATCCATGTTTGCTTATTTCCCTTTCCCTATTTTGTGTGTGTGAGTGTATGTGAATGTGTATATATGCACACACATGCATAAACATACATATATACACAAATAGGTATATGTGTTTATTTACATCCATGCATGCACACATACATATACTTATGCATGAATCTGTTGACTTCCCTTTTGTAGACTGCAGGCTCTGAGGGCAAGGACTATTTCATTTTTGTCCTTGTCTCTCTAGTGATTAGCACAGTGCCCAGAATATATATACTTAATAAAAGCCTGCTGAAAGCATGATTGAGCAGCTGATATATCTTCAACATATCCACATCAGAATATCACAGGGCAAGTACAGATAGTGGGCTAGGTCACAAAAAACTTGTATTCCCTTTTGACTCTCAGGAACAGATCCTGTGATTTACTAGGACACTGAAGAAAACCATTTGGTTATTTGAAGAATTATGACTATGGTGGGTGGGAGTTTGATGAAGACCTGCCTGAATTAAAATTCAACCAAAGAGAGAGCTCCAATTGAGATTATTTCATTCTTTGGAGTCATATTCTCAGTGTCTAACAGAATGGTTGGTACATATCAGACATTTAATACATGTTGTTGATTGAATAATTGATTGACTACTTCACCTTATATGGGTTTCTTAATTTTCTGAATCTAAATTTCCTTACTGGCAACAAGGAGAAAAGAATTATTTCTCCCTCACATTATTGAGAGTATCCAATGAGATGCTTTATACATAGTGCTTCGTACTTGTTGTTGTGCAGTTTCACTCATGTCTGACTCTTTGGGATCCCATTTGGGATTTGACAAGGATACTAGAGTAGTTTGCCATTTCCTTCTCCAGTTCATTTAACTGATGAGGAAACTGAAGCAAACAGCGTTAAGTGACTTGTCCAGGATCACACAGCTAGTAAACATCTGAGGCTGGATTTGAACTCAGGAAGATAACCACTTATGACTGTTTGCTGCTGCTGCTGTTGCTAGTGCTACTACTACTAGTCAAAGTTTTATCCTAGAGATGTTGTTCTGTGCATTTTTTTCTTGGATCATAACCCAAATTTATGAGTCAGATAAAAAAAAGCAAAAAACATGAAACCATATTTTACAATACTGTGCTTTGAGTTTGCTGGGAAAGTTCTTCCAAGTACATCGTCTTTGGTTTTAATGGACAGATAGATATAGCATGAATTAGAAATTTAGCTTATGAAAACAACCTTGAATATTTCCAGACAGAAAGAGAGACAGAAAGAGAGAGACAGAGAGAGAGAGAGACAGAGAGACAGACAGAGACAGAGACAGTGTAAACATACCAAGGAATAACTCTACATTTTTAAAAAAAGTAAGTGAAGCAGGCATGGGATTTAATAATTAAAATAATAAAGTTTAAATCTCATTTTTCTCATAATTCTAACATCTCTACTCAATAACATTCTTTCAGGCATTAGGCCATAAAGATGCTTGTATGATAATTACAAAATGCCATTTAAAAATGTATTATGTCCTACAGCACTTAGCCTTGACAAACAATTACTAGATATCACATTCAACTGAATACAAAAAAGCAATCTTTATCACAAGGTTAAAATTAGACCTGGAACAATAGATGCTTTCAAAGCAATTTTAAACCCCAAACTGCTTTGCACCAGTTTCTTCTGAGGGAAAGCAAACAAATAAACCAAAGGACATTTGAAAAACTTCTTGGCAATGGTGCAATGGTGTCTCTCTCTCTCTCTCTCTCTCTCTCTCTCTCTCTCTCTCTCTCTCTCTCTCTCCTTCTTCTCTGTCTCTCTTTCTCTCCACACACATAACATATATATTTTATATGTATATGAGTTGTATCTCTATATATCATATATAATCTCAAGAAAATAAAAAAAAGATAGGATTATTTCCAGATTAAATGTCTTATAAATAGAAATTATCTGCTTCTAAATGCTGACCTCAAAACATATTATTCATGGCACCCCTATACTTTTGAATTTAGTATCTCTAGTGTAATATTGAGGAATATGGTTCTAAATCTTCCAAATTGAGAGAAATAGATTTATTTCCATAGGAGATAATTAAATCAATTCAAACTAGTAAAATGAGCTACATCTGTAATGGTTTTGATCCTTAAATGCATTTTTAAAAGCATTTGTAAAAGGAACACAAGAGTCTATCACTTCCTGGCAGCCAAATACACAGACACACATTCAGAGTTTCTCAGTGACTCATACTCTTCCTACTACTTTTCCAAAGGTGAGTACTGTATACAGGAGCTCAGAATTTAGATAGGATTATTATAATTATGTCATTACAAAATAATGATAATTTCTACAGTGACTCTAAGAGGTAATTCAAATATGTAAATGAGCAGAATGGTTTGCTAGGGTTGGAGTTGGAAACGCCTAGATTCAAATCCGGCCTGTAGCACTTACTAGTTGTGTACACCTGGCAAGTTACTGAACATCTTTGAGGCTCAGTTTTCCCACATGTAAAATGGGAATAATAACTCTGCTATCAGTCTTTCAGAATTATTTCAAGATCATATATAATAACAAGGTTAATACTTTAATGTAGATCATAGGATTATAGTTTTAGAGCCAAAAGGGATATTTGAGGCCTCTAAGTCAACCCTCCCTCATTTTATAGATGAGAAAATGGAGGCTTAAATAATTTATGATTTAATTAATTTAATTTAATTAATATAACGATTTAACTAAGGTCACACAGGTAATAGTAAGTGCTTACAGTGTGAATGGAACTCAGCTCTTCAGTATTCTGAGTCTAATCCTCTATCTACTTGAATACTCAGCAAAGTGCTGGCAGGGTCAATTCAAACCACCTTGAAGGCTGTTGTGGGGAGACCATAGTGATGAAAGTCTTTATGGAAAAGGGAAATAGCAATTTGAGCATAGGGTGATTGCTAACTGGAAAAAGTTGAGCCCAAACCCCTAAAATTTCCAAAATTTAAAGGAATTTTCAAGTAGCGACAAAATATATTTTGCTGAAATGCCTTCAAGGGAAGAGTCTTGAGATGGTGAAAGAGTGAGAGGTGACCTGGAGTCCCGTTCCATTTCTGCCACTCAAAGAAACAAAAATATGCAAAATCTTTATGCAAAAATATGCAACATACAGCACTGGTAGAAAGAGGAAAATTATATCAACTCAGCATAGGGTACTGTAATTCTAACAGGAAAATAAATAAAAAATAAATAACTGAAGCTCAGCTCAGCCAGTCATCCTTCTTCATGTCTACCTAATCTCCACCCTCCTGAAAGCCATACTGGATACTGTTACCTGTTAGCTCTCCTAGAAGCAAGAGGGCACAACAAATACATATTGGATTTGGAGTCAGGGACACCTGAGTTTAAATGCTGCCTTAGATACTTACTACCTATGTGACTCTGCACATGTTATCTCATCACTCTTTGTATCAATTTCTTCATTTATAGAATGGAGATAGCATGGAGGGAATTGTGAAGATCAAAGGATCTCATGAATGTAAAATAGTTTACAACATGGAAAACACCCTATAAATGTTACTTACTATTATTAATCACAGTTGCAGTTTTAGGCACTGGGATTAACTCCTTGGAAGAATACTAAAGGAAAACTTGTTCCAGGGTGGATTGAGACTAGTAGATCAGACCAAACCCAAGACTCAAGAGAAAAGAATGGGCTATTATGGAGGAAACTCTTCTCATTATGGACAGGAGGCCCTGGATCTACCCAAAGTAGAGTTAGGAGATCTGGAATCTGGTGAGTGATAGACTGGTCTTAGACAAGAGTAAAGAATCCATTTGGAGAAGCAGGGTGGTTAATATATATGGTATTCCCATTAGAGAGGATAGGACTTATAGATTCCAACAAATCTTTTAAAATTCCTGCAAATTTTAATGTTAGAAGGAAATCTGACAGTTCAGAGAAGTTAATCAATAAACATTCATGAAGCATGCCTGTGCTGAAGGTTGGAGAAAGGCTTTGAGGAGAAGTGCTCTTCAAAATATGGAAATACAAAGAATTAGAGGGAAATAGGTGGTTGTTAGCATTTGCTTCCTTTATAAACCCCAAGGCTACCTATGATCAAGAGCATCTGGAAGCAGGAAGATTACTGGACTGATTATCAGTAGATAATAGATCCAAAGAGTAGCTAGGTGGCACAAGGGATAAAGAGCTGGGCTTGGAATCAGGAAGGCTCGCCTTCATGAGTTCAAATCCAGCCTCAGACATTTACTGACTGTGCAACTCTGGGCAAGTCAATTAATTCTGCTTGCCTCAGTTTCCTCAGCTACAAAATGAGCTGGAGAAGGAAATGACAAACCACTCTGTTATCTTTGCTAAGAAAATCCCCAAATAGGGTCACTGAGAGTCCGACATAAATGAACAACAAAGAGATGAGGTAAATAATTCCATTACTTGTGGGTTTTTTGAGCGGTTGTATTTATTTACCTTTCTTGTGTTTTTCTTGTTATTTGGAGTATTTGAAAATCCAATAATCTACTTAGTAGGAATATTTCAAATGTTTTTCTATAATTCAATAATTTCAATATATCAAGAGCTGCAAGGAAGAGTAGAAGTTTTCTAGTCAAATGATCTCATCATACATATGAGGAAATGGAGGACTAGACAAGTGAACTGATTTCTCCTAGGTCACACACATAGCATGTGGTAGAATCAGGACTCCCACTAAAGTCTTCTGATTCCAGAATCAATCCTCTTTTCATAGTCCCTCTCCATCAGGGAGGTCTTCATCCCTAGCACCCATTATAGTTAGGCAATGGCAGCACTTATTAGGTGGTTGGTTGGTTATTGTCCTTTATTTTCAAAGAGGACCAAAATGACAATCACCACAATAAAGTGAAATTTCAGTGTGTCCAACTGTGGCTGATCAGACCAATACAAGCTCGGAATGCTCTACCACAGGTTGGGCACAGATAGTCAATGTGAATATTTGGGGTGGATATTCCAAATTGGTGCATCCTACTTGGTGCTGTCTCAATTCTTCTTTGCTCAAAGAGCACAGCATCCTTTCTGATGTGGGCATGCCATGATGAGCAGTCCTGAGCCAGTGCCTCCCATGTTGCATAGTCAAATTCAAAGTTCTTCAGAGAGACTTCCAGAGTATCCTTGCATCACTTCTTCTGACCACCATGTAATCACTTGTCCCATGTGAGTTCTCCATCAAATAGTCTTTTTAGCAAGTGTGGTAATGTTTGTGTGAATGATTATACTTAAGGAATGCATTTACATGAGTTATCAGACTCATTAAGAACATAATTCAATTCATGTCAGTAACTTTTTTTTTGCTAATATGATGAATATAGGCCCCGTATATTGTAAGCTAGTAAAAGTCTACTCCAATTTGATATGATTAAGCAAAAGATGAATGCCTCCTTGTTGAGTGGACATAATTCAGAGGGATTCATGTTCAGGTGAAAGTTGGATTAGATCATCACTGTCCCTTCCAACTGTAATCTTCAGATTCCGTAATTTTGCAATTCAGTGACTTAAAAATGTTAATAAGACCTTATGACTGATTACTAAAAACTAAAGAGTCATTTGTATATGATAGTTTTGTAGAAGATAACTTATTTGCTAAATGAAATGTCAGGGAGGTTAACACTGAAGAAAACCAGACATATAAGTTAAATACCATTTTCATTTGAGTCTGATTACATAGACTTTATAAGTGAAATTTAAGAAATTAATGACAATGAAGCAATAGTGATAATCAACTTTCTTTAACACCAGCTTTCCAAAAAAAGCCACAATTGGAAGACTGATGAGTGTTTACAGCTAAACTATATGCTAATCATGACCACTGTATGTATAAATAACTATTACCCATGTAGTCTACTGCTCTGTGGTTATAATAAAAGTGTCTGACATTGTCTTACGATAACCAATCATAAGGTCTTTACTAGGGAAGGGAAAGGGAAGGAAATAAACATTTATATATTTCCTATTCAATACCGGGAACTGTGCCAAAAGCTTTTTACAAATATTATCTCAATTTACCCAAAAAAGATCTAAAAAAATTTGTATTCAGGAATTTGATTAAAATGCTCTATACTGATACGTATCTAAATTGTATGATCTCCAACAAACAAAAAACTGAAAACAAAAGGAAGGGGATAGACAAACATTCTATGAAATCAAACTACTAGAACAGATGTTCAGTAAGTTGCAGTACCACAGTTCCACTCTAACAAAAGAATGAGGTACTATGCTGGGCAGGAGGGGAAGAAATGAAGCAAAGAAAAGTAAATGCTATTATCATCTGATTCTGCATCCTTCTCACCTCACCATTTTAGCTTAAAGATGTGCCCATACTGAATAACTACAAAGAGAAATCATCAACATGAAATTCACAAGCCAACTGTCTTTATATGAGTATTCTATGACATTTTTGTAACCCTGTAAAGGTGTAAATAGAAGATGATGGGATTCTGTGGTTGGGAAACTACTATCAACAATTTCAGACACCTATATTAGGTAATCATATAGGTGAATTAAATATTAACATGCTTTGATCCAATTCATGGTATGACTTTAATTACCATTTTCTCTTAGGAAAACCATAAAATCAATGTACTTATAACTGTTCCTAGAGGCAGTCTGATAAAAACACCATTAGTAAATTATAATCCATCATGGAGAATATTTTCATCTAAAAATTACTCTAAATAAATCAGACCTAGGAAATTTCCTAGAAAGTAAAAGTTCTGTTTGCTTGTTTTTTAAGAAAGACAATTCTAGGGGTGGAGCCAAGATGGCGGAGTAGAAAGACTCACCTATGCTAGGTCCGAACCCACAGCCCATAGATTTCCTGTAAAAAGAACTCCTGACAAATTCTGGAACAGTGGAAGCCATGCAGAAACACAGTGAAGGAGATTTCCATTGCAGAAAGCCCTGAAAAACCCACCGCAAAGGTACCCCGAATGAGAGCGGAGCCCTGCCTGGCCGAGCGCTCCCCTCCCCCACCCCGGCCACGCAGCACTGAGAGGAGTGAGCAGACCCAAGCAGGCGTCAGGGATCTGAATCTCTGGCAGCTTCGAAGGTCCCTCCACCCACAGACGCACAGGTCAGTGAGAGAGACAGGCTGAGAGGGGAGCGGGGTATCTCCGGGACTCGGACCCCTTGGGAGGCCGCCACTGCGGCAGAGGCAGCTGTGGGCAAAGCAGGCTGGAGCTCGACCACAGCTCTGTTACAAAAGTTCTCGGTATAAACCCCCTGAGGGAACTGAGCCTGAGAGGAGGCCCTGCCCCCACCTGAGAACCAGCAGATACGCTCCCATTGATGAGCAGTCAGGCCTGAGGCTGGGGAGCAGCATTTGAATCCCGGACCCCAAGCACTAGCTGGGCGGATCTGGACCAGGGGGTGGAGAGGACTCTCAGAAGTCAAGTAACTGGCTGGGAAAATGGCCAGAAAAGGGAAAAAAACTAAGACCATAGATGGGTATTTTCTTGAGAAGATAATTCCGTCATTCGTCTCTGACGACAACGAAGAGATATGCTTACCATCAGGTAAAGACATAGGAGTCAAAGCCTCTGTATCCCAAATATCTGAAATAGATACCCCATGGGCTCAAGCCATGGAGGAGCTCAAAAAGGATTTTGAAAATCAAGTCAGACAGGTGGAGGAAAAACTGGGAAAAGAAATGAGAGAGATGCAAGAAAAGCATGAAAAACGGGTCCATACC